>CAHIKZ030001112.1:3212500-3342500 GCA_903632075.3 Acanthosepion pharaonis
CTGCTGCTGCTGCTACAAGCAAGGTGGCAGCTGTGATGTTGGTGTGGTGCTCACTCCTCATTTCTCCCCCCCCTCCCTACCTGCTGCCACCCACTCACTGCCGGCCAGTCCTACTGCAGGCTGATGGCACTGACAGCAGACGGCAGACACTGGCCTAAACTGGATAACACATGGAAAAACCTCATCTGGCTTTGAATACAAACAGTATCAATAATATATGGAAAAATTATAACCTTCCTGACATCAGAATGTTTAAGTTTGGGAAAAAGAAAACTAAAAAAAGCAAGAACACTATTGAAATTTCCTTTCCTTTATTTTATTTTTATTTTTTTTATCTTTTTTTTATTTTTTTATTTTTTTTTTTGTAACCCTTCCTGTCTGGAAAAAAAAAGAAATAACTCACCCTTCCTCCCCCACAATCTAAATTTGCAACTTTTTGTAGCAACATGTAAGCAAAAACTGTCTTATGGGCATTTGGCTTTAGAATATATTCCCCATCCCCCATTTTTTTTTTTTTTTTTTTTTTTTTTTTTTTTTTTTTTTTTTGAGTGACATTTGTCTTGCTTCCCCTAATATTTTTTTTTTCTTCTTTGTCATTCCCTTTTAGTCCTTCAAAGTTTTCTTTCAACATCTTTGCTTTTTATGTAATCTCTTGATGAATCCTCTACTAAAAAAAAATTGACAGGTTGAGACTGCTTTTAGCAAAGGGTCATCTTTATCCCGTTCTTGGCTTCTTTTGTGCTCCTGAAGAAGAGCAGACGCCTTTTAGAAAGTTTGTTTCCGATTGGAATCACTTGCATTTCCAGCTCAAGTATTTTCCCCTGTAGACTGCAACTAGTTTTTACTGTTATTTTATTTGCATATAACTATATATATATATATATATATATATATATATATATAACCTCCCACAACATGGGGTACTTATATAGAGTAGCCAAAAAAAAAAAATTTCCCCTTCCTTTCCTACTCCCTTGTCTGTCACTTTTGACCCCACCCACCTCCCATGCTCTAGCAGTTGGCTCCCTCTTTCCAGTTTAAAAATACTCTCCCAAATCCAATCCAATCAATCGTAACTGAAAGGCGAAATGTTATTTGAAAAGTTGTTTCATTTTATGCTCTGTCATGAAAAGCATTTTTAAGTTGAAATAAAATGTAAAAAAAAAAAAAAATTCCCCGTTTCCTTTCCCTCTTTGGTTTGCTGGGGTGACTTACTGCATTTTTTTTTTTCCTCCCTTTCTTTGTTTATGACCTTTCATCTTGATTATCCTTATCAAAGGAACGCCCTCTTTTGGCTTTTCACCAACAGGACAAATCACCTCATGTTTACCTTGCTGTTTGTGTTAGTTCACAAGAAAAGACTGAAATGAAAATACAAATCATATTTCCAATAGATTATTTGATTAATTAAAGATTCACTTTGTACATGCTTCTCTCACAACAGGCTGGATCTTCCCTTCAGCCAGAGAGGACTCTGTCTCTCTTGACAGGTGATACAATATCTAATAACTCTGCCAGCCTTCTAGACAGCACCTGGTTGCTTTAAAGGGATCACTTTTAGGTTTTATTTGTTGTTGGTCATAAAAAAAACAATAAAAAACATTTGGACGATTTAACTTCATGAGTGTTCTAAGTCATAGACAGTATGTTTAAGTATAGAAGTTTTCTGTGTATTGGGTTGTCACATGAATTTTTTTTTTTATTTTTACATTTATTTTAATCCTATTATTCGTCAATATAAAACAAAACACCCTGAAACTAATTTTGTATGTTAATTCAAATGGTGGGGATGGAACAAACTTACTGAACAACCAAATGTGGCTTAAGTATAGCACTATCCATATTTATTTTTATTTTAAAGACTAAAACTCCCCCCACCCCATATATTAGACTACCAGGTCGAGCTTTCATATTTGGAGTTGGCAACTCTTAAAAACAAAAATCCATCATATTCATAGGCTCTCTCTCAAGTCTTGTAGCACTGAAAGAGCCTAAACATGACATCACCATAAACCTAAGTTAAGTTTTGTTTTTTTTTTAAATTTATCTTAGCCTGGATTCCAAGTCATGTTGGTATACTGGGCCATGAAATAACTAGCTAAAGACACTGCATACAGACATGTTAAACAATATTCAACTATCGGAGTATGGAAAAAAAAAAAAAAACTGGAGGAAAGTTTTATCCAGACTCTCAATTGGAAATACGCATCTAACACACTTGCATCTTAATAGGAAACAAACTCTAGTAACTCTCAGTTGAAAATATACTCAATTAAGTTGCCATCATCTATTGAGCAAACAATATCCTTAACTTAAAGGAAATCAAACTTTATATCAAAACATAAAAAAAAAAAAACCCTTCAGACTTTAAATATTCCTATTAAATAACTCATAACCAATTTGTACCAGAAACTGAATATAAAAATAACTTGTATTAGAAAGAAGAGGGGGGGGGGGCACACTTGTAAGTAAAACTGATCTACATATAATATCAAGCTATATCCCAAACAAGGCTAGATAAGTTTTGAATCCTGGTGCAGAAAAATTCTAACTTTCCTCATTGTATGAGGCATCTTAACTTCAGGTGACTCTGTTCCCAACCCCCACTTTTTTTTCTTTTTAAAAATCCAAAAGTTGAAGTATATTAAATTTTCAATTTTATTTGCAATAAAATTTTAAGTCATGAAACACATGTATACATTTTCCCCCACCCCACCCCTTCAACTTGCACAACACAGAAATAATAGAATTGTCATGTGACTCTCGCTGTCATTCAAAGTTCACCATCGCGGATGATTGCTGTAGCGAGTTGGAGTCTGGCCTTGAACAGCTTGTGAGATTTCTTCCAAAAAACTGAAGGGAGAGAAGGAGAAAAAAAAAAAAGAATGAAAGAAAGCTGCTCAAGTGTTTGTAAAGACATTAACTTTTTAACATTATAGATAGATATTTTTCCCTACCTTTTATAGTTATGCACTGTCGTTCCTCCAAGAACTATACGCACACCTGGTATAGATCGGTTGAGACTGTGTACTGACAGAGCTTCTTCATATGTGGTGCCTCCAATGATAAAGACAATTATGTCCTGAGGTCTAAAAAGATTAAAAACAATTTCATAAGATGCAATGAATGTTGGCTCAACACTTTAAAAATGGCGTGGTTGACAGGGAGGAAGGAAAGAACAGTTTCTTACCGATCTTTGAGTTGTCCAGTACCTAAATATGGATAACTAGATTCTTTTAATTTTCCTTTAATGAGTTGGTCAAGGATGGAATGAAAGAGTGGTTTGTGTTGGGTGTAAACATTTTCCACTCCCTACAAATTAAAAAAAAGAAATTCATAAGTAAAATAAAGTCTTTGAATAATAAACAGATCAAATATCAATTCATACATGACCTTTAAACCTTTCAGGAATCTCTTTGTTATGGCAACAGGGTCTTCATTCTCAAATAAATCACTTCCCCTTGCATTTGCTCCTCCATAATCAAGCAGTGATTGAACTTTCTGAAAGTGAGAAGAAAATATTAGGCTTTCAGTTTATATAACTAAATGTAATTTCACATATTTGAAAAAAAAAAAAATTTTTATATTAAACTTTCTCTTACCGAACGATATTTTTCATTAAGTCCCTTTTTCCGTAGAATGTCCACAAGTCCTGCAATTTCATTACTACTGTGTTTCTCATAGCGCAAAGCATAGAGCATCACCAAACGGAGCATGTCAATGTCTCTGATCTTTTCTTTGTTCAAAAGATTCTTGACTTTCTGTAAGAGTGTGAAGAGAGAGAAAAAAATGTTCATATTATTCAGTCCACTCCTGTGGGGAATTGAAGAATTTGTTACATAATGAAGAAAAGAAACAAAAGATTGCTCTCACCTGCAGTGAAGCAGAATGATCATTCTGGCAGGCCAGTTCTTGTTCACATTCTGAGATTTCCAACAAATTATGCATTCCCACTAACCGGGATAATTCACCAACCACAGTCACATGCTTTGACACTGTACCTGACATCTTTTTAAATTGGGGATAATTTTCTACAAAAGCCTGCAACATTAAAATTCAAGTTAATGTGCTAATTTAGATTTTTTTTTTTTTTTTTTTTTCCTATTAAATTCAAGTTCTATGTACAGGGGAGTGGTGATTAACCTACCTTCATATCTGCAATGGATTCTACTTTGGCATGGCTCTTTGATTTCTTCTGGAATTCCTCCATGAGTTGTTTGATATTGTTGCCTATTTCTCCAAAGTTCATGTACAAATTCTGATAAAATATATACACAAGTGCAATAATGAAATTTCATCTTGATACAAGCAACATAATATTCTCTTTCACATTTCTAATGTAGATCTATAATTGACTTTAAAAAAAGGAGTTGTCTTTATCGTAAATGGAATTTGATTGTTTTCATTCTATAGGATTCATGAAATTTAAGAGAATGAATAATTTTATCGTTACAATAAGATTATAAAAAAAGAAATGAAAATGGTTAAATGATATTTTAAGTTTTACTTGGTGCATTTATTTTTTCATTTTTTTTTTTCCCCCATTTGATATGAGATTACTTATTTTAACTCAATGAGGTGTTTTTAATTATTCTGATTTTAAAATTTATTAACTAAATTACTAAAAAAAAAAAAAAATGGGTAAGGATTGATAAAGACATTGATTTTATACTTTTCAATCCCCCCCTCCCAAAAAAAAACAAATGCTTTATTGAATTGTGCAAACACCAC
Organism: Acanthosepion pharaonis; assembly: GCA_903632075.3. Classification (NCBI taxonomy): domain Eukaryota; kingdom Metazoa; phylum Mollusca; class Cephalopoda; order Sepiida; family Sepiidae; genus Acanthosepion; species Acanthosepion pharaonis. The sequence continues at coordinate 3,217,232 of CAHIKZ030001112.1, forward strand.
CAACCATTTTTTTTAAACACTGAAATAGCATCTTCAGGAATTTCCCTTTTCTATGAATGCAAAAAAAAAAAAAAAAAAATTCAGTCTCCATACCCCAAATTTCAAAAGTACACACACAGTCATATTGAAATGGCAGGTGAAGCTAACTCCACCCAAAAATATTTTCAAAAAAATGAGCTATTAAATTGGATAAATTTTTAAAAGCTGGATGAGGTTTCTTGCTTTCCTTATTGAAAATGTGTTTACCAACATTATTTAGATAATTATGGAATGCTATGAATGATGCTAGGCCCAAAATGATAGAATTGTATAAAAAGTTTTAAATTATTCACTTTATGTATTCATTTATATCCATTTCTATAAAAAATATAAACTTAAGTTCCCAAAAATATTTTATTTTCTTTATTTAAATGTATGGATATTTTTTCCTGGTGATATACAACTGATTTTTGACAAGGTAGATATAAATTCTTTGTATAAAAAGATTTAAAAAAAAACAGACAAGGCACCCGGTCTGGATGGTTTCATCCTATGAATTGTACTTGAGGCTGTCACACATCTTTGTCCTGATTTTGACTGTTATGTTCAACAACTGGTTCTGCTAGGGATGTGGTCATGCTATTGAAAAAGGGCAAGAGTGTTAGGCGAAATTTAGATGACTAGGCACATAATTCTGCTAAACACAGAGTTAAAGATTTTGGTGATGATCCTGATGGAACATTTGCAGTCAGTTGCCAAAAGTCCGTTAGGACCTGAGCAGAAGGGCTGAACAATTTGGAACAACCTGCATCTGATCCACATGATAAATTTAAATCAGTCCAAGGCATTTGATAGGATTGACCATTGCTACCTGGCTGCTGTCCTGCAGGACTCGAACCCAACTTCTGCCGCTGGATTGCTTCCCCCATGCTGTGGTACAGGTGAACAGGAAGCTGGCGGGCGCTTTTGCTCTGTCTCAGTCGGTTTCTCAGGGTTGTCCACTGTCGCCCCTACTTTATGCTTTAGCATTGGAACCTCACCATCACCGGCTGAGGGACAGGATGTGCAGTCCAGCCCTACACGGAATTTCTGTCCCTCGAGGAGCTTAAGCTAGGGTTTCGGCATATGCCAATGACGTATCTACTTTTGCGTCTTCCTGCAGTGATATTGAGGTGGTACTGAAGGTACTTGAATGATACAAAAAGGTGACATGGGGCCAAGATTAACTGACAAGTCTTCCAGTTTGCAGTTAGGTGTCTGGAAGAGGGGTCTATCTTCTGTGGCCTTTTGGTTGGACAGATGGTCCTGCCTGCATTCTTGGAGTGTGGTTTGGACCCAACCTCCAGCTGAGGAAAAATGGGTCAGAAGTACAGGCAAAGGTCAGCGCAGCCTGTCAGCCTGTCAGACTTGGTAGGGCGGAGGTGTGTGCCACTTATGTCTTTCCACTTGTCTGTACTTCCTCTCTGTAAGGGACATATAAGAAGGTGCTCGAGCACTTGCTATCCTCCATTTTATGGAGGGGGGCGCAAACATAAAGCGGACAGAAGTCTGTGCACAACGTCTGTCATGGAGGGCTGTGAATGCTGCACTTGGTGAGTCATAAACTTGACTCAAAGGTTGGCTTTTCCTTATTATGGAGGGGATTGTAAGGGACGCCTTCCTTTACCATCAGTCCTTCCATCTCGCGGGTTGGGCGCCGTCATAGACCCTGAGATCAATCAGATTTGCTTCACGAGTGTCAATCAGCCTAGAAGATCATTCCTTCTTCCAGTGACCTTTCTCAGCCTAGGAGAATCTTCTATCGGGAATTAGTGGAGGGGGCCATGAAGGATCCACTATGTGAGCGGCTCGGCTTGTCAGAAGAGTTTCACTCCTTATGGTCTTGGGCGCCAACAACCTTGAGTTTTCACTTACCCGGCAATTGGTTTAGAATAGGTTATCTCTCAATGACATGGCTTTCATATGAGTCTTGGCAGATTTGCCAGAGTGTGAACAATAGACCTTGGCACAGAAGAAACAGCTTTACATGCCTTCTACCATTGTGCTCAGGTCCACCCTCTATGGGACCATGTTGGCGAGTTGATGGCTCGTCTCACTTCCGAAAAGCTTGTGCTCATTGATTGTGTATACGCGTGTGTCGCCCCCGTATTCTGGGATGAAACAAATTATGTTTTACCACTGCTGGCCATGGCTTGAATGGTGATTTGGATGATGCGGCAAGAGGAAGTCTTGCAAGGCAATTTGAGCATCAGCTCAAGATTAAGATTAGAACTGATAGAAAATGTTTTGACAGACTTTAGCAAAAGGTGGGTGACTGAGGCAAGCTTGGTTTGTGTTAACAGAGCTTGCCTTGACTTTTCTCTTTTAGGTCTACCTAATTTACATCGGGGTGTTTTCCTGTGGAGTCCTCCCCAGGTCAGGCTAGACAAGCTTTATGTAATGTGCGTAACTGTTGCTCCTGGCTACATCTTTGGTTATGATCCAAGTTAAGCTTCTCAACCTCCCCAGTTTGTTTTTTGGCCTCCTTTCATCTTGACTGAGTCAGCTTTATTTATTCCCCATGTCCGTATATATTTTCTTCTTTCCCTCTCCCTTAGCGAGAGAGCCTCTTGATTCTGTCGTAGAGCAGAATACTGCAGCCTCTTTTTTTGAGTTTTGAGGGCTGGATGGGTCCAACTAACATCAGATATCTTTATTTTATTTTTATTTTTTTTTAGTTTGGATTTTTGGGTTCATACCCCTCCCTTCTCATTTTATATCATATACAAATTTTTATGCATAGTATTTTATAATCATGAAATGCAATTTTTATGTCATGGAGTGCATTTTTCAGGTCCCCCTTGAGAGTATGCGGTATTATGGTATATGGAGGATTGATTGGTAATGGAATTAGATTAGCTAGGTATAGGATAGTAAGTGACAACCAGCCTCAACCCCATTCCCCCGCCACACACACTTTTTGGCCTTGTGCCACAATTGTGTTTTTTTACACAATAAATCTTAACAGCAGACAAAATTAAAATTGTTATGCAAATTAAATGTTACCATTTATATTGGAAACATAAGGAACCTTCATAATTTCTTTTTTCACACTGATGTTCACTTCACATATAGACTTGTGCAAATGTTTGATGAAGATAACGATTAAGTCTAGATTGTAGTGATTGGGGAAGCCTATTCTTGGATGTTAGTTCCACAAACAGTGGTTCAAAGATCTGGACTGTCTTGTTCTGATGTGGGGGACACAGAATAAAATTCATAAATTTATAAAACATGGCAGCCATTTTCCCCTCCCAAATGCACACGTGCACTCAAAATCTCTTCCTATTTGCGTCAGCTGAAACTGTACTTACGTTCGCATAGAAGTCATCATGTTCAGCAGAGAGGACCACTTCCTGCAGGTCCCGAGAGATGCCAGGCACTCCCGAAAGGTTGATACGGTTGTTATTAATGGTGAGCAGCTCATGAACCATTGCTTGGTAAGTCCACTGAAAAAGAAACAAGATTTAAAAAAAAAAAAAAACTTTAGGAAGATTCACTTTAACAAAAAATTTAATCTGGTTAAACATTAACAATATTGTGGCAATTCTTTTGAAAAGGAAAGTCTTTCATGTTTCTTCAGTGATCATTATCTTAGTTTTCAATATATTCAATATGGTAATTTTTTTTTATTTTTTTTTTTCCTTCAAGGAAATTCTCTATATGCTGCAGAACTGATGTAGACAAACAAATCTGATTTATTTTTAATGTAAAGCAAAATGAACATTTTGTGTCCTAATTTCCACTGATTTTTTTTGCATCTTGCATTTAAAGTGAGTGTCAAGTGAAAAGCCAAATGCATTTACTTGATTCAGAAGGGGAGTGACAGCATCGTCACGGCGATCCAAAATAAGAAGCAGAGGGGTCACGTCTGTTTTTCTGAATTCAAACAAAGCAGCTTCCTTGTTAATGACTTGCTACAACAGACAGAAAAAAATGAAAGCATAAAATTTGATAAACAATTTGAAAGATAATGAAAGTGAGAGACCAACATAAATTGTTTTTACACTTGTGGGGAAGAAAAAGAAAAAGGTGACTGCCTCAAAATAACAGAAAATGGTTAATTTTGTGGATATTTTTTATGCTTAATGAAAATTGATTATCTACTAAAAAAAAAAAAATAATCTAGCTACAGGCCTGTTTGAAGAATTTATTTATTTATTTTTTTTTATAGTAACATAGAGTAAAAAAAAAAAAAAAAAAAAGACATTGTCAGGTAGACTTCTATGGCAGGTTTTATTTTCTTTGGTGGGTGATAAAACACAAAACATGTCTCAGCTTTTCAACCCACATCTATTGCACCTGAGTTCTCATTCATTGGTGCACAAAAACTGCAGAAAGCCACTTGTATGTTCATGAGTAAAATAAAAAGATGACATAGTGTATGCATTGTCGATAAAAGCAAAAAGAATAATAATTTTGAAAAATGTAAGTTTTCTTAGAGATTCGAAACTAGATTTTGTTAATTTGAATGAAGGAAAATATAATGTTAACGGGTATGGAATGTGTGTACATGCAATTAGTCATTGGAGTTTGGTTATCTAAATCTTTGGGTAGCAAACATGCTCCTATCGAAAATTGAGGTTAGTGGACAGTCTTGGACAAAGCTTCCTGACACCTATTTCCAAATAAAAAGCAAAACCAGGAAGGAAAAAAAAAAAAGGGGAGGAAATAAAGAAATACGAGGCTGAGAACTGTCAGGCAAAGCCAGTTAATTTTACTGTGAAATTCTTAGCTGGGTAAAACCAGAATCCCTACTGCATATCAGTTAGGGGAGAGAATGAAAAACCCGATATTGTGAAAATATTTTCCAATCGCCCCCAACGTGCTCTGCCCTTCTCATAAAAAATGTAAATTATTATATAAATGGCTAATAGCAATTACCCAGGGTTAGTTCAAGAGATAGTTTTGGGAGAGAAATGAGACAGCAGTTATGCCTAGAACAGAATCATGACTGCTGATTGCTAATTTTAGGCTGTTTCTCTCATGAATGAATTTACAATAATTCAGGAAGTTTGACAATACTTTATTTTTTTTGTTTCTCATGGATCCCAAGCAATTTTTTTTTATTAGCTCATGAACTTTTAATAAGATTGTTACTGTAACATCTAGCTGAAGGAAAATAAAACTTCAGATTTTCTTTTATCTTCAATTCTGGTATCGCAACATTTCTTCCTAGATTTCAACATCTGATGAAACTTGAGACAATATTCGTAGATGATCTATTAAAATTTACCACTGCACAATTTTGTTACTTTTTAGTAACAAATTGCAATACACAATGTACTTAACTCCTTGTGATCCAGCAGACCCAACTTTGGCATGGAGAGGATCTTTTCAGCCAGGGATCAAGGGACAGTTCTGTCTTATGCCAGTAACCAGATTGTAGTTGCTGAAGTGACAGGGTATTCAGCAACGTGACCAAGGCTATATCTGGGACCAGGTTGGCTTAAGGTCCCAATAGAGGCACAAATCCAGTTTCCAAAATATTTTAATGTTTATTCATAGATTCCCTTTACATGGTCTATGGGGGATTATGTATGTGAGAACTCCTGCTAATTCTGTCAGGATAGGCTAACATATCAGCTTTTGCCTTCAACCAGCATGAATTCCGACTTTCTCTTACTGGCCACTCTTCATATCTCTACATCATGATGCTGGCTTGAAACTAGTAATGTGTAACATTGGAACTTTATGCCCATTCTGTGACCCTGGTAATATAAGCTTATAACTGGAATTTCTGGTCAAGTGGCAATTGTCCTTGAAAGTTTTCATATATTTATTTATTTATTTTATTCCCTTTTGGTCAAATGGCTAACTACTGTGAAGATCCTACTTTGCAGACTTTACTGCTGGTCATGAAAAGCACAAGACACTTAAAACTCAGATAAAATCATTTATCATCCACTTCTGTGTGCATATTCTGATCCGGTCATAACAGTATATATCAAGCAGAGGAAAATGTAGCTAAAAATGCTTTTTAACAAAAGTGTTTTAGTTTGAGATGACACTAACAGACTTATATTAATCTTAGAAGAGAGTTTTATACTTTGGTCTGCAACAAAGAAATGTTGCTAAGAAATTCATTCTTCAAACAATGATTTTTAATTCATTTCTGTGAGTAAAGATTCATAAATAAATGAAATTTAATTTGCATGAGACTAAGCAACCTCAATATGGTTTGTGACTAAGAAGTTAAAACTGCAGTTGTTATTTGGTAGAAAACAATTCTAGTTTCCTAACAAGTGCATATAATAAATCAGATCTTATAATCAATTTTATTTATTTATTTTTTTTGTATTAAATGACAATCATTGCAAAGCGATCAATCAAACATGAGACAAAACTCATCGATGCAGTCATTTGATATTAAATATTTTTTAAAAAGATGACACATATCAATGCAAAGTCAAGGCCAATATACTTACCCGTACATTTTCAGCAAGTCTTCGTGCCATTTCTGATGAGTTTTGATAGCGAATCATGGGACATTTCTTTAGAGAAAGAAGCACTGAGGTTAAGCCTTGCACAGTTCGGGACAAGGATTTGGGTAACCAACTTGTACAGCCCTAAATACAAGCAAGAGACAAACTTTTTATTCACTTGGGAAATTACACAAAGATTTTTCAAACATAAAATAATTTATCTGAATAAAGAATTGTTTGTAACAGCTTGTCAAGCATTGTAACTCTGTCTTCTCGGCAATTTGGATAATGTTGATATGCTTTTGACTCCTCTATTAAACAGGAACATCCTATTCACAAGATTTCTGTTACCAGTGTATTGATTGGAATTCCTTTTGTGATTTTCTTGGAGTAAAATTCTTAAACTTCTTATTGAGAATTGTGCCATTGAGGTTTCTTCTTGGGTAAAATCCAGCATCAAAAATACCAGGTGAAACCATAATCATCTCCTTGGTTCATGCTGGTTTGTTCAGCTTCTAGAACCCACTTTTTCCAGCTGTATCAACATGATAGTTCTGATCATAACAGATACCTCTTTGTCTGCTCATAATAATTGTAAATAATTTGTTCACTGAAAGAATGAGACATTATATAGCCGCTAACAAGTTTTGTTCTCTTGACTAATGGTGGCTCTGTAATAGTGTGTTAAATAAGAGTAAGTCTTCTAGCCTCTTCTCTTCACTTAATTTGAGTTGCTATCACCTTCTGTTGATAAAGAAGAATGTTTTGCTTGTAAATTCTCTACCAGTTCTACTCTTGAAACATCTGGAGTATCTTTTCCTGATTTTCCATTAACAATGGAGTTTCTACTATGTGATATGTACATAACTCTGTCCATGGTTTCTGCTATCATCTCTAAATTGGATCCCAACAAAGCATGTGAACTTGATGGTATTCCTGTAATAGTCCATCAGAAATATGCCCTGGAACTGGCTCCTGTTCTCTCTAAATTCTACAATAAATGCCTTGCTGCTCCTTAGAAATCCTCTTTTCTACTTCCAGTCTTTAAGAACTCAGTTGAACCATCTGACACTTCTATTGGCCTATTATCCTTCAATCTCTTTTCGGAAAAGTACTAGAGGCTTTCAATTAACTCTGAATTGGCTCACTTCACAGGGTCTTCTTTCAGACAAGAAATATGGCTTTTGTTTCTCTAGGTCAACTGCTGATGTGTTAACAGTTATTTTTGAAAGAGTCTATCAATATAAGAATGGTGAACCATGGGTTGTTGCTTTGGATATCTCAAAGGCATTTGACAGGGTTTAACATGATCATCTTCTTCACAAGTTGAAAGGTTATGGTATTTCAAAGATTGATTTAAATTTTTGATTTGAATCAATCTTTCTTACCAAATTGTGAAATGAAAGTTGTTTTGAATGGCTACTCTTCTAGATCATTTTGCATTAATGAGATGGTGCTCCAGGGCTTTATCCTTGCACCTACATTGTTTCTAATTTTTACCAATCATCCTGATCTCATTAGTTCTCAATTTCATATCTATACTGATGATACAATTATATTTACTCCTGTCTTAATGGTAAGTCTGATCTGTTAGATAAGATCAAATTGGCAGCTGATCTCAAAAATGACCTACAATCTGTTGTTAACTGAGACAAAAAAATGGTTTGTTAATTTTAATGCCTCCAAAACAAAACTGTTCTCTTTTAATTGTCTTAAAGAACCTTTATTGCTTTCCATCAGCATGGTTAATGCTAACCTCTAGGAGAATGGCTCATCATTTGTGACTTCTCTGGCTAATGTTTTCTGCTGACATGTAGAGGAAGATTATATTCAATCAATTGCTAGGCTTACTGCTCAGAAAGTTGGTTCATTATAGGTCTACCATTCATCATGTTGCTGTCACATCTGATCTGGTGTATTTAGAGGTTCTTGATTAAATCCAAAGAAGAATCTGCAATGTTATTGGTTTTGACCTGGTATTTCAGCTTCAATCACTTTCCCCACTGCTGTAATATAGTTTCCCTGTTCCTTTTCTATAAATATTTTCATGGCAATTGTTCTAAAAAGCTTTCTTCTTTGGTACTGAGACTTTATAAATTTAAGTGCAGTGCTAGATTGGTGGCAATGTCTCATGATTTTACAGTTGAATTGGTTAGATGTAATTGTAAGTTCTATGCAAAATGTTTGCGCTTCTTGCTTATGGAACTCGCTTCTTGCTTTCCAGTCAACTTTAATCTTCAAAAATTTAAATGCAATGTCAATTGTTATCTTCTGGATTCTTAATTCTTGTTCTTTTACCGTTCTCTCCCCTTAATAAGGTTTTTGTTTTTCTCATATTCTCTAACACTCAGTAACCCCTCTGTGTCTTAGTGGCTTTATTGCATTGCTTGGGATGAAATGATCTTAAAAAATAAAAAATTCACAGATACTGAAACATTGATCTTAGATGGAAGTACCAGGGAACAACAGTGATTCTAACAGTGCACAGATAGTTTGGTCTGAGACAAAAGTGCCAATTCATATGTAAATGATACAGATATTTTTTATGGGTATTTTGCTAGTATATGTTAAATAAAAAGGTAAAAGATTTCTTTTAAAAAGTGTGTGTACATAGATAGAAATGTCAGTACTGAAAATGTGATATTAACTTTCTGTGCAACAGTGAAAGATTTTAAATGCAGGAAATGTCATTTGTTAGTCAAAGAAATTACTAAAGATCCGTTTGAAATTCCTCTATTATTTGTAATTACCTTTTCCCACAAGAAATTTTATAATTGTTGTTACTAATTAGATGAGGTAAGAGTTTTTATTGTTATTTAAAAATAATAATGATAAAACAAATCACAAAAAGAAAATATTTGTCAAGAGATTTGTGTAATTAATTTACATGATAGCAACTTTTTGTTGAATTGGTTAAAAAGCATATTTTAAGTTATATTTTATATATATATATATATATATATATATATATATAATCTGTATTTAACACACCAAAGAAGTAGACTAAAATAGTACACTGAGGCAAAGTGCTACATACCAAAATGTCAATCCCCACTGCCTCAATATCATGAACAAAACTGGCAGTTATGGCCAGCCATATGTACACAAAACTTTATTGTAGAAAATATAATGCTCTGCCATTTTGGTATTGAGGACTTTGTCTCGTGTTACTTTAGTCAATTCCTTCAAGAGTTGCTGTTTTTTTCTCTTCCTTCTTTGAATAAAGTTGACATTTGGTAATTCCATTATTCATCATACTGGCATTTTGTCCCTCAGTGATTTTAGTTGGTGAATGCATTATGTGTATCTGCAAGCTACCCATCTTGTTATATCTTGGGTCAGCCAAGAGGGTATCAATGTTCATATCACCAAAAGAAAAATACTGGCATAAAAAAAAAGAAAACAAAACAAGAACACACACACACACACAAAAACTTTTGTTTTTAAAATAGCAGTGTAAAAAAAAGAAGAGAGAATTGACTGATGATTAAATTTCACCCAATATTTCAAGAATTTCAATAAGTAATTGGTTACTTTATAAAAAGTTTTCTGATTGGTCAGCTCTATGTAATTGATAAAATATGTAAGCTGGCAAGCAAGTCTTCTGTAATTGTCAGATATATGAATACCAAAATATATCTTCTAAGCATTTTACACCAAGAAGCAGGATGTCAAACATTATCTGGCAGGTCTGGAAACACAGATGTAAGATCAAAGGTTATCTACATCACCAATAAATGTTAATATAATCATTTTCCCTCCTCCTCCTTTATGTGTGTGTCTACAATATGGACACACACAATATGACTACACACACCATCTGCCAAAATGAATTCAATTTTCATTCTCTTTTCTCTGCCAAAAAGCAGACTTTAGCACAATACAGTTGTAATTCCAAAAGTATGTGTGAGAGTGAGGGGGGGGGAACAAAAAACAATTTCACTGAATGTGGTATGCTGATTAGTTGCCCAAAATACATTTATATATGATAAATAAATAAATGGTTTAAATGAACCAGGAACTATTTGTCGTGTTTTTTTTTTTGTTTTTTTCCTTACCTGACAACACCCAACAATATTTAGGGAAAATAAATGTGGATTCACAGCAATGTAATCTCCGAAAAACTCCTACAAAAAGAAAGAAAAAAAATTTCTGGGGTTGAAATAACAAAAAGATGGTAAATTCAAATGATGCAATGAAATACAGAAACAATTTGTTCTCCAATTTAAACGGATACTTTCACCAGAGATGAGTAGTGGGGATACAAAATGAAACATGACTTTGCTGGACTGTGAGAGAAGAAAAAAAATGTTCAAAGGAATGTCCATGTAAGTTGTTTCCAGATTCTAAGGATTTGTTTGCAGAAAATTGAATGGGAAACACAACAACGCAGCATATGACCAACAAAATTATTTTTCAAAATATCATATATATTCATGTATAAACCGACTTCATGTACAGTGCAACAACCTGAATTTTTTAGCATGAATTTTAACTCCCCCCACTTTTTTTTTTTGTTTTTTAAACAAAAGCTGAGCGGAAACAAAATATAAATTCAATTTAAATAATTTAAAAACAAAAGTCCCTAAAGTAAAATTTCACTGAAAATACAGAAATAATGAGGGTGTGAGTCATATGATCTTGTTGGTTAAAAACAAATGGTTGAAATAAAAACTAACAAAGCAATAATTACACTTTAAAATGCACAAAACTGGCAGACCAATTTTAAAACAAAGCAGAAAAATTCCTGTCAACAAGAACTTTGACTTTACACAGTGAAAGAACAAGATGAAAAATCTAATTATTAATATGAACAAATTCTACTTAAATAACTTGTTTGTTTTTTTTTTTAAACTGCTTGGAGATGAGATATTTTTGTTAGAGTTAAAGTAGTTTATTTATTTTTGGTTTTGTGCAGATGAAAATCTTAACGTCATAATTCTTATTCTTGATAGCAATGAAATTCTTGAGTAAAGGAATCCAACCGAATCATATTTTATGAAATAAGGAGAAAGCAAAAACTAAAGTATAAAAAGAACCTGTGCTTTGTAGATGCTGTGAATGACATTTGGACTTCTTTGAGAGAATGAGTCTTTAACAATACTAACCTTTTGTGAACAATATAACCCAGGAAAATTCCATTAGAAACAAAGAAAATAATACCGGACTATGATCTAATATGAGTCCCCACTATATGGCAGCAAATGCTAAGCAATCACTTTACAGTTGAAGAAGAGACTAGAGACAAAAGAAATGTTGTTCTACAGAAGGATGCTGAGCATACCATGGACTGAACATGTGAGTAATGACAAAGTTTTAGACAAAAAGGAAACTTATACTTAGAATCAGAAAGATAGAATTGAAATTTCCAGGGCACATAATGAGGAAAGAGAGCTTGGAAAACTTAGCACTCATATGTTGAAGGCAAGAGGAACAAAGAAAAGCAACAAGTAACCTACCTAAGAGTAAGTGTGTAAATAGTTGGCAGAACAGGGATTAGGAGAGACAGCAAAAAGACAAACACCGCTAAGAGGTGCGAAGGGCATGAAGTTGTGGAGAACCATGATCACCGATGTCCTGAAGGGACATGGCACACAAAAAAAGAAAACTTCAGAATTTCTTTCCATTTATTCATAAGCAATAAAATATTAATGACAAATTTTAAAATTCTTTTCTTACCTGCACTTCTCTGACTACTTCATGATCATCTGCTTCAGCCAACACCTTCACATCTTGTTTACTTATAACATTACTGAAATCTGTTAAATAGAAACCAATTAAAAAAGCTAATAGCTAAACATTAAAATAATTTTAATTTTTCTTACTTAAATTAAATGATATGACATTTGCTCAAAAGTGTCTTCTGTCAAAATTAAATGATAGGAAAAGGCAGAAACTTTTTATACTGGATACCCATATACGACTAGATGCTGTGTTTATTTATTAAACGGTATATTTATTTTCGTCTATTGGCATGAATAGTTGAGAAATCTTATTAAAGGAAAATATGCAATCTCTGGCAGGATTCATATCTGGCTCTCCCTGGGTAGGAGAAACCGTCATAAGATCTGACACGCTTTAGACTGCTTGGCCACGAAGTTCATTGATGATCAAGCAAAGTTGAATAGTGCCTTTAAATGCAAATCTTTTCTCGACTCAAGAAATACACATTATTTTTCTTTAATAACATTTCTGAAATATATCAAGGCTGATAGATGAAAATAGATGTACAGTTTCTACTCAAATAGCCACAAAAAATAATAATAATTTGTAGGATTAATAAATAAATGAAAAAATTCCATTCACTTCTTTAAAAACTATTTGAAATCCAAATTTTATGAAGCAAGAGATTCCAGTATCTCTTATCCCCCAGCTGTTAGTAACAAAGGCTATAAACTGTGTAACAAAATTTACTAGGGTGGATTTTACAAGTGAATATTCACCTGGTGATTAATTAGATTGGGAATTAACTTTATAAGTTGATATGAAAAACACGTAATACAATAAAGTGAGTTAGCACTTGGAATTGGTCAAGTTTGAACTCATGACTTAACTAGTTCAATCAATTATGGTTGGGTAAAACAAGGAGAACTCCTGTCACCCTCACTAGAAAAATGACAGCTGACCTAAACCAGATTGCCATGCTCGGAAGAATCTTAGTTAAAATTCATCAGAGGCATATCATTTTTTTAATACTACTTCACAATTCTGACTTGATTATATACAAGGCTAAAAATTTTGTCAGCCCAGTTGGTGTGTGAATAGAGGATGAAGACTCGAATCCACTTCCACTGGCCCAGTTACCAAGCATATATGAAAATTTCCCATAAATAGAGGGGCATATGATAGTCTCAAAGAGTCAAGTTGCATTTCTTAATCCCCCCTCCTTACAACAATCTCACTCAGTGACTCTTGGCATCTTAATCCCCCCTCCTTTACAACAATTTCCCTCAGTAACCATCAACACCTTAATCCCCACCCCTTACACCAATCCTCTTAACCTTGGACATCTAGCATTTTAAAGTTAAACAATGAGTATTTTATTCTTTAGAAATTTTTCATAAAAACAATTTGATTCTTAAAGTAAAGTTTTTGGCTCATACTAATTACATTGACATAAACAGCTGCTTCCCCCTCTGTAAATAGACATTTACAACTCAAACCAAACATCTGCATTACAACTAATCAATCTTTAGTAAATGAACTATTCATACGAAGTTATAAAACTACCTTAATATGAAATTAACTTATGGCACCTCGCCATAGAGTAATGGTTAGCAAGGTAGTCACATTTGTCATCGCTACTGTAGTGAGATTATAGCTTACAGAGTTCTCTACACTTATGTATTTCACTTTCTCATTAATATGGAAAATAACTTTTTTTTTAATAATTTATCATTCCATAAAATGTTTCTTAAAACAGGACAAAATTGAATCTTAAATAGGACATCTTTACAACAGAAAAATTAATAAAATTTTGGATTTTGAGAAAAAAAAAAAAAAAAATTGAAATTTTGAGGTGCACTTTGCTTAATTTCCACCTTTCTATGAACAAAACAAATTAATATTTTGCATAAATCCTGCTTACATATATAATATAAACCATATTTTGGAACGCGCAATTCTTGGGAGAGTTGTTGTACATTTTCCTTGGTCGGCCGTAGGAAACAAATGCATTTCAAATGTTTCATTGTTTCTCGAGCAGCCGCATCGATCCTTTCAAATAAGTATACTTCTTTCTGTAAGATCTCTGACTGGGCAAACACCATGCTCACAATTGGGGTCTGGAAAAAGAAAGAAAAGATACTTTAATGGTTTCTTACTTTATAGCTAACTGCATGCTGGATAGATGCACTTAACTTACCAACAGGACGTAACTACAACACAACAGTGACAATGATAATTTCATCAACCATAAAAAGTCAGTTGCATTAATGATAACAAAAAAGAATATTTCATTTTTTTTTTAAAACAACTTGGCAAATATTTCAAACCAAAATTAACTTGATGATGACACACCATGCTGAATAAGTAAACACCCTGCTGTAATTTAAGAAAAATCAAATTACTGAAAAGTTTTAAAAATCTTTTTTAAATGGAAATTTTGAAATTGCTAATTCAGATAAAAGAGAGTTTATTAAGCAAAACTAATCAAGTAAGATTGCATATCAATGAACTTAATGGGTTTGCAGTAAAGTGCTAAGACCATTAGCTGTCTGATCATGAGACCCAGGTTTAAATCTTGATTAGAGAAGGGAGTGACTTCTTGCTAATATCAGCCTAGAAAGGTGTGGCACCAGTGGGAAGGGCCTGAAAATCGTACAAGCAGCTTGACTCAAGTTTTGTCAGTGAAATTGAGCAGACAAAACTATTTGGAAGCCATTGGTGGTTGTGCTAGCAGAGTCTCACTTCATGGCCAGCAATCTATCTATATATGATTTGTTGATAAAAGCACCCATCCCCTAACAGCCTGGTCCTCCATAGGAAATATAAAAATTTAAAAAACTCACAATGACTAAAACTTTTAAGAAAGTGAAATAAGTCATCAAATGGAGAATGCAACATTAAATAAATTAACTTAGACCCAACTTTATATTTAAAACAGATAAACTTAGTTGGCAAATAAATGAACATATTTAATATTTACCTGGTTTTAAAATGTATCGTCAAAAAGCATTTGTAGCTAGAGATAGTATAATATTGTTGCTAAGGGAGCATATTGACACTGGAATGTGGTGAGAGTTAACTTAAAATTTAAAGATACCTTATGAGTGTGGATGGGGAATGACAATCTGCTTGGTATATATATATGTATATATATTCTCCTTGAAATTATCTCTACCAGTCACAAATTAGTTATTATATATATATATATATATATATATATATATATATATATATATATATATATATTTATTCTGACACAAACTCAGTCCATACCAGGGTTGATAAGACAGACAAGACAATCTATATTTTTGTCTGCTGAAATAAGCTTATTCCTATATGAGGTGATTTTGGATTTTATTGTGTATTAATTATTTGTTCTGTAATAATAAATACATTTAGCTTTTTTTGTGGATCAGTTTTAATATTTTATATTACTAGGATGCACTTGGATTATATACCAACATATGTCTTACTTTTTATATATATATATATATATATATATATATATATATATATATAGAGAGAGAGAGAGAGAGATCAATGAAATTGAAACTCTTTGTAAAAATTTGAGGTTTTGTAAAGGTAAAATATTGGTAGATGGTAATTTCAGTCTGCCAAGTATAGATTGAATAAATCGTGTGGCATTTTTTTCAGCATCTACATATGCCTCAATCATTAGAGAAGTCTGAGTTATCATTCACCCCTTGTGAAGCAGACGTTAACCATGTTAAAAGGTGATAGTTTTAACTATAGCAGAAAACTACTGCAAATAAAAAGCAAGATAGTAGTACAACAGAACATAAAGAAATCACAATAGTGAAAATATCTTGCATGATTATAGTAACAAAACATTGCAAGAGAAAATAAAGAAAACAATTTATAAAAAAGAAGTTACCACTACAGTTGAACATATTCTTCAGGTTAAAGTTCTATAAACTCAACTGGTACCAGTGTTGTTATAACCAGCAAGCCTACTGAATGCACTCGTCACATGTAAACACACAAACCACTTTACTAATCATTTTACTTTGGCTGTTTCATATGGTAGAAATATTTCTCCACAACTTTAATGCTATCTTTAACAGCTCTAGATAAGAATGGTGAAGATCGGATGGTATCTGGACATCTCAAAAGGTTTTGGCATTACAGGTCTTTTCCACAAGTTCAAAAGTTATGGTGTCTCAGGACAAATTTTTGAACTGATCCAGTCTTTTTCTAATTGTAAAATGAAAGTTATCCAGAACTATCCTTTCATACTAATGCAGGTGTCCCCCAGGGTTCTATCCTTTAACCTATTTTGTTCTTAAATTTTTATTAATGACCTTCCCAATGGTATCAACTCTCAACTCGGTATCTACACTTATAGC
Organism: Acanthosepion pharaonis; assembly: GCA_903632075.3. Classification (NCBI taxonomy): domain Eukaryota; kingdom Metazoa; phylum Mollusca; class Cephalopoda; order Sepiida; family Sepiidae; genus Acanthosepion; species Acanthosepion pharaonis. The sequence continues at coordinate 3,233,709 of CAHIKZ030001112.1, forward strand.
AACCATTTATGCCTGTCTTGATAGTAAGCCTGATCAGTTCGATAAACTCAAATTGGCAGATTATGTCCAAAATGATCTTCAGTCTGTTATTAACTGGGACAAAGGATGGCTTGTTAATTTTAATGCCTCCAGAACTAAACTGATCTTATTAATCATCTGAAATAGCCCTCTCAGCCTTCCATCAGCATGGCTAATGCTAACCTCCAAGAGAGTGACTTTTGCACCTTCTCAGGCTTACATTCTCAGCTGACATGAAGTGGAAAGACTATATTAGATCCATTGCTTGGTCAGCTGCTAAGAAAGTTGGTTCACTGTGATGTGGTAGACAATTTTTCTCTCCAGAATCTTACATACAAGTCTATAATTCATCCAGAATTAGAATATAGCCGTCACATATTTTACTGCTGCTATTTATCTAGAGCTCCTTGATAAAATCCAAAGAAGAATCAGCAATATTATTGGTCCTGATCTGGCATCTCAGCTTCATTCACTCTCTCTCACTGCTGTAAAGTTACCTCTGTATGTCTTTTCTATAAATACTTTAATGGTAATTGTTCGAATGAGTTCTTCACTATTGTGCCTAGATTTTTTTTATTTAAATGCACTACTAGACAGGTGATGATTTCTCATCAATTTACAGTTGAGCTGGCTAGATGTAATCATAAGTTTTAGGTTCTATAAGTTTCTTTTCTTACACTTCTCGCCTGTGGAACTCTCTCCTGCCTCTATGTTTTGCAGCCAACTTTAATCTGCAAAAAATTAAATGCAATGTTAATTGCTATCTACTGTTCTCCTGTTTCTTCTTTTGTTCCCTCTCTTTAGTAATGTTTCTATTTTCTAATTCTTCCACCCCAGTAGCCCTTTATGTCTTAGTGGCTTTACTGCTTTGCTAGGATGGATTAAAAAAAAAAAAAAAAAATGCCACATCACTGTTAGATTTTTACATTACTAGTATTACCTCTGATGGTCACTCCTTGTCATGGTAGAGGGAGTTTTAAACTCCTAATAAGGCCACCCTGGTGGCAAGGTTCAAGACGAGGACCCAGATTAAGCATGACCAACCTCAAAGACCCCAATAGTGGAACAAACAGATGATTATTACAATGGATCTCAATGGTTGAACCAGCTGCTGAAGAGGGCTATGCCTGATGGACATGCTACCAAAGGTAGCATTCAAAATTATAACAGAGTCAGTTGCAATCTGTTGCAGTTTTACAACCGGATTTTGCATGTCTCACTTCATATGTGCCGCAGAGGAAGGTCATGAAATCAAGTGTGAAAGTCACTTCCTGGTAATTTGAGGTCCACCTTAAACAAATTCACACCATTCGCACTTTCTCCTCCTTTGATTTTCTTTCACCTTCAACCAACTTTTGCAAAGCCAAATAGTGACAGGGAATGTATGAAGGGTGTTGGTGACACTGGAAGCTTCTAGTCCTGAATTTGTACATTGGTGGTGAATGTAGTCATCAACACTATCATCATAAAGGAAGCAGCAATCAGCAAAGAAGAAATTAAATTCCTGGATATGAGATAAAGGTACTGTCACCACCAACGACTGTAGTATTTCCTTTCAGTTACATCTCTTTCTTTCATAGTTTCCAGCTGCTTAATGAAAGACATATATTCAAGCATATTTTGGTAGGATGGATCAGCCTTGACTTTCTTATGATTCATCTCTTAATTATTGTTTGAGTAAATTATATTATTATGGAGTAAGGTGAGGTAAAAGTTCCTATATGTGGTCAAAATTATTGTCTATTGTAGGGAGTGCTAAAGATAAAAAAAAAATATCCTCCAGATTTCAGCTTAATATATAAAGATGCAGGGTGATTTTTTTTAGGGGGCATGTTTTTGACAAATAAGTGCATCTTGTATACCATTTGATATGGTAATAATTTACAAGAGAAAATTTGTAGACAATAAACACCTAGATTATATAGGGGTGGCCACTGAAAAACTGAAGGGTTTGAAAAAAATCATAACTTGTTCATTTTCAATCTTTTTTATTTTATTTTATTTTTTGCAAGTTATAGAGCATCCCTTGGAGATTAAAATGGCTACATATAATGTTCAGCAATGAGTACAACTCATTGAGTTTTTCTATTCCAATGAAAGATCAATTATTAAAACTCAGAAAAAATAATGGCAACATTTCATTGTCAAACTGTCACCTAGTGGTAACATAATTCAGAACCTATGTGCCCAGTTTGAAAGAACTAGATTAGTCAGCAATCTTCAGGGAAGAGGTCTTAAGTGCACTGTGCACACTGACTCAATAGTGGAAGCTGTATGGAAATGTCCTTTAGGATCTATCAGCTTCTACCCATCGTCACTCTGCCTCTGCTCAACTAGGCATTGCCAGAACATCAGAAGATTCTGAAACTGGGTTTAAAAATGTTTACATACAAGATTCAAATGGTCCAAACCTTACTACCCTAAGATACTCATGTGTTTGTAAAAGTTATTTTTGCTTTACATCATTCAGTCTTTCAGTGGCCACCCTATATAAATCTACCCAAAATCTGATAATTATCTAATTTCAATAAAAAATCTTGCATATTTTTCATTTATGTATGATTATTTTTAAAATAGGTATTTTTTAAAAGTTTTTGGGAAATGATTTTTTTTTTTTAAAGTTAAACACTTTTTTATATAATTTATGAACTCTTGAAATATGTTTTGGACAAATAAAAAATTATTTCCAGAGAAATGAAGTCTATTGAAATTTTATTAGAAACTTCAACCAGAGATATAGAAAATTTGCTTTGAAGTTAAAGATAAAAATAAAAAAATAGCTATTTACATTTGGACAATTGTTCTCATCTTTATTGCTATCACATCTCAGCCATTGTCCCCTCTGGCCCTTTTCAAGTGCTTGTAGATTTAATGTAAACTTTAAGGAATTTTAAACAGAACTTTTTACATCAAAAAGTGTCTGAAGAAGGCTAGAGGTCATAACAGCCAAAATGTCGTGACAATAACAACCAAGCTGAGAAGAATAGTCCAAATATAAATAATAACTCCTCATCTCAGAAATTGAGAAAGAAATTCCTTATTATAAAATCAAATTGGCAAATGATCTCAAAAATGACCCACAATCTGTTGTTAACTGGGACAAGAAATTACTTGCTAATTTTAACACCTCCAAAATGAAACTGCTCTCTTTTATTCTGAGAGAACCTTTTTGCTTTCTATCAGCATGGTCGATGCTAACCCTCAGGAGAGTGACTCATTGCGCCTTCTTGAGCTAATGTAGGTTTGCTGCTAGGAAAGTTGGTTCACTGTATTATGCTACAGTAATTTATCTTGCTGGACTCTTATATATATAATCTTATATATTTATAAGTCTATCATTCGCTCAGGTTTTGAATAATGATGACGCAACTGTTCTGGTGCTTCTGTAATGCATTTCAAAAAACCCTTGATAAAATACAAAGAAGATTCTGCAATATTATTGGTTCTGACCTGGCATCTTGGCTTCAGTCACTTTCCTACCGCCATAACATAGCTTCCTTGTGCTTTTTCTATAAATATTTTCATAGTAATTGTTCTGATGAACTTGCCTCTATAGTAACTAGATTTTATGAATTTATGTAGAGTACTAGATTGGTGGCAGGGTTTCATCATTTTACAGTTGAAATTGCAAGATGTAACTGTAAATTTTATGTTAACAGTTTCTTCTCTCGCACTTCTCACACGTAAAATTCACTTCTGACTTATGCCTCCCAGTCAACTTTGATCTTTAAAAATTTAAATGCAATGTCAATCGTTATTTTCTGTCCCCTTAATTCTTTTATTGTTTTCTCTCCTTAATAGTGTTTTTCTTTCTTTTCTTATATTCTCACACAGTCAGTAACCACTTGTGTCTTAGTGGCTTTATTGCCTTTCTTGGGGGTGAAATGATTAAAAACACACACACTAAGCAAGTGACAAAGCAGGAGTGAAAATGTAAAAATGACAAAGTTATCAAAGAGGAGGTCCAGTTAAAAGATGATGTTATTCTGGCTACAGACAGTTGAATCAATGTTTCAGGTTATGGTAGTTAATCATGCTGACTACTAGCCTCACTCTAAATGAATTTGCAGTCATAGTGAACTTAATAACCAAACATTAGTCTCAAGACTAATTGGTCAAAACTATTAAGTGTTTGGGTATTCTGAAGTAGCCTCTATTAGAACTATTGCTTTATTTAGTTTCATAAAATATGGAAGTGTGTGAAGAGATAAAAACTTTATGAAATAAATATATTTAATATTTCTTGTCGATTAAACTCTCTTCATACAAGCCTGATCAATGATAAATAAATTTCTCAGAATAGCTTATGTTTTTCTTTCATTACTTTCATAAATACAAGTTATAATTTTTATGTTTGCTTTTTTAAAAAGATTAATCACATGGATGAAAATTAGTCAATGGAGGAAACTGGATGAGAGAATTAAGAAATAGATTTTGAACATTCACATAAATTTAAACATGGGATTTAATGTTACTTTCTTCTTGTTAATGTCTAATTTTCCATTTAAGTTTGGTCATCTGTCAAATTGGCTTAAATTTTTGTAGATCTAAAAAGATTTAACTCAATTTTATTATCATTTATAATCAGTTTGTGAGACGAAAAGCAGTTTAGGAAAAGGATTCCTAAGATTCAAAAATCAGTGTAATCAGATAAGCACTTTAAGATACAAATTAAACTAATTAATGACAGTATTGTATGAGGGAAGTGCTGAAAAGTTCTCGGCCCAACCAAGAAAACCTTCGACCAGAAAATCCTGATGTTTATATTTATTTGGTCAGATATTTTTTTTGAGTGGGGAGGGATGTGTGTGTGTGTGTGCGCGTGTGGGGGGGTCATAAATTAGTAAATCCTAATACTCAATTTATATTGGTTTACTTCTCTAGAGTCTTAAAATTGAGATGAAATTGGATTAGACATTGTTTTAACATAATAGCATAACTTCTTGGCTACAATGAATATAGGCAATGCAAAGTGTATACACACACACATATATATGTGGGATATAAATATATAATTTTTTATATATTACAAACAGTTTTAGAGGAAAGATGTATGACAAAGTGAAAAAAGTTTTTGGGTGACACAATTTACCTCTAAGGACTTCATCAGACAAAGTTTGTTTATGCTGATGTGACTAAATATGTGCATGAATAAGAGATGATGGGAATTTTAAATTTTGAAACATTTTTGAAAATTTTTTTATTTTTTTAAATAATTTGTTTTGGGTTATGTTTTGTTTTGTTTTTTAATAATGTGTTTTGGGTTTTGATTTTTTTAACCAAAATCCATTATAAAAAAAAAAGACAAAAATAAATCATAACCCAAAACATTATTTAAAAAAAAAACAAACATTTTTTTCAATATTTTAAATTCCCTGCATCTTTCGTTCATGCACATGTGTAGTCACATCAACATAAACAAACCTAGTTCAATGAAGCCTTAAGAAACAAAACATGTCGCACAAAAACTTTTTACATGGTTTTATTTATTTATATATATATATATATATATATATATATAAAAAAAGGTAACAAATTCATTGGTATATAATCCAGGTGTATCCTAGTAATATAAAATATTAACACTGATCCACAAAAAGGGCTCAATGTATTTATTATTACAGAGCAATATAATTAATAAAACAATAAAATCCCAAATCACCTCATATGGAGAATAGCCTATTTTAGCAGATGAAGATATTGGTCGTCTGTTTTATCAACCCAGGTGTGACATGAGTTCATGTCAGAAATAGAAATTTAACTGTGAAAGTTAAAATAAAAAAATTAAAAAAAATATCAGTTGAAAAACTAATACAGAATTTATCCATTTCAATGTTTCAGTCAGACAAAAGGCACAAGACAGGGATCAGAGTAGAGTGGAAGGTATTTGTCCTAAAAGGAAGAAGTTTTATAAAATTAAACCTGAATATTAACCTTATGACATTAATTTGGGGTTATATGAAGAATAAAATACTAATTTAAAATTAAAAGAGGAATAAAAAGGGGTTTAAAAATAAATTTAAAATATATAGGTAAAAGGATGTAAGGGATTAATGGAAAGAGAGTTGGGAAAGTTTATAAATTATAAATATAATGTAAAGAGGTATTGAGTGGGGGGAAAATAGAATTAGTTATACTTTCGACTTTGAAGAGTTAGAGGAGAATGAATATTATGGAAATATGGTAGCTAATTATAATAATTATTTTATGGAAATTTGAATTTGTTTTTATGTCGACATTTTAACACTAATTCATTCTTCTGATTCAATAGTTGGGTTTCATTATTGTATTTTATTATTCTAATTTTTTCTTCTAAACATAAGTCACTCCTATTGCTAAGATGATTTAGGAGTATGTGCAGAACCTATAATTTTCCAAACTATCTGTGGGCTCAAACCTTTCTCCTTCAATTCCCCAAATTTTTTTGAAAGAGCTTTCTGGTGTTTTAGCTTAGGGTTAGAAAATGAGTGCCTATGGGTATAAAATCTATATTTACCCCTGTCTTTTGCCTTTTGTCTGACTGAAACATTGAAATGGATAAATTCTGTATTAGTTTTTTGACTGTTTGTTTTTTATTTTAGCTTTCACAGTTAAATTTCTATTTCTGACACAAACTCAGTCCACACCAGGGTCGATAAGACAGATGACCAATATCTTTATTGCTGAAAATAGGCTATTCTCCATATGAGGTGATTTTGGATTTTATTGTTTATTAAATTTTATATATATATATATATATATATATATATATATATATATAATGAGAAGGGGCTGATGAAATGTTCTCAGTTTGAACCAGTTTCCAAAACAATAACCAAATATCAGAATTCTTTTAAGAACAGCTTCTTGGTCAAGTATTTTCAGCACCTCCATGTATATAGATCATATTTTACATTTAAGGTTTATTTGCTGAATGATGGTACCATGAGTAGAGTGAAGCTGAAAGTCAGTTCATTTTGAGCGGAAGCAAACAAATTAATAGCCATATTGTAAGGCAAATGTTTAATAACTTCACGGCTTGCAAAAGGTGAAGCAAAACATAAATAAAGATAACATTTGTAGTAATAAAAATGTCAGATTAAAAATAAATCCATTAATTCTTTAGAAATTGTTTTGTTTACATTTTGGATACAAAACTGAGCAGATATGGACTTTTGAGAAACTCTGAATGAAGGAGTGTGCATTTCTTAAAAGGGTAAATGGATGCTCTCTGTGGTTGGGCAGACTAAAGTACATCAGATCAAACAGGGGGACACAGATTCAAACCCTTCAGGAGGGCACACTTTCCTTCTCAAGTGTGCAGTCCAATAGACGTAATACATATTAAAATAAAAGACACGGTATCTATTTCAAATATAGGTATCCGCTAAAAATAATGTTTGAAGTAATAAAAATGTTGGATTAAAAATAAACCCAATAATTCTTGAGAATATTTCTTTTATGTATAAAAGTAATATTCATTCTAGGCTCATATATTAGAGAGGAAAGTTATGACAGTATATGTAGATATTCCATATAGACCTTTGGAGTAGGTTCCTTGCCATAAACTCCAGAGATTTTCAAGTCAGTTTTGTTGCCTTTTCTTTGCTAAAAGAAGGTCATGTGCAACTGTTCATTGCCTAAATGAAACAAGAAAAGTAAAACAGACCGAAAACTCTTCTTTTTAAAGTACATGTGCTTTAAGGCTGAGTTTTTGTTGAATTATAGCCAATAATCTACAAATGTCAAGTAAGAGGAGTTTTTTTTAATCATAAAGAAAGAAAAAGCGAATCATAAATTGTAAGAAGATAGAATGTTTTTAGCAAGAGGAAGAGTTCAAGATGTAAGTTACAAATTGGAGGTGTCAAAATCAAAGATGAAAACATCTGCAAATGTCTTAACACAAAATAAAATACTGAAGTCCAAAGGCACATTGTAACAACAAAAGATGCCTTCCAAAAGCTAAGCAAAGTATTAAGGAACAGGAAAATTTCATTAGAAACAAAGAAATGAGTACTCATCTGCTATGTAACATCAAACTTCCTATTTGGCAGTGAATGCTGGATAATTATATGAAGAGAAGACTTCAAGCAACAAAGATGAAGTTCTACAGAAAGATGCTGACAATATAATGGATTGTTAGTTGATTTTATTCAGTGGCATATCAACATCTCTATAGGTTATTTAATGCCAAAATCTAAATATTTTGAATAATTTTATGGCTTCAACTAAATATATTTTGAATGCATTTGTATGCCTTCAACTACAGATAAAATGTATTATTGATAATTCTACTATAAAATGTATTTCTGGTCAGTTTGCTTTAAAAATGCATTGTTGGTCATTATAAATATGTATTGCTGGTCATTTGTTTTAAAAATGTATTGCTGTTAATTCTATTATAAAAATGTATTTTTATACTTTCATACTATTTTGTTTTTGTTCAGAGGGATTCACTTTTTGTCTATAGCCAGGACCCTAACAGGTTCTAACACTCCAGATCAGGTTGAACCTGGAAATAACAGCAATTAAGAGATGGTTTCACACTCCTCAAAACCTCCCAATCAGAGGCCTTGCTGCCAGATGTAGTTTATCATCACACCCAGGACTACAATATAATATAACAATCATGTGAACAATGAGGATGCTTTAAGAAAAATGAAAACAAAGACATAGAATCAGAAAGAGACAACTGAAATTTCTAAGACCTATAGTGCAGAAGGAGGGATTGAAAAATTTAATACTTGCAGGATATACTGAAGAAAAGAGGGGCAGAGGTAAAGAGTGAGTAACCTAAAGAGTTTGTTTAAATGGATGGCAGAAGGGTGAGGGATAATAAAAAGACAAAAATTGCTAAAAGCTAAAAAGGTTAGGAAATTGTGGAGAGCTATGATCGCTTATGTCCTGAATGAACAAGGCACACGAAAGAAGATTACTTGTAAACTGTAACAACAGTTCAAAATTTAATTTTTGATTAGTATATTAGAGTAATGCATATTGGCATTTCTTCATGTTGAAACCACCTTTTCCTCTCAAGTGAATTGTTAACAAGACAACGCACTTATGACTGGACACTAAATCACAAGATTTATTGATCTACACTGCAAATAAAAAGCAGTTTTATAGAACTCCTCAAAATATTATGTAACACTAATTGCTATGTTTCTTTGTCAAGAAAGGTTTTAATATTCCAATAAATACTTAATATAAAATCAGTAAATATAAACTTAAGTCCAATGGTGTCCTGAAGAATGAAACATGCCACACTAAAATCTTTTTCACTTTGTCATACTTCTTTCCCTTAATATAAAATCTAAATTATATACACTTGTCTCATATGAAAATAAAATCTTTGGAAAAAGACTTTAAGAAAGTGTATATACATACCCATTAACCAATTGAACTATATTATATACAGTGTGCAACAAGTGGGAATTTTGAATAATTTCCTTGCTTGGAATGAATTTATTCCCATTTATCGTCTTTAGGTTAGTCAATTTATAAACACCGTTCAATAGTAATGAGCTGATTAATTTTAATGGAACTTCAGTGAAATTTTTTGCTTCCATTAATTTTTAAACAACTCACATGATGTGAAAAGTTAAAATTTCAATTTATCAGTTTCTGTTCTTGCTAAAAATGGTGTAAAGTCTACACAATCTGGGAAAGAGACTAAAGCTCTTTGATTCTGGATTATGTAGGTTTGTTGCACTTTTGAATCAGAACCTATCACAACATGCAATAACTGAACATATATTTATTGTCAGAAGGCAATGGCAAAAAAAAGGAAAAAAAAAAAAAAAAAAAAAAAAAAGTTTTATCATCCAGAAAGTTATGAAGCTAAAAATAGAGTTAGTAGATCCAAAGATTTATCTGATCATGATGAGAAAGCAGAAACAGGGTTTCATTTCATAGATACCTTCGGATGAAAAATTAAAACATCAGGATTCAGATATAGAAAAATATATCAGCATCCAGCTATGAAAATGATTAACAAACAATGAAGACTGGAATTTGAAAGACTTTATAAGACAATTAGATTAGAACAATAAATTATGTTTGATGCAAGGAGATTCAAGTCAGAGATTTCTTCTTATGCAAGAAGGTGAGAGATGTTAGTGATGTGGAGGAATAGAAGGTGTACAGCAGAAATAACTCCCGCATAATGGTAAAAAATTAGCTACAGGATGTGGCAGAAATACATCCCACATTTTAAACTGTCACCTGTGTGGTACTAGTGAACTTAGGCAATTGACAATGATGTCTTCATGTAGATAATGTTTTATAATTATGTGGGTGGTATTTCTGCTGCACACTGTATTTGAATTTGTGTAAGGACAGGACAGATGACATGAGAGCTGGATTTGATTTCTGATGAAACAAAAATTTGGGAATGATACTGTTGCTCTTGCTGAAGACAGGCATTTTGTGAATAACAGATCAGAGCATAAACATTGCACATTTAACCCATTTATGCAACAAGTGTTTTATAAGTGAGAAGATCAGAATGCTAGTGAGTTAATTGAAACATAACATTGGCTCATATGTAATTTAAATGAAATTTTTTTCAGAAAATATGTAATGAACAAATTATTTTCTTGAGTTACTTAAAAATAATTATTGTCGAAAGGAAACAAATTATGACCAGTATCCATGCATAACTGCATCAAATATTGAAGTTTTAACAAATTAACAGGCCAAGTCATTTGTAGGTATGGATATGAAAATAGCAACATAACGATATTATGTTGAAAATTGATTTTTTCAATGCATTAAAAAAATAATCATTTCCTGCTTAACAAATGCTTCATTTTAAAAAGTAAAAGTGACAAAAAAATCTCCATGGATTATGGTAGATCGGAATTGTTTTATTTTTTCAACAGATTTTTTTCCCAATATCACTATTGCTGGAAGAATTTGTACTTTTTCCGTTTTCACACCTCATTACACAAACACAAAAATTGTAGGACTATTACTATCATCATTAAAGCTAAATTACTAAGTTAATTAAAAAAAATTTAGGATAGAAGCTTAGTTATAAATTTGATCATAAGTTACAATTAAATGGTTTCTTTCACCAATCTATCTACAAAAATATTTATCTTTCAGATCCCTAAGACTTGTTTATTTTTAAGCCCATGATGGGAGAAGTTTATTGACACTACTTTTGTTCCCTTGACCATTTTATAGCAACATGAGGAGGTGCATTTGCTTGTAGCCTTAAACCTGCCACTTACTTAGTTAAAGTTGACAAAAAAAAATCAAGAGGCTAAGGTTGAAAATCGTTATTCTCAAAAATGTATTTTTTATGACTGAGTGTGATGGCAACACCGTTCTTTTTTGTTTTGTTTTTTTGTTTTTTTAAATAAGAATCGGATGAAGCCCACTCTGAAATCCGCACTTTTATTTATTTTTAACCGAGTCCAGACTAAACTCTCGTATTACACACATCTAATTTTGGTTCTGTAGTTTAAGGAATGTAAAATTATGGAAGAAAATATTTAAAGTAAAAAGTCAAAGGTAGTAATAATAATAATTTAAGTGGGTGGTAACGGGGGTGTAGCTGCTGCTTCTGCTGCTATATTGTTCTCTCTCTCTTCTGATGTTCCAATCTGTCGTCAGACAACTGTTTCTCGATTACTGGTAAACGAACTGGGTCAGTCAAGTAATTATGCTATTTACTTTTAAGAGCATTATTGATTGATAACAAATTCTAAAATAAGAACATTCAACCAGAACAAAACATTTTTTTAAAATCCAAAACAACCCCGCCTATATAATGAAAAATTCCTCTTAATTTGTGTACCATATGATTATTCTGGCTAACATGGGGCTGAGTTCAATCTTAAACAAAAATTAAAATACAGAATGAATAATGAATAGAATAGTATTCATTGAATATTTTAGTTTTATGCTTTATTACTTGTAATTAAATAAAGTCGTTTTTTTTTGTTTTTGCTTGCTTGAAAAAAAGAAAACTTACGCACACTTTTTGGCACATTCCAATGAGGTATGACGTGATTTGAAAAATGACACGTTTTTTGAAATGGTCTCTAGATTTCACTCAAAACATTAATTTTTTTATTTTAAGTTCAATAATACGCTACGTATTATTAAACTTAAACTAAGAACAATTGAAAAATTAAATCATATTCGCGATGCGATGATTATTACTCTTATTTCTAAATACAATACAAAATTTAGAAAATGGATGTCAATTGTCAACAATTTTTTTTTACAAATCAATTAAAATTTTAAAAACAATAATAACAGAAATTAAAAGAAAAAACAAATGTCAACATTTTCGATCGGATACAAAATAAATTATTTTTGATTTCTTTCAATAGTGAATTAAATAAATCTGGTGGCCTTCGAGGTAAATAAAAATCTTAATTTTTTAGATTGATTGTTGGCTCGGAGATGTGTTCAAAAACTAAAAGTTACAACTGAAATACCTAATGCACATTCTACTTTTTAATTTAGACCAAAGATCGGGATGGAGAAGATTTTTAAAAAATTATGGTTGAAGAATGAAGAATCTAAACAGGAATTTAAAAAATAAACTAAACAACATAAAGCAAAAAAAAAAAAAAAAACTCAACATGTATTTTTTAAACAGAGATAAGAAAAAAAAATACTGTTTAACCACGTGACCACCTTAGAGAAAAACGTGCTGGAAACTCGTAGAAAGACTGCCGTCTGTGTGGGCTTTCTAATTTTTTAAACCTCCAATCAATCTAAACGTTTTATTTTATTTTAAAGCGACATCAGTTTAAAAAGCAGGGTGGGTAAATATTGTAAACACTAGTTTACTTTAGGGAGGCGTGTCTTGCAATGTGAGAGCAGACCACAATCAGTTTTTTCTTTTATGATGGTAAAAAAAAAAAACCCAAAACAATAAAGTAAACATAATGAAACTAAATGTCACCCTAAAAAGCAAGGAGCTTTAAAATGAATTAAAAAAAACAAAAACAAGTTGTTTAAATTACTGACAATAAATTAATGTAGAATTTTCTCGCTATAATCGAGCTTTTAAAACCTCTACGTTTTTTTTTTCTTTCTCTCGTTTTTGTTTTAAATTTTTTTTTATGTATTATTCTGGAATTCAATAGTTTTTGTGAAATGGCAGAAAACAAAGCTGTTTCTTAAGCTAGCTAAATCAATTATCAATTAGATCATTTTTACATAAAACTTGATTAACAACGAAACAAAACCATAGTTTAAAAAAAAAAAGTATCAGGTGGAATATTTTATCGTAAACATTAAACAGAAAGTAAACCTGTAGCTAAGCACTTAACACTAACAGACTGTCAGCTGCTAATATTCTTGATACGTAAAGCGAAACCAAGTTTTTTTTTATTATTAAGACAAAGTATTAGATATGTAGATTTTTAGAGGAAAAAAGAAGGAAATAATTTAAAAAAAAATGATTCTCAATAACAACTCGCCATAATGAGGTTTTTCGTTCATTCACCCTGTAGTGTAGCCGAACAAAAACGGTTCATTTACTTACAGTTTCTTTGTCCATCAGCAATACCTTCATCCCTGGTCCACTCTCCTCGATCATCTTAGATATGTACTGCTTGACAGCCTGCACGACATTCATTTTTTTCCGGTTTCTATCTCTCCCAAACAATATTTTCTCACTCTTTCATTTGCGGTCAAAATTAGAAATACGCCATCTCAATCCGCCATTACTGCAAGATGACGTCACTTCCGGATCCAGACATGCAGCTGCTGCTGCTGACATTTTCACTATAACGCGATTGATGAACCTTCGCGTTATCGTAAAATTATCAATAAAACTGTCTGAACTCATTTTTTTAGTAATTTACTGTATCTCAGAAAGTTAATATACTTTAGAATTATTTATATTAAGTAAGTTTAATTTAAATATAATAAGAGATTTCTAATATTAATAAAGGTTTTTCAAATTTATATCGCAACTGACTTTTTTCTGTGTTGTGCGAATATATGCACCCAGTTTAAAATGTTCGAGAAGACGAATGAATTAAAAAAAAAAACGTCAAGATATTCGCCATTCATTATTTTACAATAGTGTGTGTGGTAAGGTGACAAATTATTTTTTGCCTCAAATTACAAATGCAGTTTATTCTGGCAGAATGGCATTTTTACTCCAGGCTAGAAAAAGTTCAATTTTACAATGCGATTATCTATTTCATATACATATATAATAAATTATACTGAATAATGACGTCATATAACATCACGATGACATCATTAAAACGTCATCACTCATTTAATATTTATCCGCCCACTCGAACGGAATTCCATACAAGGTCAAGTTTAATTTAGATACCCATGCGTACATAGGACAAGGTGCCCCAAATAGTCCAGCTTCCTCGACACTTACACTTTTGGCTTTTGGGGACGCCAGAGATTAACCTTAGGTCATTAGCGAAGGAGAAGTACTACTTAGTCAGAGTAGGCCCTGGAAGTGGACTTAATTATGTAACTCAAAGCCCAAAAAGGCAGAGATTTAGCATTATAGTAGTTTAAATAAGGTAGCGTTAATTCGTTCATTTTGTTGTAATTAGCGTATTTTTGAGTGTATAACACGAAACAGTAAAAGGATTCTTTCAGGAAGAGAGTGAGAGAAGAAAGAACATTGCCTCTCTTATCTTGAATATTGTATGAGGCTGTGCGAGTCTATCACGCACGAACATACATACATACATACATACATACAAATACAAATCACATACAACGCCAAGCATTAATTGGTTAATTAATCACCACTATGTTATTATAGACAATTTTGTAATCGCTCTATTTTTATGTAGTCAGTTTTGTGCACTTTTGGGAGAAACGAATCACAGAAGCTTTCTTAAGTCTCCCCAAATCTCGCTCGCTGATTGGTCTATACCAACCAATCAGGTCGTCTGCACGTGAAGAATAAGTCTTCCCGCGCAAGGATCTGGAGCCTATAGTCACTTATTTAAGCAGAAATTTTTCTTAGCTAGTTAGTAAGAATTCAGCTGCCAAACGAATCCACGATAGTTGAAACCATGCGCCAACCTTCTCACTCACACAGACCACTCACATGCTGAACATATCTTATATATACTCACATAATCTTTTCTAACACAGCAAATCTTTTAAGAACAGTCATTATAAGAAACTCTCATGAACATTATTCCAGTGAACTTTGAAATACTAAAATAACAGTTAAAGAGAGACAACTCTTGTTTATTTCAACCTTTTCTTACTTAAATATATGCTTTCTTTGACATCGTTGTTTGATATTGTACATCTTTTTAAATACATATTTTATGTGTAACAATGTCTTTTGCTTATCCTTTTCTGCGTCAGCCCTGTTTCCTAATATAAAGTTAAATTAATGTGGTGAAGTCTGCCACAAGGCGCATACGAAAACAAACAAAACTCGAAACTCCCATGCGAAATTTGAATGGAACAAACATTTATTGCAATGACATACAGATAAATGAACAAAATACAAGTTTTACAAAAAAGCTTGCACAAAAATTTCATTTAGTGTGCCTTATTATTAAAGGCGAGATAACAAATACAAAATATAGAATTATTGGCTAATAAAAAATATATATTATTCAACAAACTTTCAATAATCGAAAACATCTCGAGAAAACAAAACAAATTCTTCTAAAAAATGCTCCAAAATGAATAAATTTTTAACAATTAAAATATATTTAGAGAATGTACAACATAATTCCCTTTGAAAAATATTTAAAAAACACAATTTAAAATAGGTTCAAAATAAACATTCTTTTAAAAAAATGCGCTTACTTAATTGAAAGATGAAACTGAGAAAGTGTGGGTCAGTTTAGCCGGAATTTAGGGGGAAAATAAAAATCGAGTGTCATGTCCATCAATACAACACGATTTTTTATACAATGCAAAGAAATGATCTTCGCAGAGAAGGAAGAATACCAAACTAAATATAGAAATAATATTTATACAGGCAGATATACATGTATTTACAGATTAAAAATCAATGTTCTTTGCAGTGGCCATGAAGAGACTAAAAGTTCGATTTTATCGAAATGATTTGCCTCAAGTGAGTCTCTAAAGTTTCGAAGTGTTTTTGCTCCAACTGAGGAAATTAAGTCGTATGGCACACCAATATGTGTGTGTGTGTGTGTGTGCGCGCGCGCGTATGAAGCACACGCTAATGAAACATGTATGTGACTGCGGATTGATTGCGTGCAATAGCAGTAGTTTTAAAACACACTGGACAGAGAGGGGAGAGACAAGACTTACATTCGTCGTGGTGTTGTACGTAGATGAATCATCGCTGACATACGCGTTGTCATGGTATGTGTGTCTATGTTGTTGATCGAGGTCTGGTTTTGTTCGCTGACTGTCTTTCGCCGACTGTCCTTCACTGATTGTGTCGTTGCAGATCTGATTGACTGTCTCTTTCACTGATGCTCTTTCACCGACTGTCCTTCACTAACTGTGTTGTGGAAGACCTGGTCGCCGACGAGCCATTTTTATCGCTTTCGGTCGGCTCCAAATCACTATCTGGGTTTTGCGCGGGAATGTATTCAGTAATCCAGTCTCTGACCCATTTCCAGGTCAGTTGAAGTTCAACTACCTGGACGTTGTTGAAAGCACATCGCGTGACTATCCAAACAGTTTCCAGAAATCACTTATTTATTTTAAAGCCGTGTTTGTACACAAATGTAAAAAGATTTTTTCACAGCAATTTTCTACTGAATTTAGTAAGATTTGTTTGTAGACGTCTCTTACTTGTATGTGCCTCAATTATTGGACTTAAAATATAGGAGTTTATATTCTATATATTAATCAAATTAACTGTTTTAATAGCAGTTTTAACTCTTTCGATTTCAACCGTGCTATTTCGAATTGTGTGCTATTTTACTATTCACTAACGATTCTGAAAGTGAGGACTGTACACCACGAGGAGAGAAAAGGCAAATCATTAAAAAAAACAAAAAAACATGACGATAAAATATTTAATTTCTAGCAATTCTTAATAAAATCAGTTATTCCAAGAAATCAATAACAACGTTATTAGTATCGAATTATTTATTTATTTTTATACTTATGCGACTATTCAGTTGAAGTATGTATACGATCATAAAAGAACGACTACAGTTTTGATATGATTATTTCTTTGGAGAACCTTGCGATATTTTGAACTTGTTGGTTAGAAACTGTTGTGGGATTACCCTACATTGTCCCCAGAGAAAATCTCTTAACACTCACCAGGTGGCGTTGTATGAAGCAGTATAAAAGGAAAAGACTTAAACCATCTCTCTCCCCGCCCCACCCAACCACAGGATACCGTATTGACAAGATGTGTCCCCGGGAAAACTTTTTAGTGCCTGGGCGAACCGACATTTAAGTCCTAACCAAACAACACGTCGCATCGCATATAACCCCCACCACAATATCTCCACAACAACATATCCCATGTATATATATCTCCATTCAACACAAGAAAACATTCCAGTTCAACAAACGTTACAATGCTGCAATTAACTGAACTGCCATAACAGCAAACTAAAGGATATGTTTATATACAGGGCAGAGAGTGGGAGAACGTCACTTTTCTTATTCCTTGTATAAGGCGCGTAAGTAAACAAACAAGACTCAAAACTCCGATGTGAGATTTGAAAGAAACAAACATTAATTACAATGACCTAAAACCAATACAACAAAATACAAGGTTTACAAATAAGTGTGCAAAATTTTCTATTTATGTGCCTTATTAGTAAAAGGAAGTTTTTCCTGAGAGAAAATGGGGGGGGGGGACCAGTGAATGTCAGCTCTCTTATCCGTATTATAGAAAAAAAGGTGCATACAATAATAAACAAGACTTGAAAACTACTACGTGAAATTTGAAAGTAACATTCATTTATTACATAAACAAAGAAAAATAATATAAAAAATACAATTTATACAAAAAAGCTTGTACACAAATTTCCTTTTATGCGTTTTTTTTAGTAAAGGCCAGATAACAGATCACAATAAGAATTAATAGGCACTTAAAAAGATATACAATATAAACTTCTAACAATGGAAAAAAAAAACTTTGAGACAGTAATACAAAAACTTAAAATAAGGTTCAACACAAACTTAAAAAATGCACCTACCTATTTGAAAGGCGAAAAACATAGAAGGGTTTCGGCAAATAAACTTACGTCATTAGAACTTTTAACTTTTTTTCTTTTTTAGAGCACAATTCTATTCACAGCTTTCACTTGATTCACCCTCTTTTTTTGTTTGCTTCTTCTGTGAAAAACATCCCTGCTCATCTACACTCACAGGTGACCGCCAAAAATAGGCTTTACTTCAGGAACCTTATTTTTATGCTCTCAGGTCGAAATTTTCCCACCTCTTCGTTTTCTTCTGGTCGAAAATTGCTACACCTTCTAAAATCATCCATTGATTTTTTTTTCTTATATATCCTCGAAAGAAGCTCAGATGGTTCTTAACTTTTAAATTTAAGCGGTGGGAGCCATCCTTTTGATTGGACAATAAATATGTATACAAAATAAATGCTCTCGGAAAACTCCACCGACAGATTTGTGGGATCAGGGATTGTAGCGCCTACTCCACGTGACGTGTATATATTTTCCAAATTTTAAAAAGAAATTACAAACTGTCCGCCATGACGGAATTATTTCTGGTCGTTCTTTTAGAGTCAGTTCTAAATTTAGAAACTTTAACAGACATGTATTACATCAAATTATTTTTTAATTAACCGCCTGACTTTCTTTTAAATACACTACTTCCAAAAGAAGATGCAAAAGACAAACCGGGACTAAGGGAATATTTATTTATCTCTATTTTTTTTTACTAATTCTTTATTTTTAATTATTTTTATTACCGTATGTACTCGTGTATCATACGACGTTTGAAGACCTAATTTTGAAGCTAATTTTAAGGGGGTCGCATCATACGCAAGATATAAAATTAGCCTTAACCAAACTATATTGTTCGTATTTCTCCCGTTTGTTCGAAAAGATAAGTAATCAACGCTGCAGAAATAGGGATAATTCAGTGACGTGATACGGCGTGAGAAAAAAACAACGAAACCAAAACATTTGAGATTCAAACCATTTATGCGTATAAGAGAAGAATGAGAAGAAAGGAGAAAGGAAGAAGGTTTACAATAATGGTATTGCAAAAAAAAAAAATGCTAATTTGCGGACTTATCTTGTCACAGAAAAGTAACGTCCTATTAACAGTTCTTTGAGATCTTGTGATTTCTTGTTGTGGTGGCGGGCGGCAATATCTCGGAGTCTGGTTTTCCTGAGGATTGAGAAGATATTTCGTCACGTGGAGTAAACGCTACAATCCCTGATCCCACAAATCTGTCGGTGGAGTTTTCCGAGAGCGTTTATTTTGTACGTGCAAGCCAACGTAGGAAAGAGGATGAAAGATTCAAACATGGCGCGCAGATCGAGACCAAGCAGCTTCAGTAAGCGGCCTTCTGACTGGTTCCTTTTCAGCCAGTCACAGGGAAATGTAAAAATGCCAAAGGGCCCGTCCAAAGTGGGTTACTCCGAAAGACTAGTCATAATTCCAATAATATATTCATTTACTGTAGTTAAATCAGCTTCAAAATGTCTTCAAATGTCGCATTATACGCGGTGTATACGGTACTTACTAATATTAAAATTTTTTATATTATTATTAAGGCAAGATAATAAGATTCAAAAATACATATGGCTCATAAAAGCAGATATAAATTAATCAACAAAACTTTCAACAGCCGAAAAATCTTTTCGGAAGATACAATACAATTCCTTTCAAAAAAAGATACACTTACTTATTTGAAGGTCGAAACTGAGGAAGTTGGCAGATTCACTAAAGTCGCTCGGACTTTAACAGTTTTATTCTTGTTCGATTATTAATTTCATAAATTTTCTCTTTTGTGGTTTCTTTTACATTCTGCTTTTGTTTGTTTCTTTTGCTTCTTCGTTCGTCAGAAACAGCCGAGTTCATCCACTGATGACAGCTAAAATTCCTTCTGAATTCCTTTTCTAACTTGTGCCTTTCCCAATCCTTGTCTCCTTCTAACTTCTTGTAACCTTCTGAATTTTCCAACCAACTCGGTTTTTTATATAGGATTCAATTAGGCTCCATATGAGTTCAAAATATTTTAATTTGCGAGGGAGGAAATCTCGTCCATCGTTGGACAAAAATCCAAAAGGTATCACTTTTTAAAATTTGAACATTAAATCTTAGAAATCAAAAACCGTTCACTTTTGACCAACTTCTTTTCAACTGGTTCTTTTCAAGCCATTCTATTTTTAGAAAGTTTAAAGAACATATGTTTCACATCAAATCTATTAGTTATCTTTTTTTTATTGTCTATTAATCATTTGGAAAAATTCTCTTAAAAGCAAGTGTAATAAACAAATCTAGTCAATTGTAATATTTACTTCTTGTTTTTATCTTATTTAATTAAATTTTTCATATGAATTTTATATTATCCCATTAAGAGAAAGAGCAAAAAAAAAAAAAAAAAACTTAGTGTATTGAATTAATTTAATTATTTTTTATTCCTCTTTTAATTATTTTACATCACTTCCTTATAATTATTTTTTTACAAAACTAGAAATTGGAAAACTTGTCGCTACGTGATTCTCAAAGAAGCATATTGTCGGTTACTTTCTCACTCGCAGTAGAAGGTTAGTACTTCGTTGAAGAATGGATTTTTCTGGACTATGTCACACTTGTTTCTGTATATAAATACATATATAAAATCAATGTGTACTTTGAATTTGACGGATTACCGCCCCTTGATGATAATCACAGGCGATGAGATTTTGGATTACCACCCTTCTGGCAATAATTACGGGCAGTGTGACATTTAAAAGATTCAATCTCTTTGTCAGTGACTTTTCATAGCGAAAAGACATATTTTTTTCGTTCCCGCCATCATGTAATACCTCAACTACTGACACCAAATGTTTCTTTGAACTCTTCACATTTTATTTCATTTTACATTTTTCACTTTGTAAAATGTCCTTTTAATATATTTGTTATTTTTTTTGTTCAAATTCTATGTCTTATCTTTCCTTTGTGCTCACATGAGTCCACCAAATTGTTTGTGTGTCAAATATACCAGGCGTATACAAAATCACATCAAGAGTGTTGAAGCCTGCAATTTAGAAAATGTTATGACTTTCAAGCGAATGTCGTTACAATTTTCAACCTCCTTTCGTTACACAGTAGCCAAACAATGAGTAAAGCACGGAGTGAAACAAGGAATGTTCTGGAGAATATTCCAAGAAAACCAAAAATGGTCTGAAGATGATAGATCTGTAAAATATGCCATCCACGGGGCTTTTCGACATCATATTTGCAAAAACAAGAACTGACCTTGACATGCAAAATTATTGTTCTAATTCTTTGATCAAAAATAGGTATTTTCTCTTCCATTGAATCATTTAAACGAATTAGTTGCTCATTGCAGCCTTGTAAAATAAAATTTTGCCCCGGTCTCAGTAATTCGTAATAAAGAAATCATTCACAGAGAACATTTTTCCGCAATAAATGATACTTAGTTTGAGATGTAGAAGGTTTTCCAAGATCTAACCGCCATTCTATTAATTTGGGTTTCTTATAATAAATCTACTTTCATTGCTAGTGACATTATTTCTCTAAGGCTACTTTTTTTCTGTCTTGAGAAAAAAAAAAAAAGAAAAAAAGAGAAAAACGTTGATCCCTGTTTGTTTCCATAAGATAGTGTTATATTCCGTGCTAATAGGAATATATACTTGAAAAACAAGATGGATAAAATAAGTCAAGGTTTATTGTAAAAAAAAAAAACAACAAAAAAAAAAAAAAAACAGTACAATAAGAATAAAGGTGACAGTTATGCACAAGGTCGTCGCAATTCAATCCAGTAGTGAGTACTACTATTGGAAGGTCGGTAGTTCTCGCGTAAGTCTGAGTCATACTTAACAGATCGCAGCTAGTATATTTAGTTACCCCCCCCACACACACGAAGGTTGTATGTGGCACAAGGCCGGTTTAACGTGGGTTCCTCGAGTCCGTAGGCTCGGCCAAAAATATTCCCTTTTTGAACCAGTATAAACGGGTTCAGGGTCTACCTCCCCGAACGAGACTGCCGTTCGGAGGAGCCTCGTCCGGGTTCCTCTGTGCCTAAAGGCAGAGAGTTCGACTGTTTAGCTGGAACAGGTCGCAGCTAGTATATTTAGCTAGCCCACCCCACGAGTGTTGCATGTGGCACAAGGCCGGTTTAACGTGGGTTCCTCGAGTCCGTAGGCCAATTCCCTTTTTGAACCCGCATAAACGGGTTCAGGGGCAGTCTACCTCCCCGAACAAGACTCTTCAGCGGAGCCTCGTCCGGGTTCCTCTCTGCCCGAAGGCAGAGAGTTCGACTGTTTAGCTGGAACAGGTCGCAGCTAGTCTCTGTAGTCCGTTGACTTACAAATACTTAAGGGTAGTTACTACCTATAGTGTAGTCACTCATGGGGGTGACAGGTTATTTCATTATATCAGGTAGAAACAATATTTTTTTAGTTTCCTAAAATTTGCTAAGCTGTATGTAGGGACGCAAAGGATGACTATCCACCCAGGTAAGAGGAATTCACGAGGGTCACGTAACGGCTGATGAGTGACGTCAGTTCACAGAGTGCTGAACACCAGTTGTTATTTAGCACGTCTAGAGACAAGAAGTGTCTGCAGTTAAGAGAGAAGAGGCAACCACATAGTCTCATCAGGTACATAGAGGGCACCAGTTTTTCTTTCAGGAAATATCACAAGTAAGGCCCGCTCGCTTTTCTTCTCTTTCACACTGCTTGTTGCATACATATGTTATAATTTCTCTGTGTGGGACAGATTAATGACAAGGACGCATATATTGGCATGAAAAAATCTCTTTGAGAACAATGCATATTCTTCATTCCTTTCTTTCAGCTATTTTGTGCCGTCCGTCTGTTGCATTAAGGTGTTAGTATATCACGGAAATTCAAACTGGAAATATTCGCTCTTTCTTATCACCACCACTATGTGTAAACAATGCGTTACATTTAACTGATTTCATAAATAATAACGAGCTGAATAGACACAAAAAGACACTAATAAAATTACGCTAACACTGCAGAAGACAAAAGGATTTTACTGGGAGAAGAGAAGAAAGAACGTTAAAGATCTTATCCTGAGCAAACGAAAAAAATAAAAATAAAATTTAATTTTTTACTAAGCGTTCGGCTTCATTGTAGCAGTTTTTTATTTAAAGAATTCGTGTTAGTAACCTTTTTCTATTAATAAACGTTTTTAAACACCTCAAAATAAAGTGTAATAAACAAACCTAGTCTCTTGTATTATTTTTATTTATCCTTTAATTATTTTATACTAGCAGCCATACCAAGCTGGTCAATCAGAAAAAGCGTTCAATTAGAATGGAGCAAAAACATCATCATGTTTAGATGTAACAGCGTCTATCTTTTTCAATTACTTTAGAGTACTTTCATTAAAAACATTTTGAATTAATGCAGTTACTGATATAACAGAATTAGTCTGTATTTATTCAATCGAAGTTAGCCGAGGACATGAAGGTGTAAAAAAGGCATCATGAAGAACCACTTCAGGCCACAATTATTTTTGAATTTTTGAAATTCACTCTGTCAGTCTGCTGCCAGGGATGTAAAAGAGGATACATTTATAAAGCAATTAACTTTGATGAAAATTGGTTGAAAGATCAACGAAAAATTAAAAAAAAAACAGTAAACAAAATCGCCACTTTTCGCTATTTACGCGGGTTTTCACTATATGGGTGCACTCAATTATCAAGTTAAATAACTGTTAAAAAATCAACTTATTGTTGGCTACAATTGAACGAAGTTTGTATTAGATTGCTTGAAAATTGAGGGAGTTTTTAGTTTAAAATTTGTGTTGAAAGCAATGTTTCGTTTTTCGCTAAACGCAGTGGCGTAGAAATAAAATTGAGGTATTGTTGAGCTCGTCATGATGTAAGTAACCTACGTACCGACCAAATATGAGGAAAAAAGTTGAATTTATCGATTTTGATCGGCTTTATTGATTTTTAAAAAAATATCGATTTGTTACGCTAATAACCTATCTCTTACATTGTATAATGTATATCCCAAGTTTGGTCAAAATCGGTTGAATGGATCTCGAGTGAAAAGGTATCACACAGACAGACAGGCACACAGACACTCAGATATCCTCTGTTTTATATATATAGACAATTTTACATTTCCTAAATCTTTATAACATGACTGAAATATTTATAATATAGCTGAAAACTGTTGCCGCAACCTAATAGCCTTCTTGCTATTTACTTCGTTCCAGACTCAATTTATTACAGCTTCATTGTATCTACAAATGTTTCATCTTCTGATTGCTCAGCTGAATATTATAATTTTCAAAACATTAGTTCTTTTTTTTTAATCTAAATAATGGTAATTTGTCAGAGTTTAGAATTTCTGTATGAAGAAATCTGTTAGAGAATATAAATGTAAGTTATGCTCTCAAACCAATGAATGTGTAGTAGTAGTAGTAGTAGTAGTAGGCTAAGTTTAATAAATAAAATAAAATAATTTCTTCCCCCCCCACCCTGAAAAATATCACCTACTTATCATCTCCTTAATACCTCATTAACATTAGCACCGGCATTTTTAAAGACATGTCAATCAGCTAACTTCTGAAACCAGATACTTGGATAAGCAAAACAAAAGCTCAAAAACGAAGAACAATCCTACACGCACTTACCGCACACCACAACCACTCATTGACTTCAATAAAAACCCAGGAAAAGAAGGCTTCGATGTCAGTTCTCTCTAATCTTTTGCCAGAAAGTAAGATGAGCTAACTTCCCAAGAACTAATTAGGACGTCAACCTGCTACAAAGAAAGAGGTGTTAGCTCTCTCTCTCTCTCTCTCTCTCGCTCTCTCTCTCGCTCGCTCTCTTATTCTCTCTGTTCCAATGTACCGTGAGCTTCGAACTCTGTTGGACGAGAAGGATACAATTTGTATTTATGAAAAAGAAAAGAAGCATTCCAAAACAACGTTCGCTTCCTTAGCGTTCATTAATTTTGAATGTACGAACCAACATTCTGCGACAACAGTCACAAATGAAACGAAAATAGATGTCATGTATTTCAGCAAGAATAAAATAAAACAACATTTATTGATAAAAGGATTAACACATAAAAAATAATTTAAAAAAATCTAAGAAAAATGATACAGAGCGGGTCCCTGGGTATTTAATGAGAGAGTTTAGAATTTAAATCAACCGGGTTAAAATAGGCTTGCTCTCTACTTACTGTTGTTCATGCTTGTAGCTGCATGATCAATATCTTGAAGGTACTGGAATTTACGATCACCGTGATGTGTACTTTGAATTTGACGGATTACCGCCCCTTGAGGATAATCACAGGCGATGAGATTTTGGATTACCACCCTTCTGGCGATAATTACAGGCGGTGTGAGATTTAAAAGAATCAATCTCTTTGTCAGTGACTTTTCATAGCGAAAAGACATATTTTTTTCTCTCCCGCCATTATGTAAGTACCTCAACTACTGACACCAAATGTTGCTTTGAACTCTTCACATTTTATTTTACATTTTTCCCTTTGTAAAATGTCCTATTAACATATTTGTTAATATTTCTTTGTTCAAATGTTATGTTTTCTTTTTCTTTTGGACTTACACGAGTAAATTACTTGCCACCAACCATATGCAAGATTAAGAGTCGTATGAAAAGATGATGTTGGACAGTGCAAAGTAAAAACCTACTAGCAGACTAAACTAACTCTAATTGGGAAAAGAAGAAGCAATGCTTTTTATTTGGATCAACCATCCCAAAAGAAAGATGGAGAGAAAGAACTATATTAATTCGGGTACTAATTCGCGTGCCTTTTACTAAATTCTATTTATTTTCATTTCGTTACTGGGTGCACTATGAAAGAAAGGTTTATTCTCGCAGTTTTTATTTCCCACATTATGGGGATTATTATTTCCATAGTATATTAATATCTTATTTCACGAACGGAACGGAATAGCTGGAAGAAGAGGAATGACACACATGTTTGGTTCTCAGAGGGAGTTTTATGCCGTTAAGTCATACACAAACATATATACTGTTGTCACCAAGTAAATAGTTAAAGAAATAAAAAAAAAAACAAGTGTGACAGATATATTATATATTAAACAGTAAATACAACAGAAGAGCATTTCACGACTAATGAGTGTGTCGGATGACCAGAGTTCAATCTATTCGGCTGTCATATTTAACGAGGGATGTATGTGGCACAAGGCCGAGTTTACCGTAGGTTCTCCGAGCCCGTAGGCTCGGCCAAAAATATTCCCTTTGAACCCGTATAAACGGTTTCAGGGCCTGTCTACCTCCCCGGACGTAACTTTGCCCTTCGGCAAAGCTTCGTCCGGGTTCCTCTTTGCCGAGGCAGAGAGTTCGACAGTTGAACAATCTATTCGACTGTTCCCACAAGGCCTTCTCTCCTACTAATCTTATAGTAAGCGGAAGAGTCCAACATAGACACCACAACATATACACTTACACGAAATTTCGACCTGAGAGCATAAAAATAAGGTTCTTGAAGTAAAGCCTATTTTTGGCGGTCACCTGTGAGTGTAGATGAGCAGGGATGTTTTTCACAGAAGAAGCAAACAAAAAAAGAGGGTGAATCAAGTGAAAGCTGTGAATAGAATTGTGCTCTAAAAAAGAAAAAAAGTTAAAAGTTCTAATGACGTAAGTTTATTTGCCGAAGCCCTTCTATGTTTTTCGCCTTTCAAATAGGTAGGTGCATTTTTTAAGTTTGTGTTGAACCTTATTTTAAGTTTTTGTATTACTGTCTCAAAGTTTTTTTTTTCCATTGTTAGAAGTTTATATTGTATATCTTTTTAAGTGCCTATTAATTCTTATTGTGATCTGTTATCGGGCCTTTACTAAAAAAAACGCATAAAAGGAAATTTGTGTACAAGCTTTTTTTGTATAAATTGTATTTTTTATATTATTTTTCTTTGTTTATGTAATAAATGTTACTTTCAAATTTCACGTAGTAGTTTTCAAGTCTTGTTTATTATTGTATGCACCTTTTTTTCTATAATACGGATAAGAGAGCTGACATTCTCTGGTCCCCACCATTTTCTCTCAGGAAAAACTTCCTTTTACTAATAAGGCACATAAATAGAAAATTTTGCACACTTATTTGTAAACCTTGTATTTTGTTGTATTGGTTTTAGGTCATTGTAATTAATGTTTGTTTCTTTCAAATCTCACATCGAAGTTTCGAGACTTGTTTGTTTACTTACGCGCCTTATACAAGGAATAAGAAAAGTGACGTTCTCCCACTCTCTGCCCTGAAACATATCCTTTAGTTTGCTGTTATGGCAGTTCAGTTAATTGCAGCATTGTAACGTTTGTTGAACTGGAATATTTTCTTGTGTTGAATGGAGATATATATACATGGGATATGTTGTTGTGGAGATATTGTGGTGGGGGTTATATGCGATGCGACGTGTGGTTTGGTTAGGACTTAAATGTCGGTTCGCCCAGGCACTAAAAAGTTTTCCCGGAGACACATCTTGTCAATATGGTATCCTGTGGTTGGGTGGGGCGGGGAGAGAGATGGTTTAAGTCTTTTCCTTTTATACTGCTTCATACAACGCCACCTGGTGAGTGTTAAGAGATTTTCTCTGGGGACAATGTAGGGTAATTCCACAACAGTTTCTAACCAACAAGTTGAAAATATCGCAAGGTTCTCCAAAGAAATAATCATATCAAAACTGTAGTCGTTCTTTTATGATCGTATACATACTTCAACTGAATAGTCCCATAAGTATAAAAATAAATAAATAATTCGATACTAATAACGTTGTTATTGATTTCTTGGAATAACTGATTTTATTAAGAATTGCTAGAAATTAAATATTTTATCGTCATGTTTTTTTGTTTTTTTTTAATGGTTTGCCTTTTCTCTCCTCGTGGTGTACAGTCCTCACTTTCAGAATCGTTAGTGAATAGTAAAATAGCACACAATTCGAAATAGCACGGTTGAAATCGAAAAAGTTAAAACTGCTATTAAAACAGTTAATTTGATTAAAATATTTTTCTGACTATAACATGACGCCTCTATTTTTTTGCTCTGATTCGTGTATAAAATGTTATTAAAAAATTATAAGAAAGGTAAATATAAAATAATTATAAATTATATATATTTACTTGAATTTTTTGTTTTGTTTACATATTTTATTTTGTTTTATTTTTTATCGGGACTCACTGCAAACTCATCAGAACAATTACCATGAAAATATTTGTAGAAAAGGCACAGGGAAGCTAAGTGATTGAATCTGTGATGCAAGGTCAGTACCGATATTATTGCAGATTCTTCTTTGGATTTTGCCCAAGATCTCAAAACACATAGCAGAAACACCAGACCAGATGTAGCAACAATATTTAATGCACAGACGAATGGTAGACTAACCCCCCCCTTCTCGTAATGCAACCTTCTGTCTGTTCAGTTCTGGTTATTGTATGTATCTCTTGTCAAACTCATTAAGAATTTTTTTTTTAATCATGTCATCCCAAGCAAAGCGATAGTGCCATTAGGGAGTGAAAGAGAATGAGAAGACTTTAGTGAGGAAAAGTGTCGAAAAGCACAATAAAAGAAGAGTCAGAAGATGGCGATTGACGTTTCATTTATATTTTTGAAGATTGTAGGTAACAAGGAAGCAGGGAATTGGAAGAGTTCTACAGGAGAAGTCCGAGAAAAGAAACTATTAGAATAGAACTTACGGTTGCATCTAATTAGTTCAACAGTAAAATGTTTGGAACTAGTTGCCAATCTAGTAGCACTCTTAAATTCATGTAGTCGACGCATTAAGGAAAACAGCCGATTCGAACAACTGTCATGAAAATTACTTGTAGAAAAGACAGGGAGAGGCCACGTCACATAGGGAAGAAAGAGACAGAAGTCGAAATGTCAGATCAGGATCGATTACCTTACAGAAACTTTGAAAATTTTTCAAGAATTTCGAGATATACAGCAAGAACACCAGATCAGATATGGCAGCAATATTCAACCCCCGGACAAATGGTAGAATTATAAATATGCAAGATGGATTCTGACAAGAAAAGGGGTCTGGTACGATACAAGGAACCAACTTTCTTTGCAGCAGACATAACAATTGATTCAATACGATCACTCCACTTCATGTCATTGGAAAACAAAAAAGAACAAAGTGTTGCTCTCCAGGAGTTTTGCATCGGCCATGTTGATGGCATGCAGAAAACATTCTCTGTGGTGATTAAATGAAAGCAGTTTTGTTTTGTTAAAATTTACAAGCCATTCCTTATCACAGTTAACCACCGACTGGACGCCCTTTTCGAAAGCAGTTGCCAGCTTTGTCTTGCTATGATTAAAATGATGATTGAAAGAGAGTAATTTCATTTTGTGGGGCGTTTTTTTTATCGGTATCACCCCAAGCAAGACAGTAATGTCACTAAAACAAAAGGGATTAGGGAATGTGGAAGAATTAGGAACATAAACATTAATGATGAGCAGAAAAAGAAGAGAGGTGGACAGTAGATAGCGACTGACATTGCATTTAAATTTTTGCTGATTAAAGTTGGCTGGAAAGCATAGATCTGGAAAGGAGTTCCACTAGCGAGAAGTGCGAGAGAAGGAACTGTTAGCATAGAACTTACAGCTACACCTAACCAGCTCAATTGAAAATTGATGAGATCTCGATGCCAGTCTAGGTCTGCGCTTAAATTAATAAAGTCTAGGTACCATAGTGAAGAGCTCATTCGAATAATTTACATGAAAGTATTTATAAAAAAGATATATAGAGGCAAACTTACAAGGGTGGGAAAGTGACTTACCATTAAAACCGGAGTCAATAATTATGTCACCTGCATAAATATCTAGTCGGGAACTATTGACATCGGGAAGGTCATTGATGAAGATCAGCAACAACGGGGCTCTAATGATAGAGCCTTGCGGGACCTCTGAATTAATATGGAATGAACTCAAAGAGTGTCTATTCAAAACGATCTTCATTACATGATTTGTTAGGAACGATTGAATTAAGCCAAATATTCGTCCAGAGACATCGTAGCCCTTGAGCTTGTGAATAAGTCCAGCATGCCAAACCCTTTGAAATATTTAGAGGCACAGTCCAAGCTTCACTGTTCTTATATTTGTACGTCTCCATTCTTATCAAGAATCGTTTCTTATTACGATTTGTTTTGCGTTTGAACAAAATCTTTTTGGCTCATTGACTGAAAACCTGGAAGAATGTCATACTGCTAACTGTCAAATTTGCGTCTGAACTCGTGATTATTGTGGGTATTGTGGTTTGAGTTTCTGGTGTTCGAAGGGTAGTTAGAGGCATATTTCAATCAACTTAGAGAAGAATTATATTCTCTCTCTTATTATTTTATTTCTATCTATCTATCTATCTATCTATCTATCTATAGAGAGATATTGTTATGCTCTAAGCTAAAATAGTTGTCCCTCAATAAAAACAGGATTCAATGCACACACAAGAGGCCTGTGAAATAAATTTACTATTACTCTACGACACATGCCCTGTATATTGGACCCCCATATATATATATATATATATATATATATATATATATATATATATATATATATATATATCAGGACCACGTACGTATGTTTCTATTCGTAATTGTATATAGAAGTACGTCCGACAGAACAATTTTCAAGTGTGGTAATTTGGTTTCTCACTAAATGCTTCACTTCTAAGTCCTTGGACCAGGCTAAACTAATCTTAATAAATATATATAAAGACAGTGACAAGAAAAACATTCGATAAAGATTAGATGTATTTTCGAAGGTGGATTCAAACTTAACTGTTATCAGTTATAAACAATGAAAACTGACGTCTTTGATCTATATTTAACGGGTTCAAGTTCGCTCAACGACTTTCTAAGAAGAAAGGATTCGACCATTTTCCCGCCGTGTCGTGTTAATGGTGACAAATGTATTGTGACAAGACAGAATGTGTCACAGCAAGCAATTCTCTCTCTGTAATTAATGCCTGAACAACAGCAGAAGCAGACTGTCATTCAGGACCTATCTAGCCGATGGCGCACGGGCATACACACACAGAGACAGACATTCACGCACATTATATATATATATATATATATATATATATATATATATATATATATATATGGAGAGAGAGAGAGAGAAAGAGAAAGAGAGAAAGAGAGAGAGAACAGCGTGGGCATAGGAATCAACATTACATTGCATACTGTTGCTTTCACACTTCAAGCAGTTTTCAAACAATGTGTCCCTATTCTCTTCGCGTTCTCTATATACTAGGGGGGGATTAAGTGAAGTGGAGGAAGGAGGAAGCCTGCCTTTTCCAGTTCTCTTGCTTAAGGCTAATACTCTAAGCTATTTATAGTCATGGCGTTTAATTAATTTATTTATATATTTCATTTATTTATTTTATATATTATCTTCGTTTCTAAATGTTGGTAGTTTAAATAAAGTTTATTAAATTTCAGTTATGGTATTTATTTTTTTTTTTTTAAATCTTGATGTAAATATAGGTAATTATAGGAATCTGTTTTCATGTCTGCATTTAGAAATGAGTCCTGTCCTTTCGTTTAGGTGTTTAACTTTTACTGGCTGGGTGATTATCACTATTTCTCCTGTTGGCAAAAGTTATGTTTTCAGCTGTTATAAACTGGCGCTGTTTTTCTTATTTTCCATATTACTTTTTGGTATGTTTTGTTTGAGTTTTGAATTTCCTCATATGTTTTGAGAGGGTTGTGTTATTTGTATATTATATATATATATATATATATATATATATATATATATATATATATATACACCCTCTAGTGGTCTATATATAGACCCCGCGAAAGTATTTGGTCTAAGGATTGTTTGAAGCGTGAAATTGACAGTCACCATGCAGTGCTGATTTCTATGGCTGCACTTTCTTTTTTTTTTAACTATAAACACTCTATCTTCGATATTTAGCACTCTTCCTCCATAAATATAGCAAATTTTAAACGATATAAATGCGCACGCGCATGGGTAAGAGAAAGAGGGATGGAAAGAGAGAGAGAGAGAGAGAGAGAGAGCGAGAGCGAGAAGAAAATACGAACTTTTCTAAACTTAGCTCAGTAAGACATATAACAAAATTGTTGAAAATGAACTCAAAAATGAACTATAATATATATATATATATATATATATATATATATATATATATATATATATATATATATATATATATATATATATGGCTGAGTGGTTAGAAAGTTCGCATTCTGACCATGAGTCTTGGGCTCGAATCTCACCATGGTCGATTTGTCAGGAAGGAGACTTCCTGATGTTATTGGTTAGTGCCTCAAAACCATACGAAATGGGTAGACGGACCCTTGGGGCGGTCGATAGCTGTACTAGCACGAAGTCACAAGTCATCGAGGCCGAGAGCTTGAGCATGCTGACCTTTTCCAAATTGTTGATCACGCTATGCTCTTTCCCAGAAACTGTAACGAAGATATGCTTAGCATAGTTACAGCGTAAACCACAGATTGACTCTGTGAGTGTTGAATAAACACTAATGCGTCTGACCAAGTGTCTGCAATGGGGATTGGCTAGCCACCCGAGTAAATAGGTATCCTCGAATACAAGTGGCCAGCTATACTATATATATATATAGTGTGTGTGTGTATCAGGTAATTAAGAACGAATTATAAAGAAAAACAAAGATATAAGAGGAAAAACAGTAACTTTTAAAACTTGGTACACATGTTTAACGTTGAAAACAAAAATGCCTATAGATGGCAAAACCGCCCTCAGCTTCAAGGACAACCACGATGCAACCTCGGAGGTGACTGCTTTCTTGAATAAGGTAATTTCGTCTGGTATCTAAGATGTCGGCCTTCGACAATTCCTTGTGGGTTCACTGGTTCCGGAACTGTCTAGCGGATGAAAATCGGAAGAGCAAATGGGACCACATATTGCTGGTGATATGATCCGGAAAATTCTCAAACAGCCACTGGGTCACGTGGGTCATGTAAGGAAGAGTAGAGTCCTGCTGGGACACGTATTGCTTCATCTAGATAACCCATTTTATCCATGGCTTGATCGCTCTGTCTAGCTTCTCGATGTAGACAGTAGAACTGACCAAGTGGCCTCAGAGAAAGAAATGGGGCAGCTTGATATAGCCCATGTTATTCCTGCAATCATCACAGAGAAGATGAAATCGATGTGTATCACCGTGACTACCTCTGTGAGTTTTGAGTAGCGTCACCTGTACTTTCTCCTGTTACCTTCCTGTATTCCAACCAGAGAAAAATTGAAACTTGTCAAACTTCTCAAAAGCTTGTTCAGCGAGCTCTTCGATCTGATCATATCATTCTCCTAGGTCTTGTTTTGTTACAGATAGCAAAATGGCATCTGACATGAAAGTTCTTATTAAGCAGAGGTGTGTTCGTAAATTCCATCATACCGAACAAATACATCGATTGACATTCATCAATGTTTGCTGAACATTGACGGTGATCCAGTTAAGCGGACGGTGAGTAATGCGTTTAAACAGCGGTGATAATAACGCCTGTGATAAGCTGTCTTTACGAATGACACATATTTACATTAACGATTGTCCTTCTTTTCGCCATTTGCCTTCTTCAGGTAGTTGGAATGTCGAACTGAACCCTTTTTTCGATCAAACAGATCAATTGAATTTTTGCAGACTTTGAATGTCAGCTCGAGCTTCATTGAAGTTAATTCTAGGACAGTGAAGTTCTCTTCTGTACTCAGTCGATGGAAGTCAGCACGTCGTCCCAGAATGGCAGCATAGTTAGAAAGCTGAAAGTTTGCATGTTGTGCTGCAATCATCTGTCGTCGCTTCTTGTGTCGTCGGATACTGAAGTGTCACTTGCCATATCTTCCAAAAGTTTGGCTGTGTCATCCAACTTCGTTTTTACAACGTGAACAGCATCGCGCCTAGCACTCTTGTATCAGGGGACCGATTTACAGCCGTCTCCACTGTCTTCTTCAATTACTCCTACTGCAGCTGGAGAAAAAATGTACAATGAACTCAAAAAAATGATATAGCAAACACGTGTTCTGATGTTGCATGCACTCTTGTCAGGCTCAAAGAATGGTTGTCAGAATTCACAAAAATTGCTTTCAGGTTTCTCTCTGATATGCGTTTCTGAGCACGGACATCTTCCCAACCATTGTTGCAGCATTGTCATACGTCTTTACACGTCAGTTGTTCAAATCAAGACCATCTCATTCTAATTTTGAGGTAATTTCTTCTGTAGCACTCTCGGCCTCTTTTTCGTGAATTTTAATAAAATCAGTTCATACTTCCTTGATTACAGCAATTTTAGATTTGTCGTCAACATCGACACACTTGAGAATTTACAGATGACAATCCTAGAGAGAGTCAAAAGAAGCAAATAATGTAAATTCATTGCCCAGTAGCTCAATGAACTCATTCTGTATCTTGCCAGAAAAAAATGTTGCAGATGTGGATGCAACTTGATATAATCCAAATGACGCTGCAACAGAGGGTCATACTTGCTAAGTAGCTTAACGAGTGCAAGAAAAGTACCGAGATTATTACTTGAT
Organism: Acanthosepion pharaonis; assembly: GCA_903632075.3. Classification (NCBI taxonomy): domain Eukaryota; kingdom Metazoa; phylum Mollusca; class Cephalopoda; order Sepiida; family Sepiidae; genus Acanthosepion; species Acanthosepion pharaonis. Next base: position 3,268,340 of record CAHIKZ030001112.1, read on the forward strand.
GCAATGACTTCTCGATGTCTACGAAATGCCAGATGTTGTCGCCAAAACCTTGATACAATCCACAAAGCGCATGAGCAGATCCTTCCACAATTGCTTCTGTTTCTCCATATGCTTCCGTATTACTCTGTCAATCGCAGACCTTTCTGATCTGCGTCTCTCAAAGTCTTTCCATTCAAGAAATAACGCATGATGAGTGCCATGTTCATGTTTTGGTATTCTTTTGTTGCATGTTTCCCATTTTCGAAATCCACAAGATTTTTTGAATACTGTGCTATGGTTGACTGGGGCTGTTGAAAACAATAAAGATCAAAAACAATACACTGCATCATTTTTAATAGAGTACAACAACCAATTACGCAGAACCATAAACCCATCCTGTAGTTTTCTTTGAAACCAGCAATTCATGAAGCAGTGGTTGTCAACCACATGTTTTGTATTCGTTTCACTTCTCATTGACTCTTCGACACGTCGGCACTCAAATAACTTCTCGATCGTTTGTAACTTTGAAAGATCCGTCTTTGTTCTGAAAAGTTTTAGCATCTATCTTCACCATTTTGTACGCTTAGATCATCAGAAATTTGTGGTTTGTAGCAATTTACATAAAAATTAAGCAAATTACATCTTTCTTGGTTAATACTGCATATTTAGTTTCATTATATTGTGTATATTCGTCAGATTGGCAACAAAACGAAGATGAAGGCTGATCGAAAGCATCCAATAAAAATTCCTTTCCGCATCAGGTTATTTCTTCTTTTGTTGCCTATGTAGCTCCATTTTTTAAATTTCTGCCTGAAATAAACAGGAAATAAAAGTATAGTTGTCCCTCTCAGTTGTATAAAGATCGTGAGGGTAGTTTGTCTCATACGGATGTTTATTATCAACCGAACGACAGCACCATGAAACCTTAGCGCGATAACGCCATAACACCGTGACACCGTTCCTCCGTAAATAAGACTGTAACAACACTACCGGGAAGACTGAAATAAACAAAAAGTGTCAATATCAGAATATATCCTAATTTAACAGCCGAATACATATATACGTTGCAGTAAAGCATTTTTCCATATATTTCAGCGGGAGTGCATGGTTTTTTTTAAACTTCAAAGCGTAAAACATATAGTAATAATAATAATATTATTATTATTTTAAAACACCCTGCAAACCATCAAAATTGTGCCATAAAACTCGGGAATCTTTTCGCATCAAAACTGTATATAAGAATATACGGCTCGTTAAACATTAATATAAGTCATATTTGATCGACCAATTTCGAGGAAAAAATCATTATTATGATTTTACAAAGAAACGCTGTGTTTACCATTCCAGGAGTACATCTTAAAACATTAATATGGATTAGTTTTCAATCTGGCCTCAACCGAGGGAAAACAGAATTAAACAACACTTTTTGATGTTTCTTTAACACATTTCCCGTTTTGGTCGTCATGTGCTTCCGTCCGCACTGCGCATGATCGAAGAACTACTGTCGCCAAAATAATTCATAACGCGCTGTTAATGAAATAAGTATCTGCGAGCAGTCATAAGAAGGATAGTAAGGTAATTGAAAGGATATTAAAGTAAATAAAAAGGGGGAAAATTTAGGCCCTCTTTCACCACTTTTTGAATTGATTTCCCGACATTTTCGACGATAAATGTGTTAAAACTTGGCCTACCCTAACCTAAATTGGTCTTAATTTTTCAGCACGTACCAATAAGTTTGGTTTGATTGGATCGAGTTAGGCGAGATTTGTTGCAACCTGACAGTGGGAGGGGGGGTCAAGTAAATCTCTACTTAGGCGAGACATTTATTTACACATGTTTTTTTGTGAAAATATTGGAAGTGGAATATTTCACTTGCGATTCATTCCCAGTGCCGGCAATAAACTTGCCAAATACCGAGTGAGTTTGCGCTCCATAATGTTTCGCCCTAGGGCGGCTGTCACTCCGTGCTCACCCCCATGTTCCACCACTGTCCAATGGTAGATGATCTATGGAGGAGACTACATAAGGCTTTGGATTCAATTTATCAGCTGGATATTGTGTAAGCTACCAGTGGCTTTACAATTGTACGTGATATATATCATTGGAATTCGTAAGGACCACCTGTGAAATTGGAGCCTGTTTTGAGATCTCATTGCAACAAATTTGTAGTCCTTTACGCTCCCTGCGTGCACCGGCGGTTATGGCTTGTTCCAGCATGATAAAACACCTCACATGAACAGATGACATGAAACTGGGCCCAAGGACATTTGGCTGACTTTCAGGCATTCTATTGACCCCTAAATTCACCAGATTTAAACCTCATTGAGCATCTATGGGAATCGTTGCAAAACACACTATATTCCCTGCAGCTAAGCCTAACATATATAACATCATGCCATGTCGCGTAGCTGCTGTTATTCAAGTGAAAGGAGCAACTACACTTTATTCGGTAGCTGTCTGTTTTAGCAATTACTATATATGCACATGAGTGTATGCGTCTATCTGAGTCTCTGTGTGTTTGTAAATACACATGTGATTATAACACACATGCACGCGCGTGCGCACGCGCGCGCGCGCACACACACACACACACACAAACACAAAGGTGCGTGCCCATGTATTTATAACCACACCAGCGACTAATAACATTGGCCTTTGGTGTTGGTCATGTCACAATGTTCTTTTAACTTGTGAATAACTTATGGAACCAACATGACTTCTTTTCTTTTTTTTAAACATTAACTTGACTTGGACCTGTGGCGTTTAGGACACTCTCCGGTTTGACAACAACCAGTTCATCAAGGTAGTCTCTTTCTCTATCTCTCCCCACCCTCTCCCTCTCCTTCTTCCTCTCTCTCTCTCTTTCTCTCTCTGTGTCACTGAATCTTTCTTTCGATCAGACTCCTTCGTCCCGCCTTGAAATAAAAAAAGCAGTTTGCTTCTGATAACTGAGATACATTTTAGCTGTGCGTTCGTACTGTTTGTTGGTGAATTCAGCGTACGGATTCCAAAAGAAAGACAAACTAAATTTGAAGCTGGACCCCACAAGTCGGTGGGCGTGCAAGGATTACATTCTGATCGGGTATGTATTTTGTTTTTTACATTCTTTTGTTTTCAGTCTTTTTCTGGAAAAGCCATTCTTTCTCGTTCTAATATTTACTTTTGTTTCACGCATTAGTAAATTATATCTTTGTTCAAAAATTGATATTTGTATCACGGATACAGATTCTACAAGGGCGAAATCCATTCAGGGAGAGATGAACGGATTAAGATAGATATAAACAGACTAAGATATGAATAGGATATGATATATAGATATGAACAGATTGCGAAGGATAGATAAATAATTAGATCGATAGAAAGACAGATAGATAGACAGTTAGATAAATATAGAGAGATTTAATTAACCTGTTTTACTAATTAAAAGGTTAAATAACAAAAGAAAAAGAATATTATAATCTTAATAAATGCTGTCGAATGATTTCTCTTAAATTTTATTTCTTTTCATTGAATAAACAATTTTTAAATTAAATACCAATAAATTCATTAATATATTCGTGAATAGTAAGATTTTTGTATATGAGTGCATGGTTAATAGTTAGACCATGAGATAGGGGTTCGTATCGCACTTTGATTTGTCAAGGAGGTAACTTCATCATATCGGTATGACGGGATGCTCATAGCATATATAGCACTGATGGGAAGTGCCTGAAAACCATACCACAGGTAGACAACATTGTTTAAAAGCCATCGATGGTTGTACTAGCATGAAGCCCCAAGTCATCGTGACCGAGGGTCCGAACGAACTGACTTTCTTCAACTACTGATCACGCCAGAAATTAATTCACAGAAACTGTAACTAAGTTTTGTTCAGCATAGCTACAGTATAAAACATTGCAGATGCCTGTTCAGAAATATAAACGTGTCTGAGCAGACACCTACAACAAGGATAGCTAATCACCCGAGCAGACTGGTATACTTGAAAACGAGTATTGTAGATTCAAATAGCATGTAGAAATACAGGTCAATGAGTAAATGTATAGCTGGCCACTCGTATTCGTGGATACCCGTCTACTAGGGCGACAAGCCAATCCCTATTTCAGACGCTTGCTTAGGCGCATTTGTGTTTATTCAACACTCAAAGAACCCAGTGTTTTATAGTTGTTTATACTGCAACTATGCTGAGTAGAGCTTAGAAAGAGCGTGTTATCTAGCGTGATAGACAATTTGAACAAGGCCGGCACGCTCAAGCCCTCAGCCACGATGACTTGTGACTTCGTGCTAGCAAGCTATTGACAGCCTGCAAGCGTTCAATTTCACTAAGGTTTGGGTCAATCCGTGGTATGGTTTTTAGACACTTTCCAAAGGTGCCGCACGCTGGAAACGACACCTCCAGTCTGAAAACATCAGAAAGTCTCCTTCCTGACAAATCGACCATGGTGAGATTCGAACCCGTGTCTTATGGTCAGAATGCGAACGTTCTAACCACTTGGCCCATAAAATAAGAAAATGTCTAGACACAAACAATATTTTTAGAAACATTTTTGTAGGTTGTTAAAATATGGTTAAAGATGGAATATATAAAATTCGATGTATTATTTGCATCCTCATCTGCATAAAGAGCGAATGATATTTCATTTGAGTGATATTTTTGATACACAAAATTATTTCTGTTATTTCAACTTGACACTGTGTAGGGATTTGTCGGATTTTCGAAGAATTATAAATACTTTTTAAATTACGTTTTATTTTGTCTTTAGGCAATTTTCAACTTTAAATATTGGATTTAATTTTGATTATTTTATTTTATAGTAGTGAATATGTGTATAATACAATAGTATGCTCATATTCGGATTTTCTTATTTGCTAAATCCTGTTTTTATTGTCATCACTGGTTTTAAGATGAACAATTATTCGATTTCACAATCATGCATGTATTTCCGAATATATATATATATACATATGGAAGAAAATTATATATATATATATATATATATATATATATATTATAAAGATGTTACATAGGGACAAAGAAGTACTCACGACAAAGATGCATTTTTGTTTCGATGCGAACGCATCTCGATAGGTGAGGAACAAAGTACTTGTTTGTCCCTATAATCTTTATGTCCATATATCTTTATAATAAATAACTATTGGTCTACTCTTGGTATTGAGCCCTCTTTTAAATTAATGCTATGAACATTTGAATTTATATCCTTTTCGTTCTCATTACATTTATTATATATATATATATATATATATATATATATATATATATATAGAAAATATAGAAAATAGGAAGGAACTCGTTAGGTAAATAATTCGAAGTTCCTTAGTATTTTAGTTATTATTTTTAAAAATAGTGCTCGATACAAAAGTAGAGCATAAATATATAAATATAATTATTTATTTATTGGAATCATATTTTTAAATAAATTATATATATATATATATATATATATATATATATATATATATATATATATATATATATATATATATATAAGAGGTTTGATCAAAATGTATCGGGACTAGTTTTATAAAAGAAAGCTACAAACCATATCAATTCGGCATTTAATCTCCTTTGAAGTAGTCCCCTTTGAAGCTACACTTTATCCAGAGTCGTTTTCCATTGATTAAATCATTCCTGGGACTTCATTGTTGGGATAGCGAGCAGCTACCTCGTTGCATTCTCTTTGATGAACTCGACGGCTTGAAATCATGTTCCTTCCAAGTGGGATTTGATTTTGAAGAAGAGTCGCAGTGGGGGCGGGGGAGAGATTTGGGGAATATGGTGGTTGTCGGACTTGGGGAATGTTGTGCTTAGTCAAAAACTGGTGCACATGGTATGGTCACTGACCTCACTCTACACACTTTCATTCCAAGCACTGTTATAAACAATGGAAGTGAACAATGTATATATGGCAGAGTGGTCCTTAGCTGTAAAGGTTTGAACTGGTGGAATTAAGGAATGTAGATCAAAAGAACAATTTCCATAGAAATAGCGATAGTGTAGCAAGAGACTTGTAACTTTTCGTCTTTGAGAATGTGATTTTAGGGTGGAAAATTATTCACTATCTATTCCTACAAGTCCACGTAGACGAAAAGGCTGGAAAGTGATGATCATACAGCTCGTGCCAGATACGGCAGCAATAGTTCATTTTTGGTATGACTTGTCTCTTGTAAAGGATTGGTACAAAGAGCCGACAATTTTTCTAGCCTCTTTAGTTATAGTTTGTATATATGAGTTCCACTTGAGGTCTGGCGTGAGATTGACACCCTACTATTCAGGGAAGTATCCAAGAGGAATTCTGTTCCACACAATAGCGGTTCAAAGGAAGGAGCTGTTTTAATGGAACTTCCTTCTTCCGAAAGGAATACGAATGTAATAAGGATAATTCAACCCTGTGGGTGTAGCAAGGCGTGAATTGATTGTAAAGGTCTGAGCACTAAAGAATCTCGTCTGAACATTTGCCATGGAGGTAGCAATAGGCTACGTTGCTTCTGTGGAGAAAAAAAAAACTTTAAGGTGGTTAATAAGTCGTCGTCTCTGGTGTAAACGATTTTGATCTTTACCAAATCTGGAAAGCGAGGACTGGGCAGCCCAGATATGGCAGCAATACTCCATTTTTGCTCGACTCTGAATCGTGTAAGCATGGCAGGAGGAGTTTCTGTAGCGGTACAAGGAGCCGACCATTTTTCCAGCCTCTTTAGCGATGGATCGTATATATAAGTTCCACTTGAGTTCTGGCGTGAGTTCTAATAAACGTTTGAAGAAAGGAGACTCATTGAGAGTGCAAGCGTTCATCAATTTAAGATCTGATCAGTGATTATGAAATAATACAAGCTTGATTTTTGAGCTATTGAGAGTTTTCAAGCTAGTTTTTCTCGCATTGAGCTGTTAGAACGAAGTCAGAGGGCAGATCAGCTGCAAGCCCCCAGTCATTTTGATTCTTGGAGACTGTGTGGACGTAGAAATCAACATGGCATGGTGATTATCAGTTTTATTCTTTAAGCGATCACACAAACACACACACACACACACACACACACATATATATATGTGTGTGTGTGTGTCTTATTAAAAATATAAACATTTTGTGTCTATTGAGTTTGTTCATCTTCATCTCCAAATTGCGAATTATATTTCGTAAAAAAGCCAGTTGTTGATGTACAAAATTTCCTTGTTGCTAAGATTCTTTAATAACTATTGCCGTCCTGGGTAAAACGATGAACTGATCAGGAGGTTTTGAGGAGCGTGGAACCACTTCTTAACTGCTGCTGACCCGGGGTGGTAGTACCTGTTAGGGTCCCAGCTATGGGCAAATAGTTAAACTCCAAACTGAGGGCGAAGCATTATGAAAATGTAAAAATAGGTTTTAATAACAGCAATACATTTTTGTAAAAAGTTATTACCAGCAATGAAGTTTTGAAGAAAATAATTGTTACCAGCAATACATTTTTGAAAAAATATCACCAGCAATGAAAATCTTGTCGGCATTAAATAACCCATTCAGGTTGATATGCCGTAAAACAAAACAAACCAAACCAAACTAACTATTAACAAAGCTTCTAAATACAACTCTGCCAACATAAAACCTGCCAAATGAAATGACGTATAACGGCAAAAGAAAATTAAGAAAACCAAGAATAAAAAAAACGACAAAAAAATGGAAGCATAAACAGAAAAAGAAAAGACAGCCACGTTCTTCTTCTATGTGCCGTGACCCTTCATGACGTAGGCAATTTCCTCTCCTTCGTAGCTCAATAAATCTTGTTTTTGTTATCTCTTCTAAGCCTTTTTCCGCCATCCGTTTACTCAAGTTCCCTAGGTAGGTTATGCGTTGTTTTCCTCTGTCCCTCTTTCTTTTAATCTGTCCTGTAAGTATCATATTTTTCAATCCCTCTTTCCTCATTATTTACCCTAGAAATTTCAGCTGTCTTTTCTTGGTGTTAGATATGCTTCGTTTTTGCTTTCATTTTCTCTAAAAGTTTGTCGTTGCTCATATGTTTGGTCCATGGTATCCTCAGCATCCTCTTGTAGGACCACATTTCTGCTGCCTCAATTCTCCTCTTCATGTGTGAGGAGATTGTCCAGCATTCACTGCCATATAGGGGAACTGATATTACGTAACAATTCAGTACTCTTTTCATTGTTCCTAATTAAATTCTTCTGTTTCTTGATACCTTGCTTAGCTTTTGGAATGTGTCTTTGGCTATCACAATACACCTTCGGAATTCAGTGTCGCACTTTCCCTCCTCTATTAAAGCATTTCCCAGATATTTAAATTTTTGTACTTGTTTGATTTTGGATTGTCCAATTTGTAATTTGCATGTTGGGCTGTTTCTTTTGCTAGCAACCACGCATTCTGTCTCCTTGCAATTGAGGTTTAGCCCTTTCTTCTCGCTTTCCTTCACTAAATTCTGTAGGATTTCTTTTAGTTTCGTTTTCTATGTTTGCTATCAACACTGTCATCTCCATATCTAATTTTGCTAAGATTGTGGTCGTCAATAATGAATTCTGATAGGACTTCCAATTCTCTCAGAATCTTCTCATCGTATAGGTTGAATAAGTTCGGTAAGAAGACACATCATTAACTTATACCCCTTTCTATTTTTGTATATTTACTGAATTCATTTTTTATTCCTATGCATGACAGTATATCTATCTATCTATCTATCTATCTATCTATCTATCTATCTATCTATCTATCTATCTATCTATCTATCTTCATGCCATTATAGGTTCTAGATTATTCTAATATCATTCCTAAATGTGTCAAGGTCACTAAGCTGTTCCAACAGTTCTTTGAGAGGTGACTTATTTTATCACTTATATTGGCAATAATACAAAGTGTTCAATGGCTTTGGAAAATAGACCAAGTCAAAGCAGTAACAAAATATACAAATATTTGTGAACTTAATGTTATTTTTCTCCATGTTATGCCTGTGTACAAATACAGGTTACTAAATAATATTTATACACTTGCCTTGATAAAGTTCCTTAAGGAGCGTAACGAATTGGCACAAAGGTTTGGGTCTTGTCTTTTCTATTAATAATATTGTCTTTACAGATATCTTTTATTCATATCTGAATTTTTAAACACAGATCTCTCTCTCTCTCTTTTCCCATCTATCTATCTATCTATCTATCTATCTATCTATCTATCTATCTATCTATCTATCTATCTATCTCATTTCACGATATGATAGGAAAGACTGGATCAGTTCAAAAAAGTGTCCAGAGACACCTTAAGTTTTCAGCTTGTGGAGAAGACCTGAATGCCAGACACTGTCAAAGGCTTTCGAGATGTCCAATGCAACAGCCCGGGCTTCACCGTTTTTATCTAAAGCATGATATATATATATATATATATATATATATATATATATATATATATATATATATATATAAGAGAGAGAGAGAGAGAGATAGGCAGAGGGAGAGAGAGAGATCTGTGTGTTTAAAAATTCAGACATGAATAAAAGATATATATATAGATAGATAGATAGATAGATAGATAGATTGTCTGTGCGTGTGTGAGAGATTTCAGAAACAAAGTTTTAGATTAGTTAGATTTTCAGATTACATTATATAAAACTATTTCAACTTGCTTCCTCTCCAAGCTGTAATGTGATAGCCAATGCCATTACTAGTTTCAGGGAATAAATAGATACGTTTGAATAACCAAGCAGTTTATTTGTAAAATCTATTAACTAAATAATCGCATGTTTATAAAATGACAAAATGCTAAAAGAGAAATGAATAAGAAAACAAAGTTGTTTCTGCCAATTTTGATTTTTAAATTTTAACGTAAAATGAATTATTGTTCTTAAAGTAAGATCCGCCATGTTGTCCAAAATACAAGATGGATGACAGATTTAAAAGATAAATAAATATAAGCTCACGGACATTTATTTTGACGGCAAAATTTTACGTAATATTAACACAGACACACACTCATACACGCACGACCCCCATATATATATATATATATATATATATATATATTAAGAAATGGACAAGGTCCGACAATTTATTTATTAAAGACATATTTTATGTTTAACGTTGTTATTTTATAGATACAAGTATTTAAGCAAATGCTCTGTTTATGATAAACAGTATTAAATAACATTTACCGGCCTGAATGTCCGAGAAATTTTCATAGAAAATTTTCGTTCTTTGACGGATTCGAACCTGCATCCTATACCGAACGCTTCTTTGTAGCCTAAGCGGTAAGAAGGCACGTCGGCGTATGAAACGGTTCCGTATAGGACGACATGCGGTAAATGTTTTAATACTGTTTATCATAAACAGAGCATTTGCTTAAATACTTGTATCTATAAAATAACAACGTTAAATATAAAATATATATATATATATATATATATATATATATATATATATATATATATATATGAGAGGAGATACTGAAAAGTTCTTAACCTGACCAAGAACAGATTTAAAAAATGTGTGGGAATTGGATCTGTCCGAGAACGTTTCAGCATACCTGTGTATACATACACACTCAGAGTAAAATTATATATATATATATATATATATATAATCGAAATCACCTCAGGCAAGGCAGTAATGCCACTAAAACACAAGATGTTACAGGGAGTGGAAGAATTAGCAACAGACACATTAATGATGAGCAGAAAGAGAAGAGAGTAATCATGTATACATATATAGCGATTGACATTGCATTTAAATTTGTGCAGATCAAAGCTGACTGGAAAGTATGGAGGTGGAAGGGAGTTCCACACATGACAAATGTTAGAGAAGAAACTGTTATCTTAGAAATTACGACTGTATCTCGCCAGCTCAACTGTAAAATGATAGGATCTCCACTCCAGTATGCTTAAATTTAAAAACTGTAGGTATCATAGACAAGAGCTCATTCGAACAATTAACATTTATAGTATTTATAGAAAAGACATAGGCAACCTTATGGCGGTGAGAAAGTGAGTGCAGTTGAGCCGCCAGATCAGAACCAATAATATTGCAGATTCTTCTTTGTGTCCTATCAATGATGTCAAGTTAAATAGCAGGGGCACAGGGCCGTGGGTGGCAGCAATATTCTAAGCATGGACGAATGGTAGACTTATAGATATGTAAGATATGTAAGGTAGATTCTGGAGAGAAAAATTGTCTCGCCCGACATAGTGAGCTGACTTAACAGCAGATCTATCAATAGATTCAATAAAATCTTTCCAATTCATTCTAACTCGAGGAGGCGCAAAGTGCCACAATTCTTGGAGGATAGCATTAGCCATACTGATGGAAAGCAGCAAGGGATTTCGCAGATGATTACTGGAGAAAATTTTAGTTTCGGAGGCGTTCAAATTAACAAGCCATCTTTTACCCCTGTTTACTACGGACTTGAGGTCGTTTTGGACATCGGCTGCCATTTAATGGGTTAATTCATAGGCGATGGAGAAATATCTGCCTTCTTCATCGGTTTTCTTTAAGGGAACTAACCACTCTTTGTGGTGGATATTGAAGTCACCGCAGATATGAATGGTAGCCGAGAGAAATTCAGCGTGGATGTTATTAATACTCTCCGATATTAGATCGAATATTACAGTCTTGAGGGCCATAGAGAGCAAAACGAATGGGGTACTATGGATAAATGCCATGCAGAAGTACATATACGGGAGATCGGAGTCCTCGTTTTTTTCGTCCCTGCCACAGGGAAACCCATCCTTGATGTAGGCTCTAAGTCCGTGGCCGCGGTGATTTAGCTGATCTTGTTTTGTTATAAGGAGGGAGTAGCTCGGAATTGTAAGCTCCTGTAGTGGGATTGAGGCATTGATACCCGTTACAGACATAAACAGGAAGTCGGGTTTAGACTGAATATGATGGGAGTTCCACTTCTGGAAAGTTGGAACGTAGACCGCTCACATTGGTTTAAGAGATAGTATAACTGGGGTCTACTTTATGCGGTTGGGTTTGCTAGTTTTGTTCATTTTCAGTTTAATCGATTTCATGTGTTTATTCGTTGGTGGAAGACTAGTAGGCAATGGGCCAGACACACCCACAGGAGTTGCATGCTTAAATAATCTGGATTGAGTTGTCTGGAGATACTGCTATAGCAGTATCTATCATCATTGCATCGAAAGGTTCCACCGGAGACTACTGCACGATCCAGAAACCATTCATAAAATGGCAGTACAATAGCCCCGATATTATACACCTGCTGATAGTATAGCCTCCTTCGAAGTTACTCGAAGGTTCAGATCCCTGACTATAAGACATATGACGCCAAAACCCAGAAAACATCTACCTTCAGCGCCCTTAATGAAAGGACAAATAACCCTTGAATGAAGATACCGGCGTGATAATCCGAGTTTACATGTCTCATCTGCCCAGTGATCAAGACAACAGAACTCCTTCGGTCAGAAACATAGTACCGGTCAGAAACTTGGGTACCAGTCAAGTTTTGTTAACAGTTCTGTTATTTACCAATTTAAATCTCAGTGCGAGGCTGACTATGTGGGGCGAACCAACTTGCGGTCATAGATCCGGATTGGACAATACATACCTACTCATATAACACAGGGTGGAGTTAACGACAGTATTCACTTAACTCAGTCATTTTTTGAGTCAGCGATTGGACTACATTTGGTGAACAACCCGGGTTGCGCTTTTTTGATGATGAAGCGTCTAAGATGAAGCTCGGTTGACTAAACATTTAATTTTTTTTAGAAGCGGTTCATATCAAGCTTCATTCACCGACTTTGTGCAGGCAAAGTTCTCTGTGTTTCATGAGTGGGTCGTGAGTACACTAGGAGCTTATCTACATCGATTTATTTTTTAGTAATAAATTTATTTTAGTTGTGGCTTCTTATTTACCTACAATGCTCTTTTTCAGTTTCGCCGTCCATGATTATTTTTTGCATGTTCGGATTTTTTTCTAACGAATCATTCTGAAGAATTGCTAGACGTAAAGGTCCCTTTTAAAGAATTCGCCCCATCATTTTTAAAGCAATATATAAATTATGTGCTATAAAATTTTTGTTCATGTATATTCTGAGAACTTTAACGCATTGTCGGCATAGAAAACAAAATACACACCGAGTCAAAAAAAAAAAAAAAAGAAAAAATTACTAATATACAAAAAGAGGTTTTCGCAGGAGCGTCTTTTAAAAATTTTTGAATTCTATGTAACTACACAACATTTCGCTTTTGTTTATTATTACTTGATAAAGTCATTTGACGAAACGTGTCGACAAGGACTATTATTATTTTCCGATTGTCTGTTTTATTCAATTTGTCTTCTCTACAGATTGATTCTGAGAACTTTTATATATATATATATATATATATATATATATATATTAGACAAAAAAAAGCCTATTTAATAAAAACAATTTCAGCTACGGAATGCGTCCCCAGGATCGACTACACGTCTACAATGGCAGTCTTCAGCAATTCATTCGTATTGCGAAGCAACGGCACCTCAGACATGTTAGTCAAGGGGCTTCAAATCGGGAAAGCTAGGATACATTTTGAAGGTGTAATGAACGTGATAATTCTCAGCCAGCAGTTCCTGGACCACGTAGGAGAGATGTAGTCGGTGTCATGGACAATGAGATAAGTGGCGTGGCATAACATGGCTTTCATTATTCACGACCCATACAACCACCACCACAGTGGTTGTAACACAGAGGTGTTTTCTCGTTGCGCCATCTTGGGCTAACTTTTTCGGCTGACATGAAGTGGAAAGATTTTATTAAATCCACTGCTAGATCAACTGCGAGGAAGGTTGGCTCACTGTGTTGTGCAAGACAAGCTTTCTCTCTAGAGTCTACGTTACATATCTATAAGTTTACCATTTATCTAGAGCTCCTTGATAAAATCTGAATAAGAATCAGCAATATTATTGGCTCCGATCTGGCATCTCGTCTTCACTCACTTTCCCACCGCCATAAGGTTGCGTCCCTATGCCTTTTCTATAAATACTCTCGTGGTAATTATTCGGATGAGCCCTTCGCTACGGTGCCTAGACTCTTTGAATTTAAGTGCAGTACTTGACTGGTGTTGAGATCTCAACAATTTACAGTTGAGCTGGCTGAGATGTAACTATACTAACAGTTTCTTTTCTCGCACTTCTCACTTGTAGAACTCCCTTCAGTCTCCACACTTTCTAGCCAACATGAGCCTGCCAAAATTTAAATGCAATGTCAATCGCTATCTGCTGTCCCTCTGATTGCTCTTTAGTTCCTTCTCCTTAGCAATGTTTCTGTTTTCTAATTCTTCCACACCCAATAACCTTTGTGTCTCAATGGCTTTACTGCCTTGCTTGGGGTGAACTCGATTAAGAATAAGTACCTCCGTGGGGGTCAGTATCTCATTCGTATGACCACTTTCAAGAAGCTCATTATCTTCGAGTCGTTGTGGTTCGCGGTTTATGCCATAAATATAATTGACCTTTTCATTTTCTGTCAGATCGGAAACTGTGATGTTAATGCGCTTGATACATCTGAAAGAAAAACGGGAATGTTAAAATTTACCACATGACATTAGGACATCTTTGATTTATGGTCCACTAAATGCGTACGTTCAGATATTTGACGCACCCTTTTAAACATGTTTTGTTTATAAGGAAATGAAACATACTAAGAGTGAATAAATAAGACACTATTAACATTCAATCCTCAAACAATAATGTTATATGCCAAGCTTGACAGCTTCTTCCCAAGAACTAGTTATTTTTGTGGATCTGACCCCCGCCTGGATTCTTCCACGAGCACTACAATCTTTTTTTTATGCTGTGACCTGTAGAATACTAAGGGGAACCATTTGTACTGCAGAAGTGGCGTTTCTTGGGTAAGATAGCCTAATGGAGCCCAACCCTCTCCAGGCTGGTTTTGAATTCAGAGTTTTTCCTTCTCCTAGACCGGTTGCCACCCAAGATTATAGTCTGTTCTTTATCCATAGCTGGATGGGGAAGAAGAAGAGGATTCATACCTTCCTAATTGTGTTAGCACGTAAGTGAATGGATCCGACTGGAATTCGAACTCGGCTCTACGATTCCTCCATTATTCTACCGTGCCTCCAATCTTACCATCTTCAAATCAACAGTCAGTTGTTACCTATCATATATCATCATAATCTTCACTTCTTACTTCATCCTCTTACGTTCATGTCGCACACTTAATTTAGCAAGCCTTACCCTTTGAGTGGCTCTTAAGACTTGATTTGGGTGGACATTATTAAAAAATGTCTTGGACCCCAAAATCCAATATGGCTAATGTAATGAGAAAATCTCTAACAGAAAAGAAGATATAAACAATTTTACTCGCCAGAATTTATCATACACATTTATAAGTTTACTATTGAATTGAATATTACTGCCACATCTGTTCTGGTGCTTCTCTTATGTATTTAGATATTCTTGATAAAATACAAAGAATATGCAACGTTATTGGTTCTGACATGGCATCTCGGTTTCAGTCAGTTTCCTACCGCCGTAACATAGCTTCTCTGTGAGTTTTCTATAAATATTTTCATGGTAAATGTTCTGATGAACTTTCCTCTATGTTGTTATTTTTATCCCCTACAGCACAGACAAATTTTACAGATAGGAACTAGTTAGAACTACATAGAGGCTTTGAAATATTATGATAGCTGTAGTAAGAATGGTGAATAAGAATGTGTTGTTTTGGCGTAAGGAAAACTGGTATGTTTGGGTCAGTAATCGTGGCTCGTTAAGTTTTATGATAAGACAGATTGAAAACCATCCTTCCCCTATCCCCTCCATGTTGGCCTTGTGTCACATATTTGTAGTTTTAAAAATAAATATTACTTTCCTTTATGATACATAAGCTTTGTTAATTTAAATATAATATAAGGCTGACGGCAAGGTCTCATCGTTTTACAGTTGAAACGACAAGATGTAACCATAACTTCTGTGCTAACAGTCTCTTATCTCTCGCTTTTGGAACTCTTTTTTTTTTTTTTTTTTTTTTTTTGGCTTTTCAGTCATTTCAGTCAAGCTTGATTATCAAAGATTTGAATGCAGTGTCAATCATTATCGTCTGTCTTCTTTATTCCTATTCTTTTATTGTTCTCTCTCCTTAATAATAATTTTCCTCATATTCTTTCACACTCAGTAACCCCCTTGAGACGTAGTGGCTTTATTGCCTTGATTTAAAAATGATTTAAAGAAAAATTTGTCTATGCAGGAAAAGTAGAACACGAAATATGCTAAATAAAATATTGGATTTGGGCCGATGAGGTTCATTCGACAATTTTTAAAAACTAACAACAATGTGACCAGTGACCTTCATTCTTACATTCATGCAAACAACTTATCCACAGAAATGAGGGGACTGAAGGATTACGATAAATTCAGTTGAATTTTGATTTGTTGCTTTTTACTGCCTGCAGGTGTCAAAATATTTTCTGTAGGTATGGAGATGAGCAACTTTATAAAATTCAAAGAAAAATTACCCCAGCTCTTTCTGATGAAAGTGTATCTTCGTGTAACGTCGACTTTTATTTTAATAATAATAATAATAATAAGCCTTGACCAGACTGATTAAGATAGATAAAACATGTCAGTAAATGTCACATGAGATGTAAATGCAGACAAAAAAATGGTCGGTCGTTGTGTCAGGTATGATGTTGATTGTCTTGGTAAAATGACTCAGGTAAAAGAAAAAAATAAAGAAAGATGTGGGAGGGGCAATGCTATAGAAAGAAAATACATTAACCAAATCAAGATAGCAAAATGGCGGTACGCATATTTTCTTTTGTAGGACTTTCAATTTCTAAACTACTAAATATTAATTTCACTGTCTTAAAAAATGGGATGTCAACTCAACGTGTACCCACTAAAATAAAACGTTTATATTCATCAGAATACACACACACACACACACACACACACACACACACACACACACACACACACACATATATATATATATATATATGACACTCAGAGCCGAGAGATAGAAAAAATAGAGGAAAGGAATAGTGAGAGAATATATGAAGACAAGAAAATTATGAAAAGAAGAAATAACCAAGACATTCTATATATGTGCACATACACAAACTTACAGGCGTACACACATATACATACATGCGCGCGTATTAACCCTATATATATGTATGTGTGTGTGTCTATTGGTATTAATCCTATATATATGTGTGTGTTGTATATTGTATTAATCCTATATATATATATATATATGTGTGTGTGTGTATATTTATATTAACTATATATATATATATATATATATATATAGTTAATACAAATATACATTCATTTACACACGCTCTATCTCTGATATTGAGCACTTTATACCATAAATATAGCACATTTTAACACTATATTTCTTCATATATATATATATATATATATATATATATATATATATATATATATATATATGGTTAATACAAATAAACACACACACGCACATTATATTATATTACCAGTTATGGGTAAATAGCAGGACAGCATGGGTTCTATAGCCTTGGATGGCAACTCTGGATTCAACAACGTGAGAAGGGTCGGTTGGGGATGATTATCGCCAGGTCTATATTTTCGGCCTTTCAAAAAGTGTGGTTGGTTCTGCACAAAACCTTCACCACTATAATCAAATCATATGAGCTGGTGTCTGGCTGTCGGTTCCTAGTAACTGAACCGCTTGGCACTCATACTTCGAATACAACGAGAGAGCCAACCATATATATATATATATATATATATATATATATATATATATATAGGGATAATACAAATGCAAATATATTGATTGGTTTTATTTTCAGCATATAGTCTCTAGAGTTTGATAGACGAACCCTCTAGCAATCGCTCCGTCCACTCGTCAGCACATACCAGCAATTGACTGTTTATTTTCTCGTTTTTCGTCACTTTTTTTATTGACTCAAAAATAATTTATGTGTGGGTAGTTTGACGAAAGCAGATAGCCTAAATACGCATATACGCATATATTAGGGTTAATTTCCGCCTAGCAACAGAATAAAGGTCACGTGGGAGTCTTATGACATTTTGGGAAGGCCGGTCAAAAGGTTGACTGACCCAATTACCCGTAGCGACAAATGTTTAGACAGAAGCTAGACAGGGGACGGACGTAAGCTGGAATTCGCGCCAAAACTTAAGACACGTGACAGTCAGAGGTTCACTCGAGAATCAGTTGCTATCTTGACTTTGAAGAGGCAAGACCTGAAGCCGAAGCGCTGATAGTTTATGAACGGAAAGATAAGACGCATTTGATAGTGATGTAACTTATCCAGTTCAACCCAGGCAACTCCGGACAAGAAATATAACAAGAAGTATTCCTGTTCGAGAACCCCAAATTGAAAACGAAGCGGACCTGGGAAAGGTTACTGTTCGATTATCCCAATCGAACAGTGGTCTTAAAAATATTTTTGTTTACCAATTGTCCATTGTCACGATCTGGGAGAGATAGCTTGTATCTCTCCACAGGTGTGAGAATGTATATATCTCCTAGTTGGCGTATGAACGCCTTATAAACCCATTCGTCAACTGGGGTATATGACAGTAGCCACGTTTGAGTAGGCAACCGTTTTTTTTTGTTTTTGTTTTTAAGCAGTGAAATTAGTCTTTACTTCCTTAGAGATGTATAGTGCTACAAAGGATATTACCGCTATAATCAAATCACCTGCGTGGCTAATATAGCAGTTCAGTTCTAGATTTAACTGTTAGGATCTCATACGTCGAAATCTACGGGAGCGTCCATACAATATATATATGAACAAACAAAGCCATAAATAATAATGTTGTACATTCCACCACTCGCCTGTCAGTACGACAAACGCTACATCTCTCCGACCAATGATCAATACTGACACATTTAAAACCATTATAAATCGTACGCAACATACTTGTCGAGAAAACGGATGTGATAATTACCCACCCATTGCAAAAGGTGATAGTCGCCCTTATAAAAAACAAAAAGCCAACTCCGAATAACTAATTATGAACACGGCCACAATGTATTGGCCTTATTCGGAAAGTAAGTACATGTCTACTTTCAGCAACTTTTATACCATATATAACAGCACGTAGTTATTTATTATAGTAGTATAACAAAAAAGTTTTAATCCTTGAAAATGACTAACAATTTAGGCGAAAGCGCTTGTAACCAACAAACGTTTGGACAATTTTTAGATGCATTAAGCTCAGAAAAGACGATACTTGTACATATACCAAAAAATAATAAAATAAAAACAAAAGTACCTTGTCAGTCAAAACGAAACATGTATTAAAGAAGGGTGCTGCCCAAATGCACAACTATATATATATATATATATATATATATATATATATATATATATATATATATATATACACATATATATCCAGGTAAGATGAAAACTAACAGATTAAAATTCGTAACATTTAATCTAAAAGTAGAGCAATATTATTTATTTTAGGATATTACATCGAAAACATTTCAAAATCGCTAAGCAATTGCAGTCGTGTTTCGATGCATATCATTATATCAAATGTAATATAATTTTGTATTATTCTCCTGTTAATATTGGTAACATCTTGTACGGATGTATTGATATTTGGTTGGTATTTTTGACATTTGGTATTTACATTGATCGGTTATTGTTATTAACATCTTATATAGAGAATCTTTAGTCAACAGTTGCATATTAATTTACCAAGCAAGTCTATATATCTAAATTATTTACTGGTTTCTTAAAGAAGCTATTTATTTATCAACTATAAAAAAATTGTATGTAGGAAGCTCACAAAGCATATAACTTGCTTGACATTTTGTTAAATTTCACTCTATCTCGTTTTTGTCTTAGGAAATGACATTGTCTAGTGAATAAAATATGTATCCATTAACATCTGCTCCTGTCTAACGTCTGTGCTGCCATTAACTGCTAATCTACGTGTCATGACCCATTTATAGAAAATAATTTCTTAATTTTTGCTTCTTCCCTTAGTTTAAATTTAACGTAGGTCATATTCGATTGGTTGATCTGAGTAAAGCCCACAAACCTTATAACCTCCGACCTTTTCCTTTTTTTTTTTGTAAAAGTGCGTGTATTTTGTTTTTAAATCTAAATAAATCGTTCATTCGCCAGTAATTTACATTACATTACATTTTATACACATCGAAACACGACTGCAATTGACATGCAATTTTGACATGTTTTCGATGTAATATTCTAATATATATATATATATATATATATATATATATATATATATATATATATATAAACTTATTCTAATTCCCATAGTGGAATTTTACTTTAAGTTACCTCTGCCCATCTAAAACCTTTTATACTATACTGATTACAATTTATAAACCTAATTCTCCTTCCCTTAATCCCCTACGTCCATTTATCTGTGAATTCTTTAAATTTATTTTTGGGTTTCTTAATTTCTTCTTCAGTTTTAAATTTAAGTTAAAAACTTGTGTTTTCTTCTAATACCCCCCATTTGTCGTCATAAGGTTAATATTCTGGACTTTCTCTAATAAAACCTTTCCCCTTTAGGACAGATATCTATCACCCTCCTTAACCCCTGCCTCGTGCCTAGCATCCGACTGAAACAGTGAAAAAGTATAAACTCTGTACGAGGTGTTTTCGGTAAGTTAAGGGCTAAGTTGACCCTTTAGCTTCAGATATCAATTCCTCAAAGTCAACTCCTACTACCTTCTGCTTCCTCTAACCTTACAGACGTAAACTACATTCCAGACCGGAGTTGAAAAAAACAGACGACACTTTTGTCGTCTGCCGAAATAGCCTATTCCCCATATGAGGGAAAAAGGATTTGTTTGATTATTAATTATATTGCTCTGTATAAATAAAATACATTGAGCTCTTTTTTGTGGATTAGTTCTAATATTTTTATATTACTAGGATCCAGTATCTGTCTATATTTCTGAGATGAGGTATTATGTACATTATTTACATTATTCGGACTCTTGTCCTCATCTTTGTCGCCATATTTATTACAACGTTTCGGTCGTTGTATGCTCCGGCCTTCTTCAGGTGGTTGGAATGTCGAACTTAACCCTTTATTTAGTTCACTGGGGTAGACTGTTCTAGTTCCACGTGCCATGTTTAATGGATGTCAGTTATCAGTTATCTCCTGTTAATTTCCTTCTGAAAGTTCTCTACTGTCTTAATCGGGTATTGAACTCAAACTCTTTGGGTTCTGTCATTGGATCTAACCAACGCCTTTATTCACTGTGCCAAGAGTCCGAATAATGTAAATAATGTACTAGCATCCACTTAAATTATATACCAACGGATTTTTTTTTACCTTACTATATATATATATATATATATATATATATATATATATATATATATATATATATGTGTGTGTGTGTGTGTGTGTGTGTGTGTGTGTATATATATATATATGAGATAACGATATAATTTTTATATATCAAGAGCAATATGGGGGGGATGTATGACAAAGTGGGAAAAGTTTTGTTGCTATGTTGGTGCGACTACACGTGCACACGAACGAGAGATACTGTGAATTTCATTTCATTTAGATTCTTTTTCGTTTTCTGCGATAATAGAAGTTCTGCCAGGAATGGTAAAATGTTGCAATAGCCAAGGCGCAGATTTCCTGTGGATGATCTTACGATCAAGTCACTCTCTAGATATTTTCGTCATAGTGAATTGTTTTCTCCTTTGTTCAGAGTAGCATTTTTATGTCAAAACTGTGATAGGTTTCGTTACGATGGACAACCAATGCATCCGATGTATTGTTTTGTAACACTTCTCTTTTATGTTCATATAATCTTTTATTTAGTTTCCTCCCATGTATTTTTTGTGAGAATTATTACTGACGATTGCGTAAATTCCTCCTATATATATCATTAATACAGATATAAAATTTGTCACTTAGGTGATTTACGTTGCCTTCTGTTATGGTAATTTACCCACGCACACATGAACTCTCCCAGCTATAAATAGGAGCAGGTACTGCCTTTTGGGGAAGGAAATTTCCAGCAATCAGCCTTGACAGTCGGACCGAACATTCTTGCTGTAACACTCGTTTGTATATGTTTGTATTACTGTTTCTGTTAATATATTTAACTCAGTGCCTCTCTTGTCTTTATTTCTGGCCCTAACAAGGTCACAGCACCTTCATCATCCGGACTCTAGAGTTTCGTAGACGGGCCTTCCAGCAATATATATATATAGTTCGAATGGTTGCAAGTGTATGAAGCAAACAAATCCCAACGTGATAACGAGGTGTACAGAAAAGGAGATATGTTAAATTAAAATTAACTGTATTATCAATATATACATTGAATCAGTAGAATGTCTTTTCTCGGCGATGGAGGTGATGCTTGTGGGTGAAGAGATCTGATCTCTAAGATGGGTGTGATACTTGTGTGCTATCCTCACGTTGAAGCTGGTGGCTTAATCTTACGTCAGGCCGCTTGGCCGTGAAACTGCTATGAACCACTTTGAATGTCACCGAGCGGATCCTTTTAATCAGTTAGCGTGGATACATGAGTCAACATGATATCCATATATAATCAAAATAATATCAGAGAGTCATTACTTCACTGTAACTAGAAGTTTCGTGTAATGAAGCGATCCTCAGATGAATCAAAAGTATTCGCTGAAATTTTTTAAACATATTCCAGCTCTGACCTACGTGTATTTTTCTCTTATTGAATTTCCGAGTTTTTGTGCTTCCTTATGTTGAGGTCTGTTTTCTTTCTGTTCTTTATTTTCTTTTTGCTCTTTCCCTTGGATGCGGTTGTCCCGGGCTGTTTTGTTCTTTCATTTATTTTGTCGTTTGTTTATATAATCTCTCTGTCCCTCTCTCTCTGTCTGTCTGTCTGTCTCTCTCTATCTCTCTCTCTCTCTCTCTCTATATATATATATATATATATATATATATATATCCAGGTAAGATGAGAACGAATAGAGTACAATTCCAACGTTCGTAACATTTAATTTTAAAAAGTGCTCAATACAAAGTAGCAATATTATTTATTTTAGGATATTACATCGAAAACATCTCAAAATCGCTATATATATATGGTGGACTCTCCTATCATGAATAATAAATGAGGGTCAGCATTGAATGGATCCTTTCGTTTTACACTTATGCATGGTAGCAGGGGCTATTGTGGAGAAAATCAATTTGTGCTTTCTTAAGTTTGATACTAGCGCAGCCTTGCTGTGGGCAACAAAGCCACACTGACAGATGAAATTTGTTAAAGCAGGATTTCGATGACATCTCTGCTTCAGAGCTTGACGAAGCTGATCACAGTGCTTCAGCTTACTGTCTTCAAGACCCTTTAACATAATAAAACATGTCTTACGCCACTCCTTTCCGTTTTAATGCTTGGGCTTCCCAGGTTTTCAGATCAAAGTTGAGACTTTTCAAGTTGTCTTTCAATTTGTCTTTGTATCGTAAGAGTGGACGTCCAACTGAATGCTTGGAGTTTGCTAGTTGTCTATACAGCACTTTTTTTGGAATCCTATGCTTATCCATTCTCACAACATGACCAACCCACCTAATTTGTATCTTTGCTAGAATGGTTTCAATGCCTTTAATGTTGTTACATTTCTTCAGTATTGCACTATTCCTGAACCTGTCATGCCATTTTATATCACATATGACACGAAGACAGCGCATGTGAAAGGCGTTAAGTTGATTTATATACTTGCGATACAGGGTTCAAGTTTCAGCACCATACAGAAGGGGTGAGAGAACGACTGATATACATATGTCGATCTTTACTCTGAGAGACTCGTCTTTGGTGTTTCATTACCTATATTCAAGTTTACCGAATGCTGTGCTGGCTTTGGCTATTCTGGATTGGATCTCTCTGTCCATTTTTCCATCTGAAGAGACTGTTGATCCAAGATATGTGAATGCCTCAATAGTTTTTAATGCCATACCATCAATGAATACGGAAGGATTTGTGAGAGATGGATTGCCTGATACTGGCTGGTACATTAACTCAATCTTCTTTATGTTGATAGTGAGTCTAAATGCTTTCGCTGTTTCAGAGAATTTATCAAGGATAGTTTGAATGACTTCTAGACTGAGTCCTAATAGAGCAGCAGCATCTGTAAAGAGAAATTGCGTACCAGCTGCAGACCAAGTTTCGATTGTGCTTTAAAACGTTGCTGATTGTACAGACCTCCACTTGTTCTGAATTCAACATTGACCCCGTCACTTAAGTCGGAGAATGCTGTTCAAGCATAGCAGAAAAGTGCAAAGAGAAGAGGAGTAAGAACGTTACCTTGCTTTGTATCGTTGAAAACGAAAAAGGCGTTCGATTGCTCACTTCTTGACTTTACAAAAGCCTTCATTCCTTCGTGTAAGGAGATAATAATATGAAGAATTTTTCTGGAAGACCTAATTTCGACAAAACTTTCCAAAGAGCATTTCGAGATACAGTATCGAAAAGCTTTGTGAAGTCTACAAAAACAACAAACAGATCCTTGTTTTGTTCTCGTGTCTTTTCCTGGGCCTGCCGAAGACAAAAGATAATATCCACGGTTGCTCTACCGGATCGAAAACCGCACTGGGTCTCTGGCAATGCCGACTCTAAGACAAATTCATTAAGTCCATTTAGGATGATACAAGCAAGGATTTTGCCAGCAATCGAAAGAAGAGATATTCCTCTATGGTTGTCATATTCACACCTGTTCCCTTTGCTCTTATACAAATGAACAATTGACGCATCCTTATACTGCTGTGGCACTTCACCCTTTTCCTTACACAAGGTTGAAAAATTCACAAATTTTGCGTATCAAATGATTGGTGCCACATTTGTATATTTCAGCTGGAATTCCATCTTCGCTAAGACTTGCCATAATATGTATATATATGTATATATATGTGTGTGTGTGTGTGTGTGTGTGTGTGTGTGTGTGAGAGAGAGAGAGAGAGAGAGAGAGAGAGAGGAGGGGAAAGTGAGTATGACGATAAACTACATCCGGCAGCAACGCGTGGAACCACCTCAATTGCTGGTGTCCCTTGGTCCGCCCTGACCCAAATTGGGGGTCAAAACACTATGAAAGTGTAAAAATAGGTTTTAATACCATCAATACAATTTTTTTAAAAATTATTACCAGCAATACATTTTTGGAAAAAATAAATTACCAGCAATATATTTAAAAAAAATACCAACAATACATTAAAAAAAATATTACCAACAGTAAAAATCTTGCCGGCGTTAAATAACCAATTGAGGCTGATATGCCGTAAAACAAACCAAACCAAATCAAACGAAATCAAACCAAATCAAACGCTATAACTTTTATATAGTCGTGATTTAATTCAATTTTCTCTTTATTTCTCTAGTTTTTTTTTTTTTGTTTGCCTAAACAAATATTAGACGACACTATTCTTCATGTTGTCGGAGCTGTCACATTACTTGAAAATATCCTTACTGTTTTCAAGTGAGCCCTCGACCAAACGGGCGTCATTAATGATGAATTTCGTTGATTTTTAAATCCTCTTTTTATTTCTTTATTTTTATTTATTTTTTTTTATCAAGGACATTTACTTGCTGGAATAAAATATGCTTTTTACTGCCATACTACTGACACTGCCCAACTTAGCCTTGGCTGGACGTGTTTTTGGTAAGTTTTACATTAATCATATTCACTCCCTTCTCATTCTTTTAAGTTTTGACATATTTGTTTGCGTTTGCGAATGCTCAGAGACAAACGTACATTTACTTCAGTACACACCTTTTCCCACTTAAAACATAAATATCCTTTGTTAGATTGCAACAAGTTAGAAAATATCAAATCTGTACATCCCGTATGATTTGTTGCAAGTACTGATTCTAGTTTGACTAAAAGCAGTGGTACAATATTTTTCACATGTGAATGACGGGTGTAAGCAAATGGAAGATAATTTCAACAAGGCGATATTTTATACTAGCAGTAGAGTCCGGCGTTGCTCGGGGGTGTAACAGTAAGAGATAGATCAAGTATCGACCATCATAAAGACTGAAAAATAAAATTGACAAAGATTATTGTTTAAGGTTGACTGACACACATGTCTTAATTAGTTTTTTGTTTTGTTTTGTTTTTTTTTTGTTTTTTTTTTATGAATTGGTCAAACCCAAACTCAAACAAAAACATTGTTTTCAATCATTATGAGTCTACCGATTGAATAGAATTTTATTATAAACAATTGTCTTGTAAATGGAATTTTTAAAGCATTCTGAATGTAAAAATAAAGAAAAAAAAGTTTGCAAGATAATAAGAAACACTACATGCCAAAAAAAAAGTGAAGTTTTGTTGAAATCGGTTGAAAAATGTAGAAATCCGATCCCATATACACACACACACACACACACACACACACACACACACACACACAACCAACCTGGGTTTTATGATAAGTATAACTCGTTATGAGTTGTCCCCTTTCATTCTCGATGCCTCTTAATCGTGTTTTCAAATTGATTTCGTGCAAAAACAATTGTGTTTTTCCAATTTGGGGCGCTGTCAGAACCACCGCAAGGTAATTTTACGTAGTCCTGTGAAGTTTTGTTGAAATCGGTTGAAAAATGTAGAAAATCCGATCCAATATATAAACGTACAGACACACACACACACAAACTGGGTTTTATAATAAGTATGATTTCTGTTTTTATATAAATGAGTAAAAAGACAGAGAAAATACACTGGTATGTATGCAAAAGACAGAAGATATTGAAAAATAAGTGGATGATGCACGTTTATATATATATGTGTGTGTGTGTGTGTGGAAGTTCAATCACTAAAAGGAAAGATATCCTCCATACTTTGGAACAAGGTCAAGTTGGGGGGTACCTCTACTGCATGCTAGAAGGAAAAAAAGAGAAGAGAATGAAAACAGGAAGTGTCCCGTTTTTATAGATGCTTGACAGCGCCACCTAACGACTTCTTGGCAAAACTGTTAAATCTATTTGGGGATAACCCACAGATTTTTAAAATGGTATAATAACAGCAGGAATGTCCTGTTCACTTAAAACTAAATTATTGTCAATAAATAAAGATCATGCCCCGTTAGTATGTCAATATATCCTTTTAAGAAAGTTTTGTCATAAATAAACTACGCACTTTCGAAGCGATTTATTTTCAACCAGCCTTTGCTATTAATCCGTTCTTCAGACGGTAATATATCAAGACTCCTACATTTTGAAACTCCCGCCTTCATCCAATCACGAAAAAATGGAACACCTGGCAATTTTTTAAATTTTTAATAGAAATGGTCATTTTTTTAAACAAAATCATTCACCAAAGTTTGTATGTGTATCCGCTCAAAATCTTAAAAATAAAAATATATGAATTTGATTGGGTTGAAATATTACCTAAAACTGACACATCAAATAAATGCGGCTTTTTAATCATTGGGATTTATCCGCGTGCCTACTCAAACGGAAAATATCACAAGACCAAAATTAAACTGAGAGTCAAACGCATACATGGGTCCACAGGTATAAAGTGCTCAATCTTTCTCAGCATTTTCTCCTTAGAGACGTCTTAGGCGTTGGAGATTAAGTCTAACTCTACCTACCTCCAATAGATGTGAGCATGTCAACAACTGCAACCCACTGCCAAATGTAGGTTTTCTCGTTTATATCTAGCATAATTTATGTTATAATTTGCCAAACTTAGTATTTCTTACTTAATAACAATTAATTTATAGGTTCATCTTTAAGAATCATATTAAAAAAATGACTTTTGTCATTCAATTTTTAGCTGGTCTTTTGTGACATTTAGAAATAAGCAAAGATTTTGTTGATAGCCTTTGTAATTACTAAATTGCGTGGTTATTTAAATAAATCTATTTTCAGCTCTGAAAGTGGTAAACATCTTAGTATTCATTATTTACATTATTCGGAATAATGTAAATAGTGTACATAATACCTCATCACAGAAATATAGACAGACACTGAAAGGCCGAAACATTGTAATAAATCTGGCAACAAAGATGAGGACAATAGTTCGAATAATGTAAATAATGTACATAATACCTCATCTCGTTTCGGCCCTTTAGTATCTGTCTATATTTCTGAGATGAGGTATTATGTACACTATTTACATTATTCGGATAATTGTCCCCAACTTTGGCGCCATATTTATTACAACGTTTCGTCCGTTATACGCTCCCAAAGCCAAGCTGCCAATATTTGTCCAATTCCTGAACTTATCGACAATATCCAGCCTTCCGATAAAGTCCCGAAATGGTTTTACGTGCGGGTTGTTAGTACCCGATCTAGTGCCTGTGCGATCTATATCTGGATCGAATACGACATTCTAGTCACCCACTAAGACTATCCGCCTAAATGTCGTCAGAATCGGATCGATCCTACTGAAGAAAGACGGCCCGATCCCTGGAGTTGTTGGGCGCATAAACCCCAATGAAACGAAAGGTTTGATCTTTTATAGTGATATCCACGACGCAAAGACTGCTCACCGAATCTGCGAAGACAAGCGCTCACACAGTGTCCAAGAAACGTTTTACCATCCAAGTGACCCCGAACGGCCATCATAATAGGCTGAGAAGAAGTCGAAACTGCTCGACAGTATAAATTCACGGTCGCCAGAACAGAAACGAGTCTCCTGTATAGCGCAGATATCCATCTCCAGGCGCTGAAGGTCGCGCTCGAGCCTAACCCTTCGAGATTCCGACCTCATCCCCAGGGTATTCAGACTAGCTAAAAAGAGACATGTCTAGATTGTCTAGGGTTGGCCGCCTGACCTAAACATCGTCGGGGTGAGCATACCGACGGCCTTGCTCATCGACCTCTGGTCCGTCTTGATGTGACCGTCATTCGCCGATATGTGACCCCTGATATGTATTTGGACAAGTCTAAGTCCTTTTCTGGGGAGATGTGTTCATCTCCACAACACTTAGCTTTTATACATTTTGTTAAAATTTTAGATCGAGAATTGTCTATATTATTGGTCTACAAAATGATGTCAGTTTTTGTGGGATATCATACGTAAAGCTTTGAAACAAAGAAACGTATGCGTAGTCCAACGGAGCAAGGAGAAGGCACTTGGCCCGTACAACGCTGGGTATCCTTACTAGTTGTATTTAAACTTTAATAAAAACAAATTTTATGTTGACTGAAAAATAAAATGAAATTTAACGTTTATTATTTTTCCTAATCCTCTCCATATTATCAGAAAAGCATATTCAACGATTTGGATTTCGCCTTGTCAAACTGTTTCAAAAAGAGAATCTTTTCTGTTCAAATTTCTGGAATTAAGAGTTTATTATTATGTGCATTATTTACATCCGAATTGTTGTCCTCATCTTCATTGTGGCTTACGGCCACATCACGTCGAAACACCGATTCCTGTACGATCACAGAAGTTAAGCAACCTTGAGCTTGGTCAGTACCTTTATGGGTCACCACTTGGGAATGTCAGGTGTTGTAAGTTTCGATATGCATACGGTGTGATGGATAATGGCTTGGAATTGTTAATCGGAGAGCCGTGTTCCAATTCTAGTTGGGTTTGTTATATTCACTTATGAGCAAATATCCTTGGGAAAGATATGAATCTGATTCTTCTCCCTGCCAGCTATGGGTTAATTAATAAGAACTGTATCACTAAATCATTATTACCTCCTCCCAACCCCCAAATTCTTGCAATGTAAAAATATTTTCTGGTTTTAAATAACCTGCAATGGGTTGATAAGCCGTAGAAAACGAATCAATTATTCAGTGAAGCAATCATATTCGTTGTTATTACAGTGTTTCGGTCGTTTTCCCTCTGACCTTCATCAGGTGCATGTCGGTCCGGGTAACCTTCAAAGAATTTTAAACTGAACTCTTTATTTAATGTACGAAGATAGATTGTTCTCGTTCTGTTGTTCATGTCTCAGGATAACTTATTCTTATTTAGTAATGCTTAGCTATAACTAACTAGCAGCATGGCCCGGCGTTGCCCGTGCTTGATTCAAAAATCGTACGACTCATACAGCAATCGCTATCACTTGACGTAAAATATTTTTGCCCGTCCTTGCCTTTAAAGGAGTGCCTTTTGCCGTGCTGATGTTGCTACATGCCTTACTTCTTACCTCACACTGCGAATTTTTTCTAAAGTCTATACTAAACATTAAATCTGTTACGAAAAAAGAACTAAACAAAATGAACACAAAGCGATCAGCTTTAAAAAAGGACTCGTAACTGGAAAACTCAAATGAAAAATGAATGTTAACAACAAATACTTTTTCACACCCAACCCAGTTCTGCGGAATCAGAATCAACATTGAGTTTAAGCAAGCGAATGAACTAATTGAAGTAAATTGCCATGCAGATTAAAATTTTCACACTTGTGACGAATGCAGCTATCGATTTTTTTTGCATGCTAGCATGCTAGTTAACATTCGTGTCAGTCAGCTGTTGGCTCTCACGCTAGTCAATAGAATCTTTCTGCCTATTTGTAGCAGCCAGCTATAGGCTCTCACTCTGGCCAGTAGAAAATGGCCGCAAACTACATGAAAACTGCCATAGAAGCATGAAAAAATCGATTATTTCCACTATCGATGGGAGTTGGGAAATGCAAAGTCAGTCTTGGCCTTTCCGCTAACTTGGAGCATGTGCATGTAAATTTTGGTGCAAATCCGTCAAAAATTGCGGCCGTGCATTCGTTACACACACACACACATCCTGCCTTTTATAGATAGAGATTAATTATTTGAAGCTAAAAACGAAAACCGCTTTTAAAAACCTTTCTTTATTCTAAGCGTCATATAATCGACTTAAAAACAAAGATATATATTTCCACTTGCAGCCTTGCTGCTAAGCTTAACTTATAAAATAAAGTTTATTACTTGTTTTGTTTTGTTTTTTACGAGCCCGGTTCGGGTTCTGTAAATAATTGTTATTTTAAAATATAACTACCAATTTGAAAGTAACTGAATCTTAAATCTCCAATATTTCTTTTCCTCTGGACGTTTAATGTTTATTGTGGACGAACTGCTGTGTCACGGTAATGCCCAAATAAATATAATGTCGTAAGTTGGAATCATGACCGACTTTGTTAAAAATCGCACTCACCTCAGTGTTGTAAACCAATGTATCGAACTTTTACATTGATATTTAAATATTTTAAATTGGATAAAAACAAATCTAATACAATTATTTCTCTAAAACCTCATCGATGCTCACATGTTCAATATCCTCATCATCCTTCTGTAGAACCACATTTCTGATACTTCAAGTCTCTTCTTCATCTTTGAGGAGATTCTATGTAAATATCCTTTTCTGTGCTATAGATTTACTTTGCCAGATGCCTGACAGTAACCAATCAGATATGTCCTCTAAAGACTGACGTACTATGTATCACTGTTCATGACTAGGAGTACATTTTATAGCAAAATTATCAACAATACATTTTAGGATCAAGAAACTATATATCTAAAAAATCTTACCTTTACTCAAAAAGTATAAAATTATGTACAAAATATATTCAGTTGAAGCCATAAAATTGCATTCAAAATATTTAAATTTCGGCATTAAATAACCCATACAGGTGTTAATATACCATGAAACAAACTCAACAACAACAACTACACTGTTTCAATTTTACTTTTGTATTTCGACTGCAATTTAAAAATCAACATGAGTCAACGTTTTTCAATACACCGGCAGCGTCTATTCTCTTCAAAAAATCTTTTAAGTTCCCAATGACAAACATGAAAATTAGAACAGTGTATCATTGGATCAAAACAATGAATTTGCTTTATTTATTCACTATGGTTGATCTTGTACAAGGCCCGGGGCCACTCGAGGTAGAGGTTTACGTTAAGGGACAGTTTATACGGATATAAGCAGGAGATAACGTTTAACTCTAGACTTGATCAGGTTAAGATTGTATTAATCAGTTCCGTCTGTGTAATTATCGTGGATATAATAATGTCCTTAATGGTGGAAATGCGAGCTGGGAGAATATTATTTCTTTTTCCATAGCTCATCCTTTATCTGGTCATTTCGACGTGACATATGATCAACTCTCATTATCTGGTGATTTGGTGATGTGATATTTAACCTCCATTAACTGGCGACAACGATATTATTACCCCCCCCATTATATGTCTAAATATGTATATATAAAGTCCTCCACGTGTTGAATTTTGAGAGACAGCCGCCTCATCCATTACAAGGTGTCAGTACCTCAACCGCTACAATTTACAAATAAGTTGATGATAAGTAACTGGTGGTTAAATGATTTTTAAGGAAATTTAAAAAATAAATGTTACCTCTTTTCCGTAAGTTAAAGTGGAGAGACATAGGTTCAAAATTAAAAATAGACTTGTGGGTATGTCTTGATTAACCAATTAAATGTTAGATCTACGCTAAATATAAAAGTAAGGTCAGAAGTTGGAGGTGGGTTAGTTATTTTTTCATGTCAAGATAAAGCAGAATATAGTTCATCATAGACGATTACGGAAAATATGTCAGCGACAAATGTATCGTGATTGTTCATACAACACATTTATGGCTGACATATTTTTCTTATGTCTCCTCCTTTAACTTTCGGAATCTTTTGTGTAGTGATTTCAACATGTTTTTATTATAATCTCTTATAATAAAAATATATATTGCTCTACTTTGTATTGAGTACTTTTTTTAAAAGTAAATGCATCGAACAGTGGATTTTTACTCCATCTGTCCTTTCTCTCATTTGGATATATATATATATATCTTACTTATTATAAAATGCAGATTGTGTGTGTGTGTGTCTATAACGTTTATATATTGGATCGGATTTCCTACATTTTTCAACCAATTTCAACAAAACTTCACAGGACTATATAAAATTGCCTTGTGGTGGTTCTAACAGCGCCAAAAATGGGAAAAATATAATTGTTTTTGCACAAAATCAATTTGAAAACACGATTAAGAGAATGAAAGGGGGGCAACTCACACCGGGTTGTTTGTGTGTGTGGGTTCCTTTAAATATGGGATCGGATTTCTTACATTTTTCAACCGATTTCAACAAAACTTCACTTTTTTTTGGCATGTAGTGTTTCTTATTGTCTTGCACACTTTTTTCTTTATTTTTACATTCAGAATGCTTTAAAAATTCCATTTACAAGACAATTGTTTATAATAAAATTCTACTCAATCGGTAGAGACTCATAACGATTGAAAACAATGTTTTTGTTTGAGTTTGACCAATTCATAAAAAAAAAAAAACTAATTAAGACATGCGTGTCCGTCAACATTAAACAATAATCTAACGATCTCTACTGATCGTACGAATCCAAACATCGGATAATTCTTTATCTTTAGGGAAAGATAATGAAATCTAAATATACACAAGTCCTCCTAACTAAAAAATAGTAACCGGAAACTACTTTAATTTAAATACACATGGTGTCCAATTTTTTTTACTGTATTCAATAAGTAAAAATCATAAATTGTAAAAGATTATTATTACAGAAAGGCTACTAAATGAATAAGATTTGTTAGATCATAATTAATAAACCCAAATAAAGTCAATATTTTTTGTATTAGAAACAACGAGTGGAAAATATATTCAAATCAGAATTCTAATTATGAATCACCACAAGCAAAATATGCAATTTTTTTTACTGTATTCAATAAGTAAAAATCATAAATTGTAAAACTAAAAGATTACAAAAAGGCTACCTATATTTTTTAACCGATTTCAACAAAACTTCACTTTTTTTTTTGGCATGTAGTGTTTCTTATTGTCTTGCACACTTTTTCTTTATTTTTACATTCAGAATGCTTTAAAAATTCCATTTACAAGACAATTGTTTATAATAAAATTCTATTCAATCGGTAGAGACTCATAACGATTGAAAACAATGTTT
Source organism: Acanthosepion pharaonis (assembly GCA_903632075.3). Taxonomy (NCBI): domain Eukaryota; kingdom Metazoa; phylum Mollusca; class Cephalopoda; order Sepiida; family Sepiidae; genus Acanthosepion; species Acanthosepion pharaonis. Next base: position 3,302,152 of record CAHIKZ030001112.1, read on the forward strand.
TTGTTTGAGTTTGGGTTTGACCAATTCGTAAAAACAAAAAAAAAACAAAAAAAAACAAATTAAGACTTATGTGTGGCAACCTTAAACAATAATCTTTGTCAATTTTATTTTTCAGTCTTTATGATGGTAGATACTTGATCTATCTTTTACTGTTATATCCCCGGGCAACGCCGGGCTCTACTACTAGTATATATATATATATATATATATATATATATATATATATATATATATATATAGATAGATAGATAGATAGATAGATAGATAGATAGATTATATTGTATTTAATCCTTTTTATGTTTTAATTTCAGACTGTCCAGCAGATTGGCGAACTCACGGTCTGGAATGCTATTATTTCGTATATTTTCCAAAGCAAGAATTTACCGATGCCATAAACTTCTGTGAAGTGAGTGCCTATTAATACGATGCTCTAATTCAGGTCTCGGTTAAATTTTCTATTCTTCAGACTCGATTGTATATTAATGAGTGGACATTAGATCAGATAAATGTCATAAATTAACTTGAAATATGTGAAATATGCATTTAAATACATCGAGGTATCTTTCACCTCAAGTCAATGAATAACGCATACTAGAAAATCATTCCTCGTAAACAAAGGAAAGCCAATTATGTAATATCACAAAAAATTTAGACTCAATTTATTTCAGTCAAGTAAACTTCTAAAATTATTCAAAAGACACAGAATTTTAACATCATTCAATTCACCGTGTCCGTGTTTTTTATGCTTTTAAAACATAAAAAACACGGACACGGTGAATTGAATGATGTTAAATTAAATCTAATGAAAAAAAAAAAAAGAAAATTACCTAATTTTAATGCAAGCAATTGATGAGCTAATACATATAGTAGTGTTTAACTTGGAAGATGGAACTAGCAGCCCGTGTAATAAAAGGAATCTCTAACCAGTATTAAAAGATGGAATCGGTGTTCTAGTGTAATTAAAGGAATATGTATCCAGGACAAAAAGATGGAACCCATGGCCAAACTAATGAAAGAGAATCTGTAGCCAGTGTAAATATATAGAAACCGCGACCAGTGTAATAGAAGGGAATCCGTAACTAATGATAAAAATGAAACCTGCAGCCAGTGTAATAAAAGGGAATTTGTAACCAATGTTAAAAGATTGAACCGGTGTTTGAGTGTAATAAAAGGGAATCTGTAATCAGTGTTAAAAGATGGAACAGGCAGTCAGTGTAAAAAAAAATGTGTGTAGTCTGTGAGTTGATTGAACCTGCGACCAGCGTAACCAGATTAAACCCACAGCCAGTGTGACTAGATGGAACATGAGACCAATGTAACAAAATCTCATTCATGGTCCTTCACTGAGATCATTCATAGATCATAGAACACTCAGAATAAAATAAAATGTACATGATCCAGATAAGCATAGTATCCCAATGTTTGCTCGCGATCCGGTCAAAATCTCTTCGCAGACCGAATGTGCTCTGAGGGTCGTAGACATTTTCTTTTTACTTTATCTCTAATGTTTAGATATCCAATAGATTTTCATGTGAATCAACAACCTATTTAATATGTAATAATAAATTGTGCCTATTGCTTTCAGGTATTCACTTAACTTAATTCAGCTTGCACAAATGTGAATGAAAGTAAAAGTTTTGGAAGACAGCGTTGAGACAATTTCTAGATTGAGTGTGTCATAACAACAAAGATGGCTGTCGCCATAAAACTGGATGTGGGAAGTGTAATAAAATTTTTACATGTCGAAAACAAAGAACCCAACGGGAAATCACCGTTTCTGTGTATGGAGAACATGTAATAAAGTGGAAGCAGATATCAATCTATCGTAATCTGTTCACAGATAACGTAGGAATCTGCAGGACAAATCTCGTGCTCGCATTCATCAAAACAGATGACACTTTTGTGTACGTTGACTCTTTATTTTTAAAATAGCAGAAGGAGCTAACTTCGTGATGTGGTTGCGGAAATTGGTATTTCGATTTCGGGGTCTCATAAAATCGTCCACGAGAAATTGGAATAAAGGAAAGTGTAATCTCGTTGGGTCTCACAGCAGTTGACATAAGTTCCATAGCATGTGCATTACTTTTCAGGTTTTGGAACGATTACCCCCGAAACAAAAGAAGCATTCATCACCACTGACTCATTCCTAATTTACAATTCAGAAATCAGTTAACCAACTTGATGGCAAATGTGCCCCGTCATGTAAAAGATGTGCTACTCGGGGAATATATACCGTATAGTCATATTCTGAAACTTTGGGTAGGTTGGATGAAGTACTTTGTGGAAAGTGACCAAAGTGTCGTTATATTTTCATCAACAGCCCCTCCCAACACACTCAACCAGTCAAAAGAGCAGATCTAGAGATATGGTAGAGATTCTTTGATACATCGACGACATAGTCCTGAATTGGCTCCTTTATATTAATATCTGTTTGGGGTTCTCAAACAATATTTATCCGGAAAGTGGTTCCGCACCGATGATGTAAGGCTGGCTCCAGTAGTTTGACGCCCTGTTCTTTGAGGAAATTATTTATGCGCTGAGAAGTTTTCACTCATCCATTCCAGCTAAGAAATTCTTTCCCTTTGAATTACCATTTACTCGGTTTTACAGAATTCTCTTAATGTTAGAAAAAAAAACATTGTGTTTAAAGAATGCAATTTTTATTTCTTTTTTAAGCTTCCGTACATCAAAATAATGAGCGTTAGCTTGTGGTTGAGACGAACAGGAAACAGTGTTTTGTTAATGATTTTGATAATAAAAGGTTTCATGATGAATATAAAAATTCTATAATTTTGCAAAAATTCCGATTCATTTTCAAATTTTTCTTCAATATTGAAAAAACGACCGAAGTGAGAAAGTCTCAGATTCTTTGATTTTTAGAATTAAATCTCGTTTTTTTTTATTTTGTAAGTAATAAATGAATTTCTAAGTCCTTGATTTCCCACGTGATAAGCAGTAAACGATTATAATTGTATCCGATGAACTCACACACGTATGTTTTTATTTTGTCTTTATTATTTATGGATCTAGAATCTGGGTGCTTCACTGCTGACGGTAAATTCCCAGAGTGAACACGATTTCATCAGGAAGTACCTCGAAAAACACGATCCCAACAGGTTTGTAAATCGTGTTTTATTCATTTACAAAGATGGAAACGAAAAAGCGGCGCAAATACTTAGCACCGCCACCTTTCATTGCATATAAGCTAACACATTTTCAACTGAATAATAGCACTATTTACATTATTCGGACTATTGTCCTCATCTTTGTCGCCATATTTATTATAACGTTTCGGCCATTGTACGCTCCGGCCTTCTTCATGTGGTTGGAATGTTTAAACTGAACCCTTTACTTCGCTCACTGGGGTAGACTGTTCTAGTTCCACGTGCCATGTCTAATGGATGTCAGTTATCAGTTATCTCCAGTTAGTCTACACCAGTGAGCGAAATAAAGAGTTCAGTTCGATATTCCCACCACCTGAAGAAGGCCGGAGCGTACAACGGCCGAAACGTTGTAATAAATATGGCGACAAAGATGAGGACATTAGTCCGAATAAGGTAAATAATTCTTTATTAGTTTGGTAGAATTATTCGATATGCTAGTGCATAATTAGGACATATGTATAGTTATTTCGCTCACTGGGGTAGATTATTCTAGTTCCACGTGCCATGTCTATTGGATGTCAGTTATCAGTTATCTCCTGTTAGTTTACCCCACTGAGCAAAACGTTGTAATAAATATGGCGACAAAGATGAGGACAATAGTCCAAATAATGTAAATAGTGTACATAATACCTCATCTCAGAAATATAGACAGATACCGAATGATAGCAATTTGAAAATTGATTTGGTCAAACCAAAAACGTGTAGTACCCAACGGAAACAAAGATTAAATGACTAATTTCTTCTGCCAATGAATAATGACTTCGTTTAAACGAAGCAATTTAATTTTCAAACGGTCTCTTTACATGGATGACGTAAATTCATAAAAAAGTTCAATTGAACTTGTATATTCAAATCAACATGCAGGCAATTATCAGACGATTGATTAAGCGAGGAACAATACTGAACTACGATTTTTGATTTTCATCAGAGGCAAATGGTACACCAGTGGCCAAAGAAGTTCACATCAGAGTAATATCTTTCATTGGAATGATGAAACCGGACTGGCCTTTGCAGACACTCGCTATTGGCTGACAAGTAACGCTAAAAATGAAACTGGAAATGGAATCGTTTATAGCTTCAAAGGTAGGTATTCACCTCAATCATAGGAGAATATGCGTGTGAGGGGAGGCATCTGTCAAAGATTTAATGCAGGTAAGGTTGTTTTGGAAGAGTGGATCAGCCAAGTGATCACGCGTATATATATATATATATATATATATATATATATATATATATATATATATATATAATGAAAATTTCACGGTTTCCTTATAATATTCTGATGAATCTTAATTCTTAAGTTAATGATTCAATAAGCGCATGGCAAGTTTTATGACAATAAAATATCCGTAGAAATTTCTCTATCACATCGTTAAATATTTCAGCTTAACAACTTTAACAAATTATTGCAATAAAAATCATAAATATAAATGCTGGTCGTTATTTTAAGAAGTGGGTACAAATGAAAAGATTTAAAATTCATAACATTTTCCATTTCACTGAAACAGCCGTTAAACACTTCTATCTTACCTTGTTTCTTTCATTCATTCATATTCTCACTGAAACCAAGTCGTGTCTTTTCATCCCTTTTCATATGATAGAAACGAAATAGTCCATTATTGGCATTATTGGCATTATTAGCATAATTGACATTATTGTTAGTTGTTTGTGTGAACTAACAAAAAAGGAGGGACAAAAGCATTTATAATAGGATGAGAAAAATATATATATATATATATATATATATATATATATATATATATATTATTTAGAAATATGTATTCCACGCGACACAGAAATTATTATGTTTCGGAACTAAAAACTAAACTTTAAATTAAACTTAAAGTTTTTGTTCCTTTCTCAAGCGACGTTGAATAAGTTTCGAAAAATTGGTTTAAGCTAAATAGTATCATATAGTTTAAGTTGGAGGGGGAAAGTGATTACAAAATCTTAAGAGAGTGTTACCTTTTTTGACGAATTAAGATACAAGTCTAATTTACGATGGCAAAGTGTAAATATAGGTTAAGAGTTAGGTGTGGGTTTGTAATTTCTGCCTTTAGATATGAGAACCTGTCATCCTGTCTGTTTTTTAGGGGCATACATAAAATACACTACAATACGTTGGCATTTTTATTTATTTTTTTATTCTTTATGAAATACATTGGGATTGCCTTAAAGAGGCTTAAAATATAAATAAGTCATATTTTATATTTTTAAATATCTAAAATACTATATTTATTAGTATACTAGATGCAGTATTGTTAAAATTTTGGAATTTAATTACACATTTTTTTACTTTCTTATTTGTGATCAAATAATAGATATATAATTATGAATTTTTTAATTAGTTATGTTTTAAAGTAAACATAATGCAGTGTCTTCAAAAAACAGTTATTTCTTTTCTTTGATTTAATAAATAATTAGATATGGTTAAATTGAGAGAAATATGGTTCAGAGTTAGCGAATGAAAATGTCTAAATATTTTCATTTTGGGCGTAAAAATACTGATGTCTAACTTGCACATTACTGAAAATGAGTCATGATATACGCAAACAGTTGCTGAAGAAGGTTTCCGATATTTTTTTCAGGTGGCAAATACGGTTGGAGCATTTCCCGAATGCATGAACTTCATCACTACATTTGCGAAATCAGCAAATTAGAATCCTTTAAAATACTTCAACAGCATCGAACATTTGGTAAGTGTGTAGAAAATTCTGTCGTCTGAGTTTTTTATATTCAAAATCCGAACGTCCGAATTCCAAACAATAACTAAAAAAAATTAAAAAAAACATGATTATTCCTGTTAAATAAATTATTTGTATTTACAAAGATATGTACACGAATTCAAAAGAGTTAAAAAGTGGAAAAACTGTCTTTAGTTGGACTTGGGTAGTTGGTCCACAGAAAAAAAACAAAAAAAAAACTGTCGTTTAGAAAAGACTTGAGATCGTCAGCAAAGATTCACTGACCGTCCGAGCTGTTGTTGTTTGAGATAGGTCGTTTGAAGTCACCGACACTTGTTTCTGTTAGTACGCGCTGATGTGACGGAAGAAAAAAATATTTAGCCACGTTTTCTCTTGTGTTTGAACAACTTGGAAACAGTCGAAACTATGCTCCTGAAAGTTTAAATATGTGAGTTTTTATAAGAGATTTTTTTTCCGAAAGTAGGCCCCAGAAAAATATGATTTTAGTTTTCTCTGACTGGTTAAATATTTCAAATGGTGATGTAAATTTCTAACCAATAGACACGTTGATCTGAACGGTGTGTTTTGTATTGTGGAAAGAATTTGGCATGTTTGTAAAAATTGCCTGTTATTAAGTAGAAAATAAAGTTTGGGTGAGTTTTAATCTGGTATGTATATAGGTATGTAATTGTGTTGGAAATAGGGTTTATTTCTTATAAGCGTTTCATTGCCGCGTGTGTAGAGTCGAATACTGTTATTACTTTTGGTGGTATCAAATCATGTCGAGATTTCAGAAGGTTACTTATAGCTAGAACAAAAAAAAGAGAGAGCAGCAGACAGAGGCACACATTATTAAACTATGTCTATTACCAGTTTTATACTCACACTTTAAAAGCAAAGCAAAAATCATCGTTTTGTGTCGCTCATTTTTACAACGAAACGACACTAGCGTAAGCAGTATAAAAATACATCGACTACAAATTCCAGGTGTGACTCTTTTCCTTTTCCTGGAAACGCTGTCTCTCCTCTGATTTTGGGGTTGGTATGCCCAGATAAGATTCGTTTATATTACTGTTAATCCTAATGCCCAAACTCATTATAGTTTAACACCTGGCGTTTTTTTTTTTTTTTTTTTTTTGTAACGTAAATCATTATAGATGTTTCTTGAGTAAGGAGTAGTTCGATTGCTGTCGAGATACCACTTCTTGAGGACCAGCTTATAATTAATGGTTTCCAACATTAGAGTAGAAACGTGTCTACTGAATTCACACCACATTCATCGCATGCTATTGCTACTGTTGCCCGAGAAAAATCTAGTGGAGTTGCCATCTCAGAGATACAGTGTCTTTTCATTCGTGTTCCAACAATCATTCTGGCGTTGTACGATGTTAAAAACCATCTTTACACCGCCACATCTTTACATCTGCCACATCTTTACATCTGCCACATCTACACTATCTCCTTAGCTATCACGTCACACATATGTCATTTGGATTTTTTTTTTTTACTAATGTTCACCCAGTACAAGACTCAAGAGCTCTCAATGTAGAGGGTTACTGAGTGGAGTTCTATTAGCGTAAGAAAGCTTTAGGAGTATAGAGGATCCCAATTCTAAACAGGAATCAAGGGATAAACCTCTACTCCTGTTAAAAAACCGAGGAAAAGTGTGAACCGGACGATAGGCGAACCTATCTACTCTACATGCGGGAGAAGGTAAGATTATTTAGTCTATCGCTGAACGTAATTTTGGGGTACTTCATTTTATATATGCATATACACAATGCGATCAGAATCAGAAATGTCTGATAGCATCTGAACGTTTCAGAGTTCCCTACATGCAAAATCTGTTGCACATAACAATCAACTTTTTTTTTCTTTTTCGACAGAATATGGTAACGAAGAGGTAGATCCTAATTTGATCGAAATGGGGCCAAAGTTCATCATCCAACCTAAAGACGTGGTGTATGTCTCGCGGGAGAATTCGGTCTATCGTCAATCCGGCACTAAAATATCGAGAAAAGAGAAGGAGTTCACGTCTTTCGAGTGTGTGGCCCGCGGCAACCCACACGTCAAATACAAATGGTTCAGAGACAACAAGGAATTGAGTTCGGCCAGTAACTCAAGATACACTTTATCAAACGGATACCTCATTATCTCTAATCCAAACGAACTTGATGATGCCGGCTATTATCAATGTGTCGTAGAGAATAGGTTTGGCGCTATTTTAAGCAACCCAGTCCAGCTTTCTTTTGGAAGTAAGTGATGTATGAGAATGATCCGTAAATCGGGCGTTCGTGTGTGTCTGGTCGTCATTGAAAGATTCAGAAAATATTCCGTTGTGTCACAAGAGATAAATATAACTAAATAGATAAATATAAAATAAAATAATTAGATAAATATAAATAAATAGATAAATATAAAATAAAATAATTAGATAAATATAAATAAATAGATAAATATAAAATAAAATAAACATAAATAAACAGATAAATATAAAATAAAATAATTAGATAAATATAGCTAAATAGATAAATATAAAATAAAATAATTAGATAAATATTAATAAATAGATAAATATAAAATGAAATATTTAGATAAATATAAATAGATAAATATAAATAAATAGATAAATAGATAAATATAAAATAAAATAATTAGATAAATATAAATAGATAAATATAAATAAATAGATAAATATAAAATAAAATAATTAGATAAATATAAATGAATAGATAAATATAAAATAAAATAAATAGATAAATATAAATAAATAGATAAATAAATAAATATGAAAGAATTAAGGTTCTCTGCAGTAGATAAGGTTGCAGACTATTATGTAAGGATCCAGCGAGATTGGAAGATGGAACTAAAGTGTTGGGCTTGCAGGTCTGTAGGAATAACGGCACTCTGCGATGGAGGCGAGGTAAAGAAATCCTGGATATCTCTACGATGATTACTCGACGACGCATGTTCTCTCCATGTGGGAGACTTGTGGGCCACTTTCCAGTTTGCAGCTGGCTGAGGGTGACAAATGAGTTCGTGAAGCGACAAGTAAACGCCTTAACCACAGGATGAGATGATGAAGTTAAGGATGCATCTCTTAATTGCAAGATAACTGATATAATAGCCAGAATACGCGTGGCCGATTCTGTAGCAGGAAACTAGTGTGTGAATGGCCGCGAAATGAACGTGTGGGTAGATGCGAGTTCTGTAGCCAGTGAAATGCTAATACGGAAACGGCTGGACACACTTCACGAGCGTGTGGCTGAATACGATTTGACTGTAGTCCAATCTGAATCGGGTGGACCTCCTTACCAGGGTGCCACAGAGATGGTTGAAATTGCACAAAGAGGGAATTTAGCCAGTATAGTCGGCCTGTGCCACTACGAAAACCAAGTTGGACGCAAGTCAGTTGGCTAATATCCACCGACAAACCGGACACTCGGACGTAAAAAGGACCCTGTACTTTGTCAGGTTAGTAGACCCTTCAATATCGCCAGAAGTTATAAAGTCGGCCCTCAAGGGATGTGAGGCTTGTCAATCCATTTACCCATCACCAGTGTATTGTCAAAAAGGAAAAGTTGGACGTGAGTGATAACTGGAGCAGGTTAGCAATGGATATCATCCACTATCGCAGTAGACATTTTCTGACGATCATTGAATGCAGACTCTCGATATGGCGACCGCTACGTCGCCGAGATTCTACCAGTCTAGTTTGCCAGTTGGAGTCAGGGTCCGCCGCTCGAGATATTGACCGACAATGACACAGCGTTCACGTGCATCCATTTCAAGAACTTTTTGAGTAATTGAGATGTAAGTTTGCGGTTCCAATATTCCTGGGAATGGCATACTCGAAAGAAATCACCGACGCATCAAAACCATTGCGGCTAAAAAACAGTGCCTTATACCAGAGGCGGTCTACTGGTATAACTTAGCGCCTAAAGATAATCCACTTACCTACTACGGCACTGGTTGATGCGATTCAGAAGTACCATACTCGAATATAGAGCATCAACGCCACGCCCCCCTACTGAACCTCAGGATACTCGAGGAGCATACGAAGTGGGAGACGTCGTTTGGGTAAAAACTCCTCATGGAAGGATCACAAATAAGTTTAGAATAGGCCCCATTAATAGTCTATAGCCAGTACACATCGATGAAGTTCTGCGTCACGTGAAGGACCTACGTACTTTCATGGGATCGGTCACGACGTCTGGACATGACAGCGATTCTGAAGAGAGTGAGCGGTTAGTAAATTTGAGATCTATCCCACGAGGAGAACCTGATAATTCGCCCGATAATTAATCCTTTGAAGACGAAACAACCTCACAGGACAATTCTACAACTACCGGCAGCCAAAATACTAATGCGGTATGACATGATAGCTCCGCTGGTGGCAGTTCATCTGAGGACGAAGCTCGTGTTGTTCCACTTCAGTGGAGTACACAGCAAAACAGACCTGATCCTGACTGTATATTTTGTGATCAGGAGATGAGTGAGGAGTGTGGTGAATAAGTACGTAGAAGTAAGCGAGTCTCAAAGTGGCTTGCATCTGGTGCAAAGGAAAATAAGTTCCTTACCTCAATACACGACACGTAGCAGCAACGATTTTTTTCCTTATAAAAATGGCATGAATATAACCCCCCTTTAAATTATTCCAGAAGTTTATGATTCTGTAACATTGGCTTTTATACTGCTTAGCGTGGTTCGACCAATAGCAACTCGCTTGCTGATTGGTCAGACTGGAGGATGACATTTGACTGTGTGATTACAGACGAAGCGAATAACGCGGATTGGTTAGTCGGCCGTGGTTTTCGCATAGTAAAAGAGGGCTGAAGCGTTGAGAAGGACGGAGCAACTTTTACGTTGGTGATGTGTAAGTGAATTTGAGAACGGTGCCTTGCGAAGGAGCATTCGGTGTTGTACGTGCAGCGTCGGAGGAATAGAAGCTCATTTAACTACACATTCCCACACTTGATTTATTCACTTAAATAGTAACCATGTCAATTTCAAAGACTTGTAAACATACAACGAGGCCCTCTTCCACCGACCGTTCAATAATTATCTCACGCATGCACCGAAAACTGGGAATGGTCTGCTGCATGTCCACAAAATAACCAAGATGAAAACTTGTGCCACATCGAGAAACGATAACACGTACCTTGTTTCTAATATAAAATAAGTGATTTTATTCGTGATTTCGCCTGCTCGGTCTCGGTGTGTAGGTAGATGACACTTGGAACAACTATGTCGGTCTAATAGATCAGTTCTTTCCCCTACCAACTCCCTGCCCATCTACACTTCCCGCAATAGTCCGCATAACCGCCAATCACGATGAACGGATGCCCCCCCACACACACACTCGGAGGCACCGTACCTTGAGAGAATATTGGGCCAACCTACACGGCTACGAAATGCCATGCCACTTATATTGTTATAAAGCAACCCTATTCTCTCCGTATTCCATCAGTGAGTAGTAAGTTCCACTCGAACAACTTCTTCCTGCGAACCAATGCTCTGTTGAAAAGACTTCCAAGAGGATGTTTCCCCGATCATTACAATCTTAACCTGTTCAAGTCTAGCGTTAGCCGTTATCTTCCCCATCCTATCCGTATAAATCACCCCTTAACGTAACCATCTACCTCGTGCCCCGCCCATCGGGCTTGGTACAGGGCGAACCTTACTGTAAAAAAATGTAAATAGTGTAAATAATGATAACTCCTCATCCCAGAAATTCAAACAGAAATTCTATATATCTTCCTTCGAAAATACACAGGCTTTTATTAAAATATTTTTTAATCTTGTAGGCATCGGTGAGTTTTCAAACGTTCAAACACAATATGTCCGCGCAGATGCTTATGAAGGCGCCATGATTACTTGTAGCCCAATTACTTACAAGCCAGGTGAGTTACTTTTTTGTTGATACTGTCTTCATTGTAATCGACATAATTATCTTCATTACTATCATCCATACGTTTTTTTTTTATATAATTATATTCAATGTGTTTCACCAGGGGCGTTTGAATTCCTAAAAAGCCTTTCATGAGATTATAACAAGATTGAGTTATATTTTTCTTGTTTATATTTCCAGATCTCCACTCCTGGATTTTGTTATCTAGGCATCATCATATTTTAAAAGAAAAGGCTGGTGTTTTTAATTTACCTAAAACAACCGGTCATCTAAATGGAATCTCTTTCACTTTATCACTGCCAAGTTGTCTCTTTCTTTTTTTAGTTTTTTTCTTATCTACGTTCATTTCATAATCAGCTTTTTCTATTTTTTCTTTTCTATTTTTACATTGATGATACCATGACATTCTAGCCTATATTCGATGCCAGCAATTAATTAGTCCCTTAACGAATTAAACTTTTTTTAGTGCAAGATATTTTTCTCTGTGTTTTTCATTATTTTCTAGCAAGACACAGGCGATCACGGCTCTCCACAGATTCCGTTTTATTATATGTGAATTATCATGCATTCTTGGGAGGTATAGTGAAATAATTTCTCGTCGCCTTCTTTACAGTGATTTGGAATTCCGTTTTCCTTCTCTTAGACTGGCTGTCAATCAAGACTAGAAAATTTTTTTAGGACGGTAGGCATTTTATGACAAGGTGGATAGTCTTCTTTATGATAAGGTGGACAGTCTTCTTTATGCGCCGTGTCTCCTCAGGACGTAAGTAATCATGGCTCTTCACAATTTCCTGTTCTTCGTAGTTCTTAATATTTTTTGTTATTTCTCCTAAACCGTATTCTGCCATCCATTTACTCAAACACCCTATGTTATGCGTTGTTTTCCTCTTGCCTTTAATCTATCCTGTGAGTGTCAGATTTTCCAAGCCTTCTGTCTTCATTATGTGCGCCAGAAATTTCAACTGCCTCTTCCTGATATTAAATATAAGTTTCTTTTTTGTTTCTATTCTCTCCAAAACCTCGTCGTTGCTTACATGTTCGGTCCATGGTATCCTCAGCATCCTTCTGTAGAACCACATTTCTGTTGCTTAACGTCTCTTCTTCATCTACGGTGGGCATTAACTGGTTAAAATCGTTTAGCGTTAAACGTTTTATGATGAACAAGATGAAATAAAAATGTTTGTACGGGGGGGGGGGCGGTGCTGAAAAGTTCCCAGTCCGATCCAGATGGGATTCCAAAATAAATTTTGATGTCTTGTCATTTGGTTAAAATTTGGGAGATGGTTCAGGTCCACTGTCGGATTTACATATGGGTTAGTATGAGCTGAAGACTAGATTCCCCCCCCCCCGACCAACCCTCTAGTCTTGGGTCACTGATAAAACTATAAAAAAAAAAAGAATAAAGATATAAAATAGAAGAGATTTGTTTACTTTCAGATTTATTTTCCTTTGAACTAATTTGAAACAATTTAGAGTATTTGGACCTCTTTGCTAGAGAATTTGAATCCTATAATACAGGCCCTTCTTTCTAGATACATTTCTGTAGGATGTAAACTTTGAAGAAAAGATATCATGACGTTGCTAATGAAATAAATTGGACGAGTTCCAAAATTATTCAAAATTTTAGTTGAAGTGTTTCATGTTTTACACCAAAAAGCATCATGTAAAAGCATTTTTATAGACACGGGGTGCGAACATATGTAATGAAGGGGCCTCCAAATTTTATTAGCCCATCTGCCTCTTAAAGCGTAAATCCGGCCCTAGTCAGGCCGATACATTTTCAGCACCCCCTTGTAATTCTGTTCCTACTGACGTCAGCCATGCAAATGGCAAGCGACAGCAAAATTGTCCGACCCACCAGGGAATTCGATTTTACAAAAGGAATGAACTGCGCCATGTTTACCATCATAAATTCTCTGAACACACACGCACAAAAACAGCTCAAATATCAGGAAAATATCGTTTTGCGACAATTAAATCAGTAGTCAATGTTGACTCAGTTTCTACACAATTATTTACTGTCCTAGGCACTTCTTTTATTTTGTAACATTAACATGGCAGTTTTCTATCTGCCAAAGGAAATGAAAAGGTAGATATGCATGAATTTTAATTGTAAAAAGTAATAAACACGTTGGATTAAGAAATGTTTCTACCTTACTTTTCGGACATTCCTCTTATGTGTGCATACATGGTAGATATTTAAGTATATATATATATATATATATATATATATATATATATAGCCATCCACAGACAGACTGTCCACAGACAGACTGTTTCGCTGTATCACAACTCATCAGTGTGATAGACATCCGATTGTCTCAAGCCGGGATTACTGATTTGTCATCAGTCAGAAATTTTAACCCTGAGTTATCAGCGCCCGGTTGAGAGGGAGGCTAATTTTTACGTACTTATTCTTCGAATAAACACGCCAATGACCGAGAGGCCCCAATTCATGGGAGAGCTTAGCAATATTAGCAGCAGTAGTCATTGTTTACAAATTCACGCTTTCTCCCAAGAGTGCTCGACTGGAATTAAACTTTCCGGGAGAATATATATTGTTATCCACAGACAGACTGTTTCACCGTTCATCGGTGTGGCTAGACATCCGACTGCCCCAAGCCGGGATCAAAACCTGACTGATTAGGCATCAGTCGGAGATTTTACCCCTAAGTTATCAGCGCCAGGAAGCTAATTTTTACCTACTTATTCTTTGAATAAACACACCAACATATATATATATATATATATATATATATATATATATATATATATATATTCATTTGTATGGATCTGAGTTTGTAACCTGAGTTTCACACTTTTGCGATCATCAGACAAACTGGTTTATCTTTTTAAAAAATGGTTTTATTCATGCTTATTTATATTTGGTTATTTGTGTGTATTGGAGTAGGTGGAATTAACTTCCGTGTTTGCTTGGGATGACACTTCCACGCATATAGACACACATATATATAGTTGTATGTATTTTAATTTGTGCAAACACACCCATAAAATTAATCTGAGGTTAGGCGTAGATACACATACATACGTTCGTGCATACATATATACGCAATTGTCACTTTATTTCGGTGTCGAAAGTTTAGCATTGCATATGTAGCTAAGGTCTCGGCACCGAAATAAAATGATAATTGCGTATATATGTATTCTCGAACGTATGTATGTGTATCACACAGTCCATCCACCAGGGTTGAATAATACCAACGTACTTGGCGTTGATTGAAATAGATCTATATACAAATGAAGTAATTTTGGATTTTTTGCTGTGTATATATATATATATATATATATATATATATATATATATATGAAAAACCTTTTATGCTAACGCGTTTCGTTCCATGAGAAACTTTATCAAGGCAACTGAAGTGTTAAAATTTTATTTAGTCGCCTGTATTTATGCACAGATATGTGGATAAAAATAAATTAACGTTATGTAAAATTGTTATTATGTTATATAAAAAATATATATATATATATATATATATATATATATATATATATATATATATATATATATATATAATATTGTATAACATTGTTATTATGTTATGTAAAACATATATATAAGTATAATATTGTATGTGTATCCATTACATTCACTTACGTGCTAACACTCCTGGGAAAGGTGTGAATCCTCTTCTTCTCCCTCCAGCTATGGGTAAATAGCAGGACAGACTGGGTTCTATAGCCTTGGATGGCAACTAGTCTAGCAGAATGACAACCCTGAATTCAAAACCTGCGGAGGGTCGTTTGGGGACCTTGTGGCACGTGTATTCGTCCCTTCAAAATGTATGGATGGTTCTGAACCAAACATTCACCACTATAATCAAATCTCATGTGCTGTTGTCGGGCTGTCTGTTTCCTGGGAACTGGTCTGCTTGACCCTCATACGTCGAATTCGACGAGAATCGAATATATATATATATATATATATATATATATATATATATATATATAGAAAGAGAGAGAGAGAGAGAGAGAGAGAGAAACACGGATATTGTACTTTGCATGTTTCTGGATTGTCGTCCATTTGAAAAGTTTTGAATATTATATATTTACTAAACTTAGTATGGCACATAATCAAATAAAGATTGTATTACTCTATCTTACAAGTCTGGATGTCCTACTTGTCTGCGAAGAAAATCAATATTCCTAATGCTGACATTTATATCCTGGATTTGAACACCAACTTCCAGAACAGATGGAGGAAATCTTAAACAGGATGTCGGTCACAAAAGTTAGTGCTTAATGTAATTATTTATAAGTAAATAAAACAACCTTTTAATCAGTTTGTTGATCCTAAGAGTGTTTATGTAACCTTTGACATCACGATTATTTCCTTTGTCCCATAAAATGTTTGTCATTTATTCGTTTTCGTGCCAGTTTGAATCTAGTTACAATGAATGCACCTCAGAGACATTGGAATGAAAATACTAAGCAGCCAATCTCATTTGGGATTAGAAATAGGAATAATATAGCGTTAGCAGATTTTGGATTCAATGAGTGGCCAACATCTCATTGTTAATTCTGTTTGTGCCAAAATAAAATACATGCCGTTACTGTATAGATTACTTTTCAAACGACTGTTTCAGAATTCTAAGTATTGGACGGTTGTCTTTTCATTTGAAGATGCTTGTATTTCTTCATTTCCAGTCGACAATTGTCTTTCTTTTTGTAAACAAAAAGATGTTCACTATTCTCTGAAACTGTCTGACATTATTTAAGTTGATCTACTACTGATTTTTTTAATTGGCATATAATGATTATTTTAACTTTGAATGTTTTACCTCGTTTTTATTGACAATTTCGTTTTAATTGTTTAATATTTTAACTCATTAACGACCTTCTTTGATCAGGCTTGATCGAAAGAGAACTGTTGGTATCCGTCTACCCAGGTTTTTGCTTTTATCTGTGTCGGGATTCCAAATATTTAACCACAACATCTTTTAAATGAAACAAATAAAAAGTTATTTTCTGAAGGAAAAGCAGAATCCAAACGTCAGTTGAAATTTACATATTCTTTTCAGAAATATACAATAACAATAAAATGTTCAATTTTCCTTGCAGTAAAATTTGTTCTATAAAGTAATTAAGTGTTTTTATTGCGATGTAAAATGTGTGGACAGACTTTGTGACTGTCAGCTTAATGTGTTTGCGAGTTCGTAGACAAGACCTTCATCAGTAGCTGCTAGCTCATTTCTTCTACTGTATGAAGGATGGGCTGCTTGTGTACGCACGTGTAGATCAAACTGGCCTCCGAAATTGTTTTGAACCCCGAGAAGCAGTAAGCTTTTATTTTTATATTTTTATATCTAATTTCACATAGTGGTGTGAACTTTTTGAATACAAGGTTTTCATTTGTTAGGAAATAATTTCACACTGGCTCACGAAAATCTTTTTTTTCAAATATGCGCGAGTGGTGAAGGGAGTTATATTTGGACCATTTAGAAAATAACAATAATAGCACGTAATAGGTCTACAACTAAACCCGTAAGTATTTTCACCGGTATTTAACCTTGTAATGATTGTTTATCAAACAACAGTTCTGATGAGATTGAGATACTATTTAGCTACAGAGTAAGCGTCTAGTTAGCAAAGTTAAATTCCCGTATCTAAAACATACATACATATATATATATATATATATATATATATATATATATATATATATATATATATATATACATATGTATATTAAAGAAAGAAGACAAGCTGCAAACCTTTTTGTTATAATGTGGATATTTTTTATATATTTTTTTTTATTTATTTTCCATATTGTAATGTAATACAGACATTTCCAAATATGGAAAATAAAGTATAATATATAAAAAAATCCACGTTATAACCAAAAACGTTTGCGGTTTGACTTTTTTGTTTAAAATATTTATTTTTTCTCTCGTTGGAGCAACTATAATCTCTCCCTCATATATATATATATATATATATATATATATATATATATATATATATATATATATATATATATATACACACACACACACACACACACACACACACACACACACACACACACACATATATATATATATATATATATATATATATATATATATAAGATTTAATTTTATAGGACTTACAATGTCTTTTTTTCTTTTTTAGATAGTAATTTTCAACATATCTCCGCTTCTTCATGCTATGTTTCAGCAAATACGTTAAAACTTTCATTCATTCTCACGATTACAAATCTTACAAGTGAAATGTGGGTGGGGATGAAATAATAACACTTTAGTTCCACCAATTCCAACATTTACAGCTAGGACTCGTCATGCTACACTCACAGCGTCGAATTCCCCACATTTCATCCATATTCCATTTGTAAGTATCTCGTACAGCTTTTTCCCGAGATCTGCTACTCTGTGGACGAAATTCTGCATATATCCTTTCCTGAACATTCCAATTTTAACCTGTTCAAGTCATGCGTCAGTCTTTATCTATCCTCCTTATCTTCATAACCTTCATTTTTTCCTACCTCTTCTTACGTTTACGTCACGCGCCTTATTCAGTAACCCTCTACACTGAGCGGCCCTCGAACGGTTTACCGGGTGAAGCTTTAGTATTAAAAAACAAAACAAAACTAAGCTTCGGTTGTATCTGAGCCCTGACTGCATATGAACCTGTCATATGTAAGCAAAGTATCTGTTTCTTTATTGTTTCTCCACTTACTTTACCGCTACTCCCTCAGCTATTTAGCTTTAGTCATTTTTGTACCTCTGGTGATTCGTATTTAAATTTACCTATTCTTTAACAAGTTTCGCCATTCAATTTGTATGCTGTCCATTGGAAATCAAGAAAAAGGTATTGTCAGTGGTCAGGATTTAAGACAGGTGCCACTGCTACTTGTTAGCTATAAGTATGTATTTTCAGTTTGTTTTGTCCTGTCTATTTAAAAAATATCGTATTTTATTTATTTACTTGGCAGCTGTCACTTACCAATGGATCAAGGAGAACACATTCTTCATCCGTACGGACAAACAAAAATATATGTTTATTTCATCAAATGGACGGTTGTATTTCTCAGAAGTAACTCGTGATGATGAAGGACTGTACAGCTGTCTGACGACACTGACCAGTATCAGCGGAACGACACTGGCCACGACACAACCACCCAGTAGGGTCAGCATGCCGATACAGTTGATTGTTCAAGATAAACGTAAGTCTCTAACCGGAAGTTATCGGCTTTGGGGATGGAATGAATGGAATAGCAAAGAGGTCATTAGCTAGGTTATAATTAATTTAATTAACGATTACAATTAGAGAAATGCTAACTGTTGAGGATTCTGCTCAAAACAGGATTGCGTGTTCAAATCTCGTCAAGGTCACCACATGTAGCGAGTTGAATGCACCATTAGCAACAGGAAAACTTAAAAAAAAATAAATTCAACACATACGTGATTATATATATATATATATATATATATATATATATATATATATATATATATATATATATATATTTATTTATATTTATATAGTTGCATATATATATATTTATTTATTTATATATATTTATATATATTTAATGAAAACAGACACTTTAAAAGGTACCATTACAATAATTTATTTCACCAAAATCCTTTTTAAAGGATTTCGGATCAAAGTGTTACCTGATGATCCGAAATCCTTTAAAAGGATTTTGGTGAAAAAATTATTTAATGGTACCTTAAAGTGTCTGTTTTTCATTAAATATTAGCTCTGTTCTTTACATTGAGCTCTCAGGATTTCATCCTCCTTGGATTTACCAATTCGGTTTACCAAGTTCTTCTTAACTTAAATATATTTATATATATATATTTATTTATATTATATATATATATATTATTTATATGTATATATATATATATATATATATATATATATATATATATATATATATTTCAATTTATTGCTTAAATGTTATTTTTAAAGGATACCAATATTTGATCAGACGCCCTGTTTTTATTTATTTATTAAACAGTATATTTATTTATTTCCAAATACCGGCCTGAATATTCGATAAAACTTATTAGAAAAATATGCGCTCTCCGGCAGGATTTGAACCTGTGTTCTCCTTGGGAAAACCTCCATTAGATCTGATGTTCTTAGAAATCTCGGCCATGAAGAACCCCCCGCCCCAGTCAAGGAAATAATCGAGTATCCATTAAAAAATAATGTTTAAGCAATAAATTGAAATATGTTAGATTAATAAATGAAAAATTTATTCCTAAAAATTATATATGTATACATACAACAACTTAACCCAAAAGGGGGAGTAAAACATAGCAGTAGTTTGTGCGTGCGTGTGAGTGAGAGAGAAAAAGAAAGAGTCTCATTTTGTCGTCAACACATTCTGTCGGTGAGAGAGCAAAGAAAAAAATAGTGAGAGATTTTGTCCAGATTACCACGGAACCTAGAAGACGTAAAGCGAAGTTCCCTGGTAATCCCACAACCTAATGAAACTAGACCCATTAAATATATAACGCCAAATAAAATAAAATAAAACCGCATAAGTCAATACAGTGCTTTCTATAGGCGGTTTCGCATTTTTCTGTTTCAGTAATATACAGTCAACACCAGCAATAAACAATTAACAAGTTGCATTAAATAAATGTTGGCAAAGCACAAGAGTTGTAATGCTTGCAATTCGGATATATCAAAGAGAAATTTTAAAATACTCTCTCTAAATGTAAAGGTAAAAGTTCTTAACTTGAATAAGAAAAGATAGAAATCTTATGCTGAGGTTACTAAGACCTGTCCGTCCTGGGAATCCGCGTCCAGGGTAAGACGATAAACTACTTCCAACAGCAAGTTGAGATTTTGAGGAGCGTGGAACCACCTCTTAGTTTATAAACATTATGAGAAACATACATTTGAGAAGAATTCTTTATTATTTGTCTGTATTTCTGAGATGAGGTATTATGTTCACTATTTACATTATTCGGACTATTGTCCTCATCTTTGTCGCCATATTTATTACAACGTTTCGGCCCTTGTACGCTCCGGCCTTCTTCCGGTGGTTGGAATGTCGAACTAAACCCTTTATTTCGCTCACTGTGGTAGACTGTTCTAGTTCCACGTGCCATGTCATCAGTTATAGACTATAATGTTTTGAGCCTATGAATTCTGAGACAGAACGATAATGCATTGGTTTCTAACTGCATTCAGCTGATGAGATTCCCAATTGATTATTTATGAATTTAATGAATCTCTGATTGCTTCACTGTTGTGCTTCTCTGACAGACTGGACGGTGGAAAATCAGAATTTGGTTCGAATTCTCATGTAATCAATTATCGATAAATCACTCGTGATTAAATATTGATTGATTTATTTTTGTACGTCTTATCAACTGTGGATTATTTAAAGCCGAAATAAACCGTGAAATTGCTAAACGACGGTGTTCCAGTCTACTTGTGTGTCAGACTACTTGCAAGCTAACCAATATTCTACATGGCGCTGCGAACAGGATCCGATGATTGGCAAGAGCTACATCAAAATTGGCATTTCAGCTGACTCTGCCAGGACTTATGGTGAATCTTTTGTGAGAGAAAGTATTACCAAGGATAGTCTCTCTATGATAGACCAGGAAATCCTTAAAGAACTAAGTGTCACAACTATGGGACATGCCTTAGCCATCCTGAAACTTGCAAAGGAGCAGCCTTTGACATCAGACAGCTACACGAAGGCCCTTGCAGTTAAACTTCCCAGCTCCATTCAGAGATGACATCACAGCAATTCCGAAAGTTCAGAATTGACTGGGAGTTATTTGTAGGAATGACAAACATGCCCACCCCCTGCACAGACCAACATCCAATTATACAACTGTGCTGATGAGACTCTCCAGACATCAATTATAAACACATGCCCCAAATTTTTCTCTGAAAAACCAAATAGACTCATGGACATGTTGGATGCATTAGTAACACTAAAATCGAACCCCATGGTTCATAGATTGTCTTTTGCCTCAATTTCTCAAGGACCAGGTGAATCGGTCCAGCAATTTGTCGTCCGCCTCAGAGGTTCAGCGCAGGATTGTGACTTCACACTGCTGACTAGATTAAAAACATACAAATTGATTTGAATGATGCAATATATACCTGAAGAAGACAGAATATATCAACCGAAATTCTGGAATAAATGCAATGAAAGTGAAGATAACAGCCCTTAAAATATGTGGGATTACGAAAAAAAAGTATTTTTATTAATTCCATTTAGATATACATATACATATACATTTATAAAATTCTAAATAAGTTTAAAATTACTACAAATGCACCAACGAAATGTTTAACAAGTCATTGACGACACGTAAAATCCTAAAATTAACCTTGATTTACGTTGTGGCCTTGTTAGGGCCCGAAATAAAGACACAAAGAGAGGAATTGAGTTAAACAAATATATTAACAGAAACAGTAATACAAACATATACAAACTAGAGTGTTACGGCAAGAATGTTCGATCCGACTGTCAGAGCTGACTGCTGGAAATTTCCCTCTCCAAATGGCAGTACCTGCTCCTATTTATAGCTGGGAGAGTCCATGCCTGCATGGGTAAATAACCATAACAATTTATATGGATTTAACAGACTAACATTCGAATCTATGAGGTTTATCTCTTCAGGTCATCGCTATCTACAATTCCCTGTCCTTTGTAGGCCTTAATAAAGTTTTTCTTTTTGCAATCTCTCCTAATCCCTGTTCTGCTAACGACCTCGTCAGGTAGGGTAGTCGCTACTTTCCCCTGTCCCTCTTGCCTTCAACGTCTCCTGCGCGAGTCAAATTTTTCAAGCTCTTTTTCCTCATTATGTGCTCTAGAAATTTCAACTGTCTCTTTCTGGTGTTACATATAAGTGTCCTTTGTGTTTTTATTTTCTCTAAACTTCTTCGTTACTCACATACTCAGTCCATGGTATTATCAGCATCCTTCTGTAGAACCACATTTCTGTTGCCTCACTGCAAACAATATCAAATATTGAGTGATATTTTTATTTTATAAATGGCAGCACTTAAAATATTTTTGTCTGTGTGACTGACAAATTTAAACTTAAATAAATTACAGTTTGAATGTTTTTTATTATTCTACACATAACCTTTTAATTTTTTTCTTTTTTCTTTTTTGCCAGCACCCAAAGTCAACTGGGGTCCTATCATCCATAATGACTTTATAGTAGTCTTCCCACAGCCGCCATTACGAGGGCGGACAGTACAATTGGAATGTTTCGCCTATGGATCGTAAGTCGGTTCATTTTTTCTTTTTTTTTTTTTTTTTTTGTAGATGTGTAGTAACATATCGAAATAAACATACGCTAATATAAAACGGACAGTTCTTTTTTTAAAGAGGCGACGGAACTTTTAAATATTTCTATGAATCTTTATTAAAAGTTCTGACAGAATTAAAATGACGAATACAGATAAAACTGTTTCTACTCTATAGTGATTTACTAAACTAAACCATGGCTACAAGTGTAAGAACACTTAGTGAGGATCAAACTCAATCAGTAGAAATGGCCAATGACATTATTTCACTCCATGGCGATGCGTTCTTAAAAATATAAATGACGTTGATCTTAAGACACTTCCTAAACTTAAGTTGGTTTGGTTTGGTTTGTTTAACGGCATATTAGCACTTTATGGGTCATTAAATGTTGATATTTAATCTTTTTAAAAAAAATGTACTGCTGGTAATTTTTCTCTTTTTCCAATAATGTATTGCTAGTAAGTTTTTTTTGTTTTTGTTTTTTTTTACTGTGAAGATGTATTGCTGGTATTCTTACTATAAAAATGTTTTTTTATACTTACATAATGTTTTGATCTGAGTTTGGGGGTTCACTATTTGCCCATATCTGAGACCCCTAACAGGTGCTACTACCCCGAGTCAGGGTAAACCTGGGAACAACAACAACAATTAAGAGGTGGTCCCACGTTCCTCAAAACCTCCCAATCAGAGGTCTTGCTGCCGGTTGTAGTTTATCGTCATACCCAAGACGATTAAGTTAGTATTCACATATCTAATAAATTATTTCTACTGTAGTAAGTTCGATCATCACTGAGCGCACCTGCATTTGTGGCCTTGTGCCAAACTGAGATGTGTTTCGTAAATACCTAGCGGGTCACGACAAAGAACAGTAGTTAGTTAGTCGAGCAAACTTATTACAATATTAAGGTCTCTACTAAGTAGACCCCTAAAAATCGGGGTCTTATGCCAGACTAAGTCAAGCTTACTACAGTACTGAGTTTGATTCTCACTAGGTGCCTCACATTTGATTTTGTGTCGTACTAAAAAAGTACAATAAATACCTACGTGTGTGTGTGTTTTCAGCAACCATCTGTTTCTTGAATTAATCTTTGATAGCTAAGCATCCGAGGACGCATAATGAAGAAAGAGGGCTTGGAGAATTTGACATTCACAGGACATACTGAAAGCAAGAGGGGCAGAGGAAACACTACGAGCTGAGGTTAAATGGATGGAGAAATATGGACAAAGAGGAATAATAATGGAACAAACATTACTTAAAGCTACAAATATCAGGAAACTGTGGAAAGCCATGATCGTTCTTCATGTCCTGAAGGGATACGGTACATAAAAACGACTTGTCGAGGAGCGACAGGTAGTCTCGCAGGCCATAACTAGTTTCTTAAACCAATCATTATTCGACACTACCCGATACGTACTCTGTACCACACTAATTTTACTTTGTAAATATTTAAAACTCCTGCCGTAGAGCCATATTTAGTAAGCTTGACCAGTTGCTGATGAAGAGAGTTCGATCCTAAAAGAATGCTCATTTGTTGTGGTTCTATGTTAAACTAAGATATGCTTAATAAACATCAATACGTGCGCTCACACGCAAAATAACTGATTAACTCACAACTTCTCTTCCCATCCAGAAGTCCTATTAATTATATGTGGCATCGAGAAGACAAACCGCTGCCACCTGCCACCAAAATTTCAAATAACAACCGAATTTTGACCATTCCAAACGCCGACATCGCAGACCAAGGCATTTACGTCTGTACAGCTTACCGAGGCCGAAGTGCTCGCACACAGAAGAAATTCTCTTTGGTTCTTAGCGGTAAGTACTTTAAATTCACCACC
Source organism: Acanthosepion pharaonis (assembly GCA_903632075.3). NCBI lineage: Eukaryota > Metazoa > Mollusca > Cephalopoda > Sepiida > Sepiidae > Acanthosepion > Acanthosepion pharaonis. Next base: position 3,327,022 of record CAHIKZ030001112.1, read on the forward strand.
CCTCGCTTTCTTTCGTTTGTCTTTCATTAACGACGCAATATCTAACGAAATCCTAATATTAAATTCAAGAGCTGATACGTGCTTTTTGCCTTTAGAAGCTCACAGCCATATCACGTTGAAACATCGATTCACCGAAGTCGAGCCTGGTCACTATCTGATATGTGCCGGAAAGTGATATATTTGAACGAAGTAGCGAAATGGTTTTGGCTACTATAACCAAGTAGAATATGGTAGCAGTAATCGACTGGTACGCGTCGTAGTCGCAGGTAAGAAGTGTAGATCAATGGCGTAGTCCAATAGGCGTCGTTATAGACTTAGCTCTCAGACTAAGGCTCTTGACTCTCCTACACGTCCGTCGGTATTTATGACGGACACCAGCCAATCATATTCCAGTGAGGGGGAACACAGGTGTATGCATATTCCATTATATCACTACCTAAATGGGTAACCGCTTGGGAATACCAGGTGCATGAAGCTTGGATGTGCGGGTGGTGTAATGGATAGCAGCTCGGAATTGGAATTCGGAGAGCTGAGTTCCAATTCCAGTGGAGTTCGTTACGCAAAAAATACCCTTGGGAATTTCTCCTCCCCAATTATAAATTAATTATTATTATCTTCAAAACATTCTTGCGCTCTACAAATATTTTCCGGACTTAACCTGCAAAAGGTTGATAAGCCGTAAAAAAATAAATGTGTGCTCTGATACAACGATTCTTTCTGACTAGTTTGCAAAATACGTTTTTCTAATGCAATGGGGGTGGAGTGATGTCAGTGATGTTTTATAACCGAATTCATCAGGAGTTTCGGATCTTTAAACATCTGACCCCTTTCACGGTCAGGTATTATCGGACCCTGATCCACTTCCCCATAACTGAGTATTAAATCATATACCTCCAAGTTAATTTTTCTTCCAAGATTTTTGAAAATTCCAACATTTTTAAATAGGCCTCCAGTTCTGCCCTTTAGTTGTACCACGAGTAAGCTTACATTATAGAACGCCATGTCATTGCGACTTTGGTAACTTGATTAGGGGTTTCAAACTTTTATGTTTTAGTGACGTCAACACCAACAAATAATCTTAATGCATTGATCAACCGTCCTCGTAAATCTAATTAAGCTTTTAGTTTCACTTGGCGCCTTTTTTTCGCAAAATAATCTGATAAAGGCTCTGATATGCTGTTTCGAATTAGTATTCTCTTTTTGTGGTATTTAATCCGACTTAATGAAAATCTCAAAGCGAAACAACTAAGTCAAGTTTAGCAGAGCATGTGTGAATAGAAACGGAGGCACACTGCTTCCTCTGAAAAATAAAAATAATAGACACAAAATTACGATGGAAAATCTGTATAAAAGCTGCATATATGAGATAAAAAATGAATGTGTAGGTAGACTGTTGCAGACCGGTGTATGCGTTGGGAGATAAACACGTGCGTCTCCTGAAATGCCCACAACAAACATGGTAGACTTGAGATGTGAGTCCACGTAAAGGAATAAAAAAAGTAAGAACAAAACTAAAATATATATATATATATATATATATATATATATATATATATGAAGAAATATAGTCTTAAGATGTGCTATATTTATGGGATAAAGTGCTCAATATCAGAGGTAGAGCGTGTGTAAATATAAGTGAACAAGCCTGTAAATGTAAGTAAACAGGCCTGACGACTGCGTCTAGCATGAAACAGTCTGTCGCCTCTAAGTGTTGACTTCTATGTTCACTTTTTTATATATATATATATATATATATATATATATATATATATATATATATATATATATATATCGTTTCCATGCCTTCAAATGTAACAAATAATGAGCATGACTAAGAATGGAGAAAGAGTCAATGCTGAAATTGGTGCTCAGCGATGGTGAAGCCGTATGTGTTGTTGATCTTGTCACCAGATTGGAGCGTACCATTCGTAATTTTCCAGGTATATGTTGATTTATTCGTGCGTCTAACCGCAAGGTAGTTCTAATCACGTACTCGGCTCCGCAACTACATCCAATCTAGTGACAAAACCAATAACACATACGATTCCGCCATCGCTGAGTACTTTATAACTAATCCAAACGATCTAAGTCAGGTCCAGACAGACCTCCCTCTGTAAACAGAGGGAATGTTTATTAGGGCTTGGCATTATTTCCATCTGATTGTTCTGCCTTTATTTCATTACACGCTTCTTATGTTTTATATTTTATATTTTATGCTGTAACATTTAGCATTCCCTTGATTTCAGCTCTGTTGAGTGAGGGTGAAACCGGTCGGCTGGTTACATTTTTTTTTAATCATGAATGATAAAGCTCGTCTTGACGTTTTTATTTCCATTATATATATATATATACATATATATATATATATATATATGTATGTATATATATATATATAAATGTGTGTGTGTGCAAACGATAAGTATGTACTAACAAAACAAGGATATACATAGACAATAGAATATTGGTGCGTGTTACAAAACAATGAACATGAATGAAGAAAACATTTAAACTAATGAATTGTTTGTGTGAGTGTAGTTTGATGTAGAAGAAAGTCCCATAGATAAGGAAGTGAAAGATGCGTACGTGTTCCAGTGGGGAAAACCGTTTTCCTCATTCGACCTACATCATGCCGTCCCTGAGTGAAAAAGGAAAAAAAAGAGGATGACAGAGTATGTCACTGCTTATTTATATTCTTGAGAGTGTCCCCTAGTAGTGGTTTCGAAAATTACGAGGCGTTAACTCGACAAGACCAATCGTACATTCTGGCACCATAAGGAATCAGCACCCAAGAAACAGAGCAAGTGAGAACTTTTGCAGCAAGGATCAATTTTACGATCCTCAACTATAGAAAGAAACTTGTAAAAAAATGATTAATTAGAACATATATTCCAATGTTAATATACTCTCATTGGGACCTTAACGATCAGTCTTGCGATTCTGTTGAAATATTATGTATTAATTGAATAAATGAAAATGACAGAGAAAAGGAAAACGTACCAAATTAATTCTAAAAACTTGATACAACATACAGCTGAAGGCTGAAATTTTATGTTAAAAATAAAAATGGACACTTTCAAAAATACATAGAACAATGGAAGAGCTGAATCACAGAAATTTAAACTCTAGAAGAAGGCTGAAGAATATCTAAACCAAAATTTTGTCCACTGTTTTGTCTACTATCTTTATTTTTGTTATTTTGATCACTATGCCATTCCTAGGAAATTCATGCACTGGTATCTTCCTATTTGTTGTTTTGATTATTACGTTGAACCGTTTTCCTTATGTGTTGTTTTAATAATTACCATCATTCCATGCGTTATTCGAAATGGTATCGTCATCTTTATTGTTTTGATCCGAATAATCCATATCAAATACAGGTTCAGTATCCTTTATCCGAAATTCCCAAATCCCAAAACCTCCAAAATCCGAAAGTTTTCTCGGTGCTGACATGACTTGCCACAAATGGAAAATTTCAGAAAGGACTAGGAAAGTTCCCAGTGATGTGCAACTATTGTAAGTGACCACACCCGCCCCGTGTGGGGGTTCCCCAGCCCAGCTACTTAGCCTACGTTGACACCAGTTTTTTGTAAGCGATCGTCACAGTTCGTCGATTACTTACCAGGTGTTTCGTGCTCAGTAAAGATATTATTCAAAATGTCAAAAGTCCTGCAGATATCCATATGGATAGTGAAAAGAAAAAAAGAAAGTATTTATGTTTATCAACAGACGTTATATACAAATTAAATAACCTGTATTCCAAAACCTGAAAACCGAAGCATTTCTGCTCCCAATAATTTAGGATAAAGGATCCTCGACCTGTAACAGTTTTTCTTTATAAGCTTTTGTAATATTGTCTGAGCATTTATAAAACCAAATTTATTGCTTCCAGTAAAACCATTTTTCCAGTATCCTCTGAAAGATCAACATTTGAATATCAACAGTAGACTAACATGGCGCTGTGATGCGAAAGCTTTTCCCAAAGCCACTTATTCCTGGTACAAAGATGGCATCCTGTTTCGTACCAATTCTAAAGAGATGAAAATAAACAAGAATGTCTTGATTATTGAACAACTGGACCCAAAACGTGACGCCGGCATGTATCAGTGTGCTGCTACTAACAAGTATGGTTCGACGTTCTCCAGCGCCCAACTCAGAGTCTTGGGTGAGTAAAGTCTTTGAAAGCTTAGATGGAATTTATAACATCATATTTTTTTAATCATTCTGCCTCAAGCAAGGGGGGATGCAATTACTACACAGGGGGTTACAGAGAGTGAAATTGAGAGAAAAGATTGGGCATAGGAGGATTGATATAAGGATAAAAGCTGAAGGGGATTCAAGAAGACAGAAAATGGCGGTTGACGTTGCATTTAAACTTTTGAAGATTGTAGTTATCAGGGAAGCAAGTGAACAGAAGAGAGTTCCACTCTCGGGAAGAGCGAGGGAAGAAACTATTGGAGTAGAAGTGGCGGTTACATTTAACTCTTTCAACAGTAAAAGGGTGGGACCTAGATGCTAATTTAGTAGCACGCTTAAATTCATGTAGTCATGGCACCAGTGAAAATAGCTTGTCAGAGGAGTTGCCATGAAAATATTTGTAGAAAAGACAGAGAGAAGCCAAATCACGTCTGTGAGAAAGTAACTGAAGTCGAAATGCCAAGTCAGGATTGATTACATTGCAAATCCTTCTTTGGATTTTGTCAAGAAACTCAAGATGAATAGCAGGAGCATCAGACCAGATATAGTAACAATATTCTATTCACGGACGAATTGTAGATTTGTAAACGTGCTAGACTCTGACGAAAGAAATCTTCTGGCACGACATAGTGACCCAACTTTCCTTGCAGTAGATGCAGCTGCTGATTCAATGTAGTCGTTTGACTTCAAGTCAGTTGAAAACGTGAGGCCAAGAAGACACAGTGTGATGTTCTCCAGGTGTCTACCATTGTCCATGCTGATGGCGGACAGGAAAGTTTATCTATGGTGGTTAAATGAGAGCAGTTTTGTTTTGGGGGCATTAAAATTTACAAGCCGGGTTTATGTGAATGGATGGCAGAACAAAGACCTAAAAAACAAAGAGAGGTAATAAAAGGGGCAAGAGTTACAGCAAAAGACATGAAGTTGTGGAGAGCCATGATCGTCCAAATCCTGAAAGAACAATGCAAATAAAAGATTATCCTTACTATTCAAACTGACGATTTACCTCTTCTGAGTCACCATTCTCCTCTGTTTCATGTCCTTATATAACTTGGCTGTCGAAAAAACTAGCATAAGGTTGTTTGTAGCTAAATATGGGTAGTAAGATATATTCCAACCTTGTTTAAGGTCTGTCGTTAAACCTCAGTTATTAACACTGAATGTATGGGTCTGTGACCGATTGGTTAGAATGTTTGCTTTCCGACCATGAGGCCCAGGTTCGAATCTCACCATGGTCGATTTGCCAAGGAGTTGACTTTGATGTTATAAGTTTGCAGAGGTGATCCCAACAAATCGTACCTTCGGAAAGTGCCTGAAATTTATGAGTTGACCCAAGCCTTGTGAATTAAATTGGGTAGACGGATCTATTCAGAAGTCATGGTTTTTTTCATTTTTTTTTTTGTTTTTTTTGCTAGCATAAACTTACAAGTCATCGTAACTAAGGTTTGCTCCGTATAGCTGCAGAATAAACCACGTGTGAACTATGTGGAGGTTTTTAGAATATCCATGGTACATCAATAGGTTATGAACAGGCTTTAAAATTGTTGCTGTTCATATTTTAAAGGTAACTTCTTTCACTGATATTTCTAACATACTGCGTGTTATACAACCAGAAGTTACGAGCGCTTCTACACGTCAGTCAAGTCCCAACCAATGCTTATATGAAATAAAGTATTTGGGTTCAATCTCATTTATGAGTACGATTTTAATTTATTATTCAACTTTCTTTATTTAATTTAGTGAAATGAATCACGAACAAAGATGCTGACGTAATCTAAGAACACGTTTCTCTTATTTTGCAAAATAGTGTACTTAAAGGATAATCACATGACCAACTAAGCAGACATGATCAGATGTGGTTCCACGCTCCTCAAAACCTTCTAATCAAAAACCTTGGTGTCGGATGTAGTTTATTGTATCGTCATACCCAAGACGGCAAAGAGAGTGAGAAAACCTTAGTGAGGAGAAAGAACAATAAGAGAACAGGATTCAAGACAGAATTAGGAAGACTTTGAGTTAAATCTTTCAAAGTGGAGGAAAGTTTATTCAAGGTGTCTAACAACGCGACATTATTTTCCGGACAGAATAACAGTAATTATTAAAAAAAAAGGTTGATTTATTTGTTCTGTTTTCTCCGGTCAATAATTTTAAATATCTTCCATTGATTTTATTTTTCATATTGATTATTAAAGGTCAATAACTTCGGAATATGAATTTGATACAACTCTGTGAAAAAATATTTCTATCGACTGGAAAACTGAATTGGTTTTTATTATTAAAAACAAATGTTTTCTTTCTGTTACAGCCTTCAAACCATCTTTTCGCAAAAATCCTGTGGGTCCTTCTATTTGGGCAGCTGTTAACGGCAATATTACGATATTATGTCAACCGGAAGCTGCACCGACGCCGGAAATAATTTGGAAGAAAAATGGCATTGAAATGAACCTTACACCAGGATCGCAAAATAGTCGTGTCCAACTTTATCAAAACGGCAATCTTTTCATTGAGAGATTAACACGGCAAGATGCGGGAAACTATACTTGCACGGCAACAAATTCATATGGAATGGCTTCCAGCTCGGCTCATCTTTTTGTTCAAGGTGAGGGTTTTTCGAAGAAAACTTAGCGATAGTGTCCATGTTTCTTCCTCTTCCTCAAGAACAGATAACCTCCTTTTATACACCACAATATCACCTTTTTTTACAAACTATAATATATATATATATATATATAACTATTTTACAATTTTACAAACTATAAGAAAAATAGTGTTAATAGAACTCTATTTTTTCTTATAGTTTGTAAATTTCAACATTTTGTTCAATTTCTTTGGTCTGTTGTTCCACTTGTTCTAGTAACGTTGCTAGTTGCACAACTTGTGATAGTGTTAATTGTTTTTCTCTTAATAATTGTTGCCTAAGGCGTTGGGACGAACATCTTTTAATAAATGCCTCATCTGCAGAGTATTCATTAAACTTGCACGTACATGCAGTCATTGCACTTTCTTTATGTTCCTGCATTCTGGATCAAAATTGGTGACTTTCATACGTTAGGTTTCTTTTGGTTTCAAAATGTTCATTTAAAAAAGAGACAAGTTTTCTTCATTAGTCTCGTTTCCATCGTCCAACGTTTTGTAAATTTTCCTTAGTTTGTCGGAGTTAACTCCACCTTAATTTCCTAATTGTTCACCAGGGCACGCTCTCCTTAAGCTATAAATACTGGGTGATTTCTTGCCTCGTTCTCTTTTTACTTTGCATTTCAGCGGACACATTTACAAAATGTGATCTCCCGCAGAGATCTGCGTTTTGCCCACTTGTGGGAAAACGCCATGAAATACACATACACGTACGTACGAACATTCATCAAAATACAAACTATTTACGTTCACGCACAAACACAAATGTTGTTGTATATATATATATATCGGTCTTGTCTGTTTTCTTTACATCTTCGGTTGGACTCAACTTGAGTCCGCCATATTCTTGTAGTGGACCTTTTAATATTCTATCAGGAGTTACACACGTGTTCCTAATTTAACAACACGTAAACCCCCGATTCGCTGCAAGTTCAAATCCACAGTGATAAAAAAACTCTCTTTTTTGCTTCGTTTCTCTTATATTCATTGCTACGAAATACATTCCTATTGTTTCTATTCACTCTTCCCAAACCATTTGATGGTTAGTGGCTATGGAATCCAGATTTAATTGTGCACGAGTTGGTACTGCAATCTCATGCGTCGTCGCCATTTTCTTAAGAGCAGATAACCTCCTTTTATACATCACACTAGTAAATATTTTTCGAAAGAAATGCTAGATAACTTGGACGATGAGCATGCAAGCATTTGACATTTATTAAGCATAACAGTGTAGCAGAAGATAAGATTAAAAGGACACTTAGTGAAAATCCTACTCATTACATAAGCGAATTGTAAAACTAGTTTGTTAATCGTTACTAAATGTGAAGCAAACGATTCGTAAATAAGATTTAGTCAATTCGGTTTGCTTGGTGCAAACTGTTGCGGGTCGGTGTACACGTTGAGAAATAAACACGTGTGTCTCCTGAAATGCCCGCAACCAACATGGCAGACTCGGAACATGAATCTACGTAAAAAAAAAAAAACGTAAAGAAACAACAAGGACCAATATATATGTGTACAAACGATGATATATTAACAATAAAGGGTTATATATACAAGAATAGGATTTTTTTGTGTGTGTTACTGAACAATGAACATGAATGTTGAATGAGTAAAACATTTAAGCGAGTGAATTGTTTGCGTATGTGTAGTTTGGTGTAGGAGAAAGCCTTTAGAAAAAAATGAAGTGAAAGGTGCGTGCGTACGTGTGTGTGTATTGTTCATGCGTGTCCCAAAAAAGAGAACACGTTCTTCCATGAGAAATTTAGATGTTGACGTCTATGCGGAAAAAATAGGGCGAGAAAAGATATCGCCGAATATTTATAGACCGGAAAATTAGGAGTTGATAACCCGACACTAACAAACTTGAAATAATGACTAAATTATCTATAAAGAAAAAATAAATAAATTCACTTAAATTAGGACGTAAATGTCTGGAGTATCAAAAAAGAGTCTGATTTTGTATATGAACAACGGGTCGTGAGATTAACTTACGAGGTAACTATTGCTCACTAATACATATTTGTTAAACTTAGTTCAAGGTCAAATAAACTATCCCCACATCTATTTTTATTAGTATCTTAATTTTATCACTGTATATTTTAATGATTTTATTAATGTTAGTAATTTTATTAATTTCATTATTGATCTTCATAGAAAAAAAAGAGTTACCCCCCTTGATCTTCAAATGTTTTTTATAACAGCGTCCGTTTTTTAAATTAAAATTTATAATTTTCATTTTCAATCTTATTTTCAATCTTGAATGTTAATCTGGGTCAAAATTCAAATCCAAAAATAAATTACAATACATTTAAATACTTAACAACAATAATTATTCTCCCTAATAATAAAATATCTCGCGATAACCAAATATATTAAACAGTGTTGCCCCAAATTTGGATCTGAATATATATATATATATATATATATATATATATATATATATATATATATATATATAAAAGTGAACATTGAAGTCAATACTTAGAGGCGACAGGCTGTTTCATGCTAGACGCAATCGATTGCATGAAACAGCCTGTCGCCTCACTATATTTTTATTTATTTCTCTCTCTCTCTCTCTCTCTCTATATATATATATATATATATATATATATATATATATATATAATAAGTTGAATGCACAGCTCGGAGTTTCATATATATATTTATATGACCACACGATTTATATTTAACGTAAAATACCACAAAATAAGAAACACAAGAAGGAACGAAATGTTTTATAACAACAACATTTATATTTATTTTTATGTAATGATGTACATGCGTAGAGATTTTGTGTTATGTCTCTTTGACTGATTTAATATTTTTATCTGAGCTCACAAAAGTTGAATGAATTATAAAGCTGAGAAATGCTGAATAAACTGTAGCTTTAAAAAAGTATTTCAAAGAGAAAAGTTCTTGTTTGGAAATGTTTTGCATGTTTGCAATGTAGTTTGGAAAATTTCGTACGTGTGTGCATGCGTGAATATGTTTTTAACGTCTGACCACCCATGGTCGAGACATTGAATCCTTAAGATTACATCTTTGCAGAAAGGAAGAGAAAAGAGAGAGAGAGAGAGAGAGAGAGAGAGAGAGAGCAGCAAGCTTGTGACTGTTATTTATAATTAATGTAATCACGTGACAGGATTGCAGAAAATAGGCGGGAAAACTTGACTTGGTCACACGCTGGAAAAATATTTGTACGTGGGTGGATTGAAACGCCCACTTGTGTGTTTATTGACCAATTAGAGGCTGATATTTCGTGAAAGTCTGTATGAAGTTGAATAAAATTAAACAATTTCATGCAGGTGAGATTTGTGTTAACGCCTAATGAAAATATAGTGTATTAATATGTTGACTGAGTATTGTTGATATACACACTTGTTTTGACAAAGTAATTTCCCCGAAATCATTAATCCAACAATAAAAAATATGCATTCTGTGTAATCGGTGTTTAACTTATATTAAAAAAAAAAGATAGGGAGAAAATAAAGAACAAGACTATTGTGTTTTTTCTTATATCTGAATTGATTTCTGTTTTATTTACAGATGCAATAATCTTGACCAGACGCCCAAGAAATACTACGGCAGTAATCAATGAGACTGCTTTCCTTTATTGTGAAGTTTCCCATAACAAAGATATCGATTTAGTCTACTATTGGAAATTCAATAGAAGGCCCATCAATACAGGTCTTGATTCGCATTACGAAATGGTAAATTCCACTAATTTCGAGTAATTCTTTTATTAAATTTTGAGTGAGTATTTAACCAAATAGAACCAACTGATAAGATTTTCAATGACAGGATATCAAGCTACTTATGATATGCTGGCAATAGTTCGATATAATTTTTTCCACCAAGCTAACAAAAGAGTTCTACATATTTTCATAATGTGGCGATAGCTATATCTACTGATAGGAAGTATAATTTAGATATCAACTAGGAAACAAAATCTTGGCATTTAATTTTTTTAGGCTAAAATTTACCCAGTAAAAAGGCACGAGAGAGGATTTCTGTTAAAATTGTTATAATGAATAAAGTGTGTGATATAAATGGATGATATTTTTTTAAGGCTATGGATCTTCTTAGGGTAATGATTTGAAAATATTTCGCAGTTGGTGATGGCATTGAAAGCAAAAAGACGATATTTTCCGACTTTAAAAGTAAAGGATTGTTTGAGATTTTTTTTTTTTAAGTATTTTCCCCTGGTAGGTGAAAAAGACGTATTTTCCGCTAAAATTTTAAAATTCTGCGAGAAGGAGGGGGGGATGATAAAAAATATTCCAGTCTCAAATAGTGTATATTTTAAGGACCCTTTCAGCGATAACGTTTTATTTACATTTCTATTTTGTTTATGCAAATCACGAATAAAACAATAAATAAATAAAATATATTAATTAGAGTCACGATACAAGTTGAGTGTCCTTTATCTGAAATTCTAAAATCCGAAAGTTTCTTCAAGTGCTGACATGACTTGCAACAAATGAAAAATTTCAAAAAGCAACATGGCTTCCTCTAGCATGATTTTTACGTTGCAGCATTACAAATAAAACTTTTTTTTAAAGTTTTCATTACATTTAACTGTAATCGGAATCTATGTTTTGCTATTATACAAATACTGTACGAGTATGTACTGTAATAATTTAATCAAAACACGATATCGTTGGTAGAGACTGATACCATAGCGAATTTTCCTTTTCCCAGTGATGTCATCGATGATGTACTCTCTCCCTCCAGTTTCTCACACCTGATATAAAAGTAGAGTTTGGTGTTGCATTTTTATATATTTTTTGTGAGTAGTGGTCATGTTTTTTTTTGTACACGTACAGAAAGCAGGAAAAATCATTTTTGCTTGAAATCTTAACTTCACCACTTAAAAATCCTTGTGAGCATTACATGGCTAGTGTAGGGTACTTCACCACATTAATTTAACTTTGATAAGAAAACAGGACTCATTCAAGAATAACCACAAGACAATGTTGCACATAAAATATATGTATTTTAACAAGATGTACAATATCAAACAACGACGTGAAAGAAAAAAGAAAGGTTGAATTAATCAAGAGTTGCCTCTCTTTGACTGCAATTTAAGAGTTCAGTGAGAGATAATTATTTGGTTTAAAGTTCACTGGATAAATATTCATGAGTGTTTCATGATATGATTGTTCTTCTGATATTACTGTTGAAAAGTATTGTTGTGTCAAAAGAAGTTTTTAGTGAAGCTGTACAAATTATCATCAGCATGTGGGTGTGCGTGTGAGTGAGAAGATTGGCGCGCATGGTTAGAACTGGAGTTCCAACTGTCGTAGATTCGTTTAGCAGTTGAGGTCTCACTAATTGAGATGAGAAAAATCTTGACTTAAATAAGCGACTATAGGCTCCGATTCGTTGCGCGGGAAAAATTATTCTTCACGTGCAAATGATCTGATTGGTTGGCATTAACCAATCAGCGAACGAGCTTTGGGCAGACTTAAGGAAGCTTCTGTGATCCACTTCACTCAAAAGTGCACAAATTTGACTACTTAAAAAATAAAGCAATTCCAAAATTGTTGCATTACTGCGATTTGTAAATTGCCTGTAGAAAATGTATTTGTGATTTATTAGCCAATGATCGTTTGGCATTGTGCATGTGATTTTGTGTTTGTATGTATATGTTCGTGCGTAAGTAGGTTCGCACACTAGTGTCATTATAGTGAAGTGTATGAGTGTGGAAACAGGTTAGTTTGATTTGGCCTCGTTAGTTAGATAGCCCACAATAAGAGGGGTATAAAACAAGAAAATCAAATTGTAAACTGAACAACAAATTTATATACATATAAATCAATTAAGGTCTTTACAAATAAAATTAATATATTTTGGTTGATACAAGGTCGTCAAAATGTTCGTAGTAGTCCTTGCAAGAATGAGTTTATGTGTACGTAGACAGGAACGTATGTGTGGATGTATGTATGTATGTATGTATGAGCATTATCGAAGGGTGGGAATGTCTTTGAAGTAATCGCTCAGTCTTAAATGTTCCTTTAGTTTATCAAGTATAAAAGAGGTGAGGGAGAAGGGTAGAGATAATAATAACGCTCGCTTGACGTTGTCAAGGGACTTGTTAATACGCTCGTCTTCTCCTCTCTGGTGACAGGCGAAATTGCCCGTCTTTTATTTTGTTTTTGGGGCTTGAAAAAGTAATTTGGGAATTCACTCCCGGATATGATTCAGACCTTTTCATTGGACGATGAACAAATTTTTGCGTCGGCTCGCGAAAAGGTCCGGGAAAGAATTTGTTTCTGAGAATTGAAGATTATTTGAATTTTGTTTTTAAATGTTTCCTAGTTTTCTATTGGCCGAAAAACATTTCGCATCAAATTGTGAAATTTTACGAGTTTTGTTTTGGATTCGTTTTTGCGTGTGTATTAAGTTTGTAAATTCAAGTCGAGTCAGTGCTTAGCATTTGAATTTTAAATCTAGATCTTGTTTTGTTCACTTTATCACTACCAGTATCTGCGAGTACACAAAATTTATTAAATTTTATATAAAACTACTTTCAGGGTATATATTATTTATAGAAAACTAACTTCAGGATATATGTATAAGCTGTGTTATGAAATGTAAAGGGATATCGTGTTTATGCTTGGGTTCCATTCCCAAGCTGCTCCATTTTATAGATGCTATATTACAAATAGCCTGTATTCCAAAATCTGAAAACCGAAGCACTACCTGTTCCAAGAATTTCGGATGAAGGATTCTCAATCTGTAATAACACAAAAACAAAATAGTCCTAAAATGTTTCAGAAATCCCGCACTGAAAAGTTTTTTTACGTAATCACGAAATCTTTTTCATAACTTAATTCTAGGCAGAAGAAAACGGAAAGTCCGGTAGCCTTGTGATCCGTACAATACAGTTTAAGCACCAGGGTTATTACACATGTGTAGCGGAGACGCCCTTGGATAGCGTTGAAGCCAAAGCGTATGTAAAAGTACTCGGTAAGTTTCGTTAAATTCCGGTTTTCAATATTTTTTATGCAGCATTCCCATTATCACGATATTCCAATATTAATTCTTAAGGCTACATTTTTCAAAAGTGTGAAGTAATTTCTCTAGAAAATGTCGGTCATTAAAATATAAAAAATATAAAAAAAAGAAAAAAAAAAAAAAAAAACAAAAGCTACTAAAACACCGGTATTTGTCTTTTTTTTTTTTTTTACGTCTGAACTATATCCAGCGGCGGGGCCTCTGGTCGGGATATTTTGAGGATTATTGAGCCGCCTCTTGTTTGCTGGTGTTCTCGGGTCCGCCTTGACTCGGGGTGGTGGCACTTGTTGGGGTCCCAGCTATGGGCGGATGGTTGGCACCCTGAACTGTGATCAGAGCGCTGTGAAGGTTTAGGAGTGGGTTTTAGTACTAGCAATACAATTTTGTAAACAAATTATTAGCAGCAATGAATTTTTGAAGAAAAAAAATATTAGCGGCAATACATTTTTTAAGGAAAAATATATTAGAGCAAGGCATTTTTGAAAAAACAATATTACCAGCAATAAAAAATCTTGGCGACATTAAATAACCCATTGAGGTTGATATGCCGTAAAACAAACCAAACCAAACCAGAAATGTGGGGCGAAAAATGGCGCCAGATTTTGAGGAGGAAATTAATGTTACATCAAAAACAATATCTAACCTTAACTCCAAATTTACTTAAAGAAGTAAAGCAAAGAAACATTTCTTCCAACTTCAACAGCTGCAACTTAAAGAGATTAAGTACTTTAAAAAGAATTAATTTAACAACATTTCAACTCATATGTGGAATGTGTGAGTCACACCTGGAAATACTAGAGACCTGAATCAAATTTAATTCCAATAAGGAAAATTTTTTGAAAGTTCACCCTTTTTGCACGCAACAAAACGGTATGTTAAAGAGACGGGTTTTTCATTGACCATTATTTTAATTACCCTCACTCACTCGGCAATGTTTTGGTGTTTTAAAAAGCTATGATTAGAATTTTAACAAAACCCAAACATGAAAAAGGATTTATACAATTTCTTTATTCTTGAGAAATGACAACAAATATATTAAACAATATTTATTTATTAAATTGTTTATTTACAAGAATAATTTTATATAAAATGAAAACCAACTAATGAAATGCAATGTTTCAGGATTATAAAAAAAACTTGTTTTCATAGTTATTTATAAAATGGTAATTAATAAATATTGTATTGTAAATGTTTTACATATTTTGAAGTTTTGCAATTTTTTAAAAAGTTTTGAATTTCTTTTCACTCTTGTTTCTTTATAAAATGGTAAATAATAAAATATAAAGCTTTATAAAAATGTAATATAATAAATATCGCTTTGTACTTGACATATTTTATAATCTTGTAAATAAACATTGCTGAGAAAGTGAAGGTAGTACAAAATAATAGCGGTGTCAAGGGAAAGCTGTCATTTTGACACACCGTTATTTTTCAGACACGAAGGTTAAACATTGCCAAGGAACTTTGGGTCTTAGAGAAGTTGATCTGTGGTGACCCAAAATCTATGAAGAGAATAAGAGATACCAAAGTAGGTGTAGCAATTAATGTCACAAGAGAGCATCAGAGGAACCTGTTGAAGTTGGGTATTAATCCTAAAGCCACTAAATGTCGAATCGTACCTCAAAGGA
>CAHIKZ030001112.1:3347500-3505000 GCA_903632075.3 Acanthosepion pharaonis
ATTATTTTGAAAAATAAATAGCCGAGCACGCTCGGATATATAGAACATTTGGACAGTTTTTACATACTTATAAAGTATGTAAAAACTGTCCTGAAATGAAAACACTTATCCGAACAAAAGAAAAATTGAATAAAAACCTTAATCGCTGTACCTTGTTATTCGTCTTTAATGAAACTTTTTTAAAAGAAGGATTACTGTCCAAATACACAATTATATATATTCCGGCCTATATCGCCTGAGAATACCGAAAGGGTGAAACCAAGGTAGCGTGATTGGCTGATCTCCTAATTTTTTAAATATATATGTGTTTGTGTGTCTAGAGACTGGCACGTATACAAAAACTCTGTCCGGTGGCAAAAGCTGCTGGTGGCGCAAGGGGTGGCAGTACCGCCTTAGCCACCCAAACTGTGTTACCTGCGGGTGGCTGACGAGGACAGGGTATCCTACGTGCTTTCACACGTTGTGCGTACAGAATTGTATAGTTGCGGTTTATTGTAAAAATTTAACGTCTTTCTGTGACGTCAGTGTATACACCAGTACATTTTTCTTGGGACTAAAACGTTTTAAAATGTATCCTATTCTCTATTTTTTAAAAAGATTGTAAACAAGTGAAATTCAAATCTCTTTTGTGTTTTATGGATTAGTATTTGGTGTCCAACTTAATTATTTTTAATAAAGATTTTGAAAATGACAAAACGAAACTCATCAGATCTTTGCGTTTTTTATTGCAGTTGTTTACCGCACTCCGTCAGCCCCACCCCAGAAGTCTCCGAGTCACGTTGGTGGAGGAGGAGGCAGCGTGGGTGTCTTGACTATTACTTGGAAGGTCAGTTGTTTTTGATGCTTTGTTTTTATATAATCTCAATTTACAAAAAGGAAACAAAAACATTTGACAATGAACATGAAACGTTAGAAATTTTTTGGTTGTTTGATTCCTTGTTTATTGTACTTGTCTTGATGGAAGGTAATTCTCTGCTGATATTTGTGGATGCCATCAAATGATTTGTAAGGTTTTCAAACAATATCAAGATTTAAATCTCATTGATCATAGGAACAGTACTGTGTGAACCAAACTCTAGCCCTCAGCAGAATGCTTGCTTTGGGCCCCTCATTAAATACCTTTTCCGTAAAACTTTAAACAAAAATCTTTAGCAGCAGGGAATGCCGAGTGTGAATGGGTTATTTATACGCTTGCCTATTGTCATACAAGACGAAAATAGGTAACTACTGATACCGAGGTTCGAGCGTGACACTCTGTACTTATGAATATATGTTTTTCCGCCAGGCGTATAAATAGCGGTGTCAGACTACTGACTGAGTTATTTTTGAGTGACTATTGAGTGGAACTATCCAGTCGAATTAGTGTGAATTATTGTGTGTCGATGATTTGGCTTTTGATTTAGGATTTACCGGACGTTAAGCCGAGCCGCGCTACTAACAAAGTATTCACTGAAATGGTTAATCATCTTTGGTTGACTTTTACTTCTTTGTTCTTGTAAAGTATTTATTTGCGGTTGTACATAAATACTGATTTATTTAACATTGAAGTAATGAGTTATACTTAATTATTAACGGCCACCGTACGTCACAAACCCTATTATCACCCACTGAAAAAGGAGAATGCATCCCCAAACTAAGACTAAACACGAAAAATGTTATGCTCTATGTTTGGTGGGATATGCTAAACCAACAAGAAACAGTTAATGCGAAGATGTATTATCGTCAATTGGGAGTGTTGCACAAAAAAGTGCTCAAGATTACTCATCATTGGTCAATCGTAAAAACGTGTTGTTCTTACACGATACTGCAAGACTGTTGTCCTAGCCAGGAAAAGATTATGGCACTAACAATAAAAGATTTTGCCTCATCCTCCTTACTCTCCTGACTTTGCTCCATCTGTCAATTAACTTTTCAGATCATTGTAATATGTTTCTGCGAGAAAACACTTTATGAACAAGTTAAAACTGAATGTTTCTTTATATTTAAGCCTGAATAATTTTACACACGAGGAATCAACAATTTGACAAATGAAAAGGATTATGTTATATCATAATGAGGGGAAATATTATTTTGATTAAGTAGATCAATTGAGAACATAGAAGTATTTGTTTCTTTATCATCTTTCTTTCCAACCTTATGATAATTATTATAATTTTTACAATTTTAAAATCCTGCACGTAATTTTTAACAAGAGAAATACAAAATTATTCAAATCACGATAAAAAAAAGTAATTTAAAAAAAATTTTTAAAACTCCCGTTAAAAATTTATATTATATTCATTTTAAACATCAAGTATGGAAAATAAAAACTTGAATTAATGTAATTAACTAATCCCGTTTGTAAACGTCGGCCAGGCATATTTGTGTTTCTTCAACACCTACAGAGCAAACCTGTGACTTTTACTGCATCTATGCTGAACGGACCTTAGTTACAGTTTCTGGGAGAGAGCGCATTATCTGGTCTGCTCAGTAACTGAACAAGGAAACCCTCGGTCATGATGACTTGTGACTTCATGCTAGCACAACCATCAACAAATTCCGAACAGTTTCGACTCAGAGATTTTGGGTCAATGGCGCCACGCACTGGGATCATCAACTCCCGCCTATATTATCGAAAATGTATCGGCCTTCAATATCGATTTGGACATGTTTATGCGGTTAAACAAAATTAACATACTGACATACATTAAATGATGGAGGCCAGTTAAAAATCTGTTACTGATGTTTAAATAATTTACCATAAAAGACTCCTTACTATAAATATCTCTTTCGAGGACAGTTTGTGAGAGATTTTATTGAGAAATATTATACCTGGGCTTTATTATTATTATTGTTATTGAGAGAGCACCGTGCTAACAAAGGGACGCTGGGATATAAATTTACGTAACCCATTGTACCCATCATCACACCCAGTTTGATAAGGGTATACCAGGTATATGTATATGGTGAGAACTTTTAACAAAAGCAACTCATAAGTACTTAAGCTCAATCCAGACCTTAAGAGGAACTCGTACATACAATCCATCGTTAAACATGCTGGTAAAACGGATGGTTACCTGTACCGCTCCTGTAAGTACCTGACTCCCCCTACTATCCTCTACCTTTGAAGACTGATCAGCTCCTGCTCAGATATGGCAACAGTACTTCATTTTTCGGCCTGAGCTGGCTCTTTGAGTTCAAAAACGTCTCTGCGGGTTTGTGGGTGATGACTTATTTTCTACCCTACCAGCCGTTTAACACAGACGAAACGTTGCAAAACCACTCAGTATTCTATCAATTTTTCCATCGAAAGTGATCAGACGAACTATATTCCATAGATCTAGTCTTCACAGTTAAGGCCCACCACTGTAGCGAACCACCCTCATTCCCTTCGTATTCCATTAGTGTGACGTGAGTTCAACTCGAACGGCTTCTTTCCACGAACTGCTATTTTGTGGAATCGACTCCTAAGAGGATGCTCTCCGATCACCGATCACTACAATCTTAGCCATTTCAATTTTAGGGTAAACTGTTATCGTCCCCACATATCCCTATAAACTGTACCTCTTACTCTGTAACAGTCTACTAGAACTGACACCCTCGATGCAAGGCGTGACTATCAGTATAGATCAGCAACTGGATACGCTCTATGTTCATTTTTGTTGTCACTTGTCCTCCAAAAGTCCCCATCCACTCATTTGCTCTTCCATTCCCTTTTGGTCAAATTGGATGCTGCTTAGAAGACTAGACTTCAAAACCCCTCCCCTAGCTATTAAACAGAAACACATTTTCTCTTTTACGTGGGTGTTTCACATGGTGTCACACTACTCCCATTCATGAACAGGGATGGACAGTACATCGGCCCGTTAGGTACACGCCCAACTGGAACTGACAAGCCAATCTGTGATACTCAATGGGATATTTACTGTAGTCCATCTTATTTCACGGAGCCAAAAAAATGTACATTTCATTATTTCAAGTCAGCTTAGATGATGATGATGATGATGATGATGATGATGATAAGGAAAAAATATTTTCTGGTTTTCTTTTCTTACTTATTTCAGCCTCTTGATTCCGGAGAACAGGCTGGTCAGAATATTGGTTATATTGTCTACTGGAGAAAAAAATCTTTGAAAACTAGATTTGAAAAGGTAAGAAATTTCAAAATTCTGACGGATATATTTTTATGATAACATTTGAACATTCGGTTAAAAGAATCAGTTTTCTTTTTTCCAACAGTGTTTCAGCTTACTCCATTTTTTTTTCTCTTCTCATTCGTCCTGCTTTCACATCTTACTTTGAATTATGAATTTAGTATTTAGCGATAAGTGGATGTGGGAAGGACTTTGTTTTTAGGCAACTTCAAATTCTATAGAAGATTTGTTTCTTCGAGTTCAGAAAATAACTGCCATTTAGCATTTATATATTATAAACGTTCACAGAGGAAATATGTAAATGGCTACTAAACAATTTTTTTATTTATTTATTTATTAAGCATTTCACCTCAAGCAAGGCGGGAGTACCACTAGCACGCAGGGAGTACTGAGAATGAAAAGACTATGTATAGAGGGGATTGAGAAAAGGATAAAAGAAGAACGGGGATCAAAACAACAGAAGATGGCGATTGACGTTACATTTAAATTTTTGAAGATTGTAGTTATCAGGGAAGCAAGTAAGAGGAAGGGAGTTTCACTGTCGGGAAGTGCGAGAAAAGAAACTGCTGTAGTAGAAGTGGCGGTTGTATTTTAACTATTTCAACAGTAAAAGGGTGGGACCTAGATGCCAATCTAGTATCACGTTTAAGTGTGGTCGGGGCATCAGGGAAGATAGCTCATCAGAAGAGTTGCCATGAAAATATTTGTAGAAAAGACAGAGAGAAGCCACGTTACGTGTATGAGAAAAGTCGAAATGTCAAGTCAGGACCGATTACATTGTAGATCTTTGTATTTTGTCGAGAACCTCGAAATGAACAGCGGGTGCACAGGACCAAATATGGCAATAATCCATGAACGAATGGTAGATTTGTTGATGTGTAAGATGGACTCTGACAAGAAAAATCTTCTGGCACGACAGAGTGAACCTACTTTCCTTGCAGAAGATGCTGCAAGTTTATTATTATATTGATAATGATAATGAATATTCCGTTACAATATTTTGACCGGTCGTAGTAGGTCAATGGGACAAAACAGGGAGAGAAATCGACAAAAGTTAGATGTACATCCTCTTACTAGTATAGTCGTCGACCTGAAAAGCACTAGATCAGGAAATGAGAGGAAATAAAAGTATATACACTTCTACCATTGTAACAGTCTATTGAAATAGACATATGAGAAAAAGGAAATTCTTTAAGGAAAACAAACTCATTTTTATATACAAAGTTTTCAGTTGACTTTCATAAGTGGTTAATAAATATATGTATTATGAAATGGACAAAGTCTGATAATTATTTTAAGACATTTTCTATGTTTCTATAAAAAGAACGTATAAACATTAAAAAAAATGTCTTAAAATAATTGTCGGACTTTGTCCATTTCATAATGTGTGACATCGTTTGTTTACATTTGGATACGCATCGAGCAGATATGAATGTACGAGAGAAAATCATGGGGAAGTGTAGTTTAAAAACAGTAAAATCGACCTTGCTAACTGAAACGCTCCTCTGTGGTTCAATCGGTAAAAGCACGTCAGGCTATATGACAGTTCCGTTTTCGGAAGACGCATATTTTCTATGAAAATTTCTCGGAACTTCAGGCCGGTAAATGTCGTTAATACTGTTTATTATAAACAGAGCATTTACTTAAATATTTGTACCTATAAAAAGAACGTATAAACATAAAAAATGTTTTAAAATATATGTATATATGAAACAATAAGTTCAGTCAATAGAGCTTTTGTGTGAATTTGTAACGCTGTTCTTATTAAGTTAGGGTTTTAAAAAATATTTGTTTATTATTTTGACCTGGACAGGATTATCCTAGTAACAAAAATAGCAAATGCTACGAGCCCCGCATTTTCGAGGGGCCGTGCATTAATTACATTAAGCTGTCTCATGAAATCGGCATCTTCTTCTCCTATGTGCAGTGTCCCTTCAGAACGTTGGCGATCATGGCTCACCACAACTTCCTTGTCCTTTCTTTGCAGCTCTTAATAAATATTGTCTTTTTGTTATTATTATTTGTTTTGGTATACGATATTGTTGATTTACATAAAAAGGATAAATAACTGAAAAACTTCACAAGGTCCTTTAACGTGAAGAGCCCAAGCGTGACTACCCGAGCTTCCGGAACAGTCGGTTGTGTTGCCGACGGTATTGCTACCACCTCTCTCCCTCTTTAATGCAATAAAGGACTTGTGGGCAGCAGTTCCGAGGGACCGGCAATCTATCATTATTCCTCAGTTGCGCTCTGTCCGCATGCAGAGACACAATTGAATTGAGCTCTGTCCGAAGTCAAAGGCGCAACTGAGAGATGTCAGACTCCGTCTTGTGAGATTTTTGTTTTGTTTTTTTACTTCTTAAATAGGCCTCGCAGGGTTTTCATGACGATAGATTTAAAGAGAGTGATTGGCTGGTGGTGATTTCATTCTTAACCTTGGTATTAGCAAAAGGACTGGGTGTTGCTTTGCGAAGAGAGTCGTCATGTCATTAATTCTTAAGCCGCCAGGATGAGTCGCGTAGGTTTGCCGCCGAAATTGTTCAAGTGTCAAAGCAACTTCTTGTTGCTAAACTGAGAAAATCGTGACGTCAGCAAAATTCCTTCAATAAAATTTTTGAGTCACGTTTTCTGAACCCGGAAATTCCACAGCAATAGTTTTGAAATCAATAAAAATATTTTTTATAACATTTACTTACATTTGTTCGTTAGAAAGGTTATGCCTTGTTTTCCTCTTTCTTGTCTTCAATATGTCCTGTGGGTGTCAAATTTTACAAACCCTTTCCACATTATGTCCCCTAGAGATTTCAGTTGTCTTTTTTCTGATATTAAGTGTAACAATACTTTTTGTTACGATTTGATAATATTAATTAAATGTTTACATGTAGGAGGCACGTCATCTTTAAATTGTCATCTTTTCAATTAAGGTTATATCGAGGCTGTTTAAATCTATTCAAATATCTCTTTAGGATCATTTGCCTCGTATTTTTCTGGGTTTGTTTATCGTGTTGAGAAAAGTTAAAAATATTTATCTGTGTTATAATCACTATTCTAGTAAATAATTTATAATTTAATATTCATGGGTAATTCGGGCTTCTTTAACATATATTACTAGCTCTGCACTTGCCTAACCCAGCTCTGATTTTGTTTGACTTAATTGAATAAACCGAACGAAAATTCTCACCAACCCGAAAACAGCGAGAAAATGAAAATGCAAATAAGCCTTTCTCTAAAAAATAAATTAAGGAAAATATCTATCAAACATTGTGTGTGTGTGTGTGTGTGTGTGTGTGTGTGTGTGTGTGTGTGTGTGATGTGTTTTTATAGCGAATATCATTTTCAGCAAAATATTTATGTTCTTTCTTCTCAAATGTCGGTTCAAGCTAATCAACAATAAAGCGGCCGCCAACACAGAGGTAAACAAGGGTTTTTATTATAAGTAAAAAAACGAAACGAAATGTAGATGTAACACTGCAGTTTTACTTTTTAACTCATTGTTTTTAGACTAAACAAACACTAAATAAATAATTTTGAAGTTACAAATTAATTCCTTTTTTTCCTTTATACTTTTGTACTTAGAAAGTTCTCAATTTCGATACTGACCACTTAGTGACCTTAGTGGGAGAGCAGAACTATTATTTGGAATACGAAGTCAAAGTCCAGGCATTCAACGAGAAAGGAAAAGGCCCAAACTCTACCATAGAAACCATCATGTCGGCTGAGAACCGTAAGTGTCAAGTTGATTGGTTTTTTAGTGTCTCATGCTAGACGTTTTTTGTCACTATGAGTGGGTGCTGAAAAGTTTTCGACACGACTAAGATACCCAAGCACCAAAATAGAAATTTTTTTCCGCAATGAAATCAAAAAATTGACAGATTCTGTTTTAAAATATTTGCCAAAAATTAGGGAATTATTCGATTCAAAATTTTAAGGTTCCAATCATTAGTCAATATTTTACTGAAAAGGTTATTTTTATAACAAAAATTTATGGGAAAATATTTTCTGAAGTATGAATCATCACAATATTTCCTCATAGTTTTTTTTTTTTTTAATAAAATAATCTATTCGCTAAAACATTTACTTATTAAAAAATAAGTCCTGAAAATATCGTTTCAATCCGAAAATTTCTATAGTTTTGGCAAATATTTCAAAACAGTGATAGCGATTTTTTGCTTTCATTTCGGAAAAAGACATCCATTTTTGGTGGTACATAAATTATTTGGTCTGATTTTGGAAAGTGGTTCAAGGAAAAGATTTTTCAGCATTCGTTCGCATATCCAGAATTCATTTTAAAACTGATTATGTAAATAATTTGCATTAAAAAGATATTGAAAGAACCGTATTAATTTCCAAAAATATTTAAAAAAAAAAATAAATAAAAATACTCTTACGATCACATTGCCTGTGTTGGGACACTCCTGCAGTCCCACTGCCCGAGTGGAGACAATGTTACAGGCACAACGGCTGAGTCAGCACACTCTTACATTCCGGCCACCAAACTCAGGTGGCGGGACTAAGTGTGTCCTGAGTCCAGACACTCTTACAGTTCCACTGCCTGAGTCGAGACACACAAACAGCCCAGCCGTCTGACTCCAGACATTCTTAAAGTGCTGCCAACTGAGTCAGGCACTCTCTCAGTCCCGCTGCCTGACTAGGGACACAGATGCAGTGTATTGGGCTTTTCTGTTCCTGAATAGGTTATTGACTGATAAAAATGGAAACATTTGATTATTGAATTTCTAAATATTTAATCTGTTCATTTGCCAAAGTCATTCAATTCTTCTACTGTTGTAATTGTATTCTTACCAAAGACACGTTGATTTGAAATAGCTAAAAGATAAAAAAACTTGTCAGAAATAAATAACAATGTAAATACTTAATCTCACAATCTCAAAATAAATTCTATTTCTACTAAATAAATTCTTTTACTATTGCTACTAAGTAGTCAATAATACAGCGTGGAATAAAAGACATAAAGTCATTAAGAACAATTATGACAACATCGCTGGTTTAAATGCCTAAAATTTTGTGACACAAGATAAACTCATTTGACACATTTTTGTTCCAAATTAAACAATTTCAGATTCAGTTCAGTCAGTTATGTTCCATGCGTGATACACGCTTAGGCGATCATATATCTTTCGATACATGACTGACGCGGCAAATTTTTTCCCCGCAGTAGGTTGCCATTTCTTTCTGCGGTAGACCAGTTGCCATCCAAGGCTATAGAACCCGGTCTGTCCTGCTATTTACCCATAGCTGGTGGGAGAAGAGGATTCATATCTTACCCAAAGGTATTAGCACGTAATGAATGTAATAGATTCAGTTGGAATTCTCCGATTCCTCAATCTGAGCCGCTATCCATTATTCCACCGTGCCTCCTAGGTTAAAATTGTTGAAATTGAAGAAGCTATAACCAAAAGAAAATATGAAAACATGCAATAATGCATCTCAAACTATAACCAATAATACTTTGCTGTTACCAAACATATAGCGTGGAATAAGATTAGAACAAAAGATTAGATAAGAAAGATCCCTGACTTAACAAAAACACTTCTGTGACCAAAATGGTTCGGATTTTTTTTTTTTTTTTGTTGCTGATGCAGAGCGTACCCCAATCTGGAAGGTAAATAATGACTCGGCATTATTTGCAGAAAATGGGATTGGTGTGTCGAGTTCAAATTTCAGCCGAGGCCGTTGCATTTGCTTTCACACAAATACGCTTGAAAAATATAGAAATCTATATCATCTCCCTTTCCCCGGCTACCCGTTAATAGCACGGTAGACTGGACTGACCAGCCTTGGTTGGCAACCAGTCTAGAAGAAGTACAACACTGAATTTAAAACCAGCTGGGTGTAGAGTTAGTAGAAAAACTTGCTACAGAAACCACAGCTGCAGCAACTAGCGTGATGAGGCCATGGTACTTGTAAGGACCAAGCAACAATAAAGAAAAATAAGAAAATAAACAAGAATATAGATAAATAGGTGTGCTGAAAATAGGATTACCTTTCTTATACATGTAGCCATGTGACAAGGGTCACTTGGCATCAATACAAAAGGCGCAAAATTTCAAGAATCTTTCTTTTACCCTATATTTTTTTTACTCTGAACATCATCCATTACGGAACAATAGTCAAGTCACTTACATGCACTCACACACACTTACAGCGTCGAAAAGAATATCATTTTTATGTAAATACATTGTTTTTATTATGAACATAAACTGTTTGTCATTTAATTGCTTTTAGTTGATCTAGAAGTAGTGGCGACAAAACTGTTTATCATTTAACAAAACATAATTTTAGTTGATCAAGCGAAGGACCGGATGTTAACCCTCAGAGGTCTAAATAGCAAATGACCAATACTGGTCTTTGGCTCCACGCAGAACGGTGGAAAATAAAAAGAAATAAAAAGAATAATAATTAATTTCCACCAATAAAACGGCTTGACATACCCAACAGTTTGCTTCAGCAGACTGGTTTGAGCCGATGGGCACAAATAAATAATAAAACTTCTGTGAGAGAAATGAAGTACTGTCAGAGAATGTATATAACAAAAGCCTTCCTTCACCACCGGAGATTTTTTGAAATTGACCAGCACGCCTTAAACTTTTATCAGACTCTTATATTCCTTTAATAATCCAATTTCTCTTATACGAATGAACATTTTATCCTTGGTCAAGAAAATTATTATTTGTTGTACAAAGTGTTTTGATAACCCTTCTTTCGTATGTTATTTTGTTTATGTATGGTGACCTCAAATTGACCCCCTGGAGGCTGTCCCGAAGGGATGATAAAGCAACAAGTAACAACGAAAACCACAAAGCCCATAATATAACAAAGATTTTTTTTTAAATTGCGCTTTTATCCTTGTATATATTGTTGTGCAGGAATATGTAGTGTAGTAGACCCCCTGGAGGAGGGGGATGATATGAAACCACGGCCCAAGCGCACCCGTATCGTAGGTGATGAGGTCACAAGAGGCCCGCTAACGTTTCTCGAATTAAAGACGTGAAATCTAACAAGGTGAAACAAAATAGACAACAGAACGAGGATATGTGTGATTAATGCTAAGTTTATTTATAAAGGAGAGGCCGTGGGGTATATTGGTCTGGTAATCAAGGTAATGGCGGTCGGGCTGGTCGTGTCGATGGTTGGAGTCGTGGTGCAGACGTTCCGGTCGTGTCGACGGTTGGACGTTGCAGTGCAGGCATTGCTGGTCGAGGTCAGTGTCGAAACCTCCCGTAGTATACGGGAAAGTTGGTCGTTGCAGATGATCGCTGCAGGTCGTCGCAGGTGATCGTTGGTCGCTACAGTAGCATAGAACTTGTTTAAGGTGTATAAAACACGCAACAACATAAGTATATGAAAAAGTTCAAACTGTTGTGGATTCCGGGTTGAAATCCGGTACCAATAAATAACAAACGCCAGGAATGAATATATGAAAATAATGTATTAACGTAATAATACAAACTGGTAAAGCAGGTTAGTAGTTCCAGGAATACGTGTTAGTAGCAAAATATATATATAGTCTTCGGTATTGAAGTATCGCTGTATGACTTCTTACTGAGTCTACGTGCTCGCTCACTGTGACTCCTACAACGCTGTTACCTCACCCCTCACTCTTCCGGTTACCTACAACCTTTTACTCTGTCACTCTGGACTCGACTCTTCGGTGTTGCTCTCTCGGGTCTTCACGTAGCCGTAGTGTATGTATATACTGGGTGAGTCCATTTGTGTAAAAAGGGGTGGACCCCTCAACACAAACAAAACACGTATGTCTTCGTATTAATATATATATGAAATGGACTAAGTCCAACAATTATTTTAATATATTTTATATATTTTATTGTTATACATTATTTATATATACTGTTGTAACCTAGGAAGGTTTACTGAATGAGGAATAACCAAAACAGAGTTTATTAAACGAAATGCTAATCTTTATAACGTCAACAAAATACAATACTCGCCAGCGGCGTGAAATAGGTAAACCACTGCTAGTGGTGGACTACTTAGACAGCATATTACCCCCACTTACAATAGTGTTCAACGTATTTATGAGGATTGGGACGTACCCATTAGTGTTCATAGGTACGGTAAATAACATATACACAAACATTTAAGTAAATGCTCTGTTTATAATAAACAGTATTAACAGTATCAGGCCGGTAAATGTGTTAATACTGTTTATTATAAACAGAGCATTTACTTAAATATTTGTGTATATATAAATAACGTATAACAATAAAATATATTCAAAATAATTGTCGGACTTAGTTCATTTCGTAGTGTGTGACGTCATTTGTTTACGTTAAGATATGCTTCGGGCAGATATAGACGTTCGAAGGAAATCATGGGAAGTTTGTAGTTTAAAAGCAGTAAAATACACCTTGTTTACCAGACGCCCTTCGTAGCTAAACTGGTATAGCACGTCAGGCTATATGACGATTCCGTGTAGGATACCAGTTCATTGACACATATTTTCTATGAAAATTTCTGACCTTCAGGCTGGTAAATGTTGTTAATACTGTTTATTATAAAGAGAGCTTTTACTTAAATATTTGCATATATATAAATAACGTATAACAATATATATATATATATATATATATATATATATATATAAGAATTTCAAATATATATATATATATATATATATATATATATATATATATATATTCGAAATTCTTAATACAACATTTGCATATATCTACTTCCAAAAGACTGGGTACCAAAAACAATATGAATTTTGTACTTATCTGTTTGGTTGTCACGAGCCTGAAATGGTACATATTGTTACAGTAACTTCCAGGAGCAAAAAGAGGAAGATTAACTTTTCCACCCAACGATGTCTAGTGCGGGTCTCATCAGGTCACGTGACTATTTCTGTTCTCGTGAATATTTATAGTTAATTTTTATTGCTATTTTTGCTTGGGATCAAGAGAAAATAACTTTGTCTCTCGCTACAATATCTTCCTTTAGTTCCTGTGGGCGTTGCAACTGATGTTATGTGTGATGGTTACAATGGATCAGCTCTTGAGGTAACCTGGATAAAAGTTCCAAACATCCGGGAAGTTATGAAAGGACAAGTTCTTGGCTATCAGGTAGGTGACTTTCCTCTCTTAAAACTTAAAGATATAAAGATAAATTAAAAGCCCTCAGCCCTCCTCTCTCTCTCTCAGCATGGTGTAATGGTTAAAAACTGGTCTTGCTAAAACTGTTACAACTAAATAGTGAGTTCGATCCTCAATGGGTGCCCCATACTTTTGGCCATGTGTCACATCTAAGCCTCACTTAGAAAATCAATATTTATATATAATATATTTTTATATATTATATATTTATTCCCTAAAGTATGGTAGCCAAGAAAGCTATTAAGTAAAATGTGCTAATCATTAAAACATTCCAGAAATTACTGTCTTCTATGTGATTGTATTTCAAGTTATATCAATGATAAAATTTTTATTTCAAAATTGGATCCAGTAAAAAATAACAAAAAAAAAACATCTAGACTATTGAACACATAATGTTTAATCCAAGACACTGTTTTAAGTATGTCAGCATGACTGAGACGCATAGATGAAACTTTCAAACACTGGCCTCACTGGGAAGCTGTACAAATACTGTATACCCAGATAAACAACTAACGAAAGCTGGATGGCATAATGACTGAAACATTGTGAGAACAACAACAAAGATGAGGATATTAGTCCTTACGTTTTACTGTTTTAAGTGTCTTAATAATCACTGAGCCTTCTGTGTTAATATATTGTGAGCAAATTATACGAGAGATACGTTTTTGAAATTTTCTATAAGTTTCAAAATTGACTTCAAAATATAACAATGAGGTTTATTCGCAATATAGAGTTATAGACATAAAAAAAAAATCACTCCATTGCACAAACGTTAGAATTAAAAAGAAAAATAAGGTTTCCAAATGCTTTTAAACATTTTCAAGGACACTAGTTTGTCAGCATTTTATCCCTTACCTGTATATTACAGAAAGACGCTCTAACAACATTGCACTGAGGGGGGGAGCTGGCAAGGATATTTTTATAGCTTGGTACATATGTGCATTGTAGTGTAATGGATATTGGCTCAGATTGAGAACTCGGAGAACCAAGTTCAAATTCAAGTCGCATTTGTTAAATTCATTTATGCACAATTACTTTAGGGAAAGGTATGAATCCATCTCTTCTCCCATAGCAGGAGAGACTGGGTTCTTTAGCCTTGATTGGCAACCAGTCTACTGCAGAAAGAAATAGTGATCTACGGCAGGGAAAATTCTGCCTCATGAGTCATGCATCAAAAGATACATGAGCGCCTACATATGGGACCTAACTGACTGACATAGTTATAATAAACCTGTAAAGTCAATGGCCTACATGCCTTTGAATAGTGTCTGTAGATAATTGCAATGTTATGTGTATGCATTCATTGAATTGCCGCAAGTATATGTTTATTACATTGTCCTATGTATACATTTATTATTTCATATTGAATATATTATCTCATACCATGCCTCGTATATGTACTTATTGCAATGTATTCTATACATTATATTGTCTTGTGTATGTATTGTATTGCCTTGTGCATCTTGCATTGTTTTGTACTCTTATTTATTATACTTCTTTGTATATACTTTGTTGACATATTTGTCATATGGTCTACTATGTGCATTTATTACAATGTCCTTCATTCTTTGTTGTTTTTTCCTGAGGCGAGCATATGGGGTTTGATCAAAAAGGCATCAGGACTGTTATGATAATGGAACTAAAGTACACAGCGAAGTCGCTTGGCACAGACTGACCTTGAATTCTGTTATGTATGCACACTAAGTTATAGCATTTTCACTCACTTCTGTTCTTTGAAAGAAAGTGTGTAGACTGTGGTCGTCTCATCACACCACAGAAAACATTTTGAAAATGGTCATAAAAGGTGATGAATTGTGTGTCTATGGCTATGAACCCCAAAACCAAGACACCCTACCATTCTGAGACCAAAGAAAGCATTAATGAGTAGATACAATGTGAAGACACTGTTGACAGTTTTCTTCCACTCCAAAGGAATTGTTCATCTTGAGTATGTTCTAACTAGTCAGACAGTAAACAAAGAGCACTGCAGTGACATGTTGTGGGCATTTACAAGATGCCGTTGATCAGAAAAGAACTTGCATGTCTCCAACACCATATCTTGTGCAGCAGTTTTTGGCCAAAGACAACATTCCCCAAGTTCAACAACCACCATAATTCCCAGATATCACCACTTGCAACTTTTTCCTCTTTCCAAAACTCAAATAAAGGAAATCCAAGAGAATGTGACCAAGCAGCTGCTTGCTATCTCAAAAAGGAGTCCCAAGAATGCTTCCATCAATGAAAACAGTGCTGGATATAGTATATAGTTTCAGAGGGGAACTACTTCAAAGGAGCTTAAATGCTGAATTAGTATGTGTTGTAGTTTTCTTTTTACAGCACCAGCCTGACAGTTTTTGATCAGACCTTGTATATATTCAATGACATTTTTGTTTATTCTGTTAGTTCCAGAGAGTGGGCCAATTTATATATATATATATCTGTGATTTTGTGACCAAAGACATATTGCCAAGTAATCAAATATTTGTTTATACTGCTAATGTATGATGAATTTATTTATCTTGACAGATCAATTATTGGATGGATGGTGAAGAGGATCCCCTAATAAGATTTATACGCTATCCAGGACAAGTGGAGAGCGGATTGATCATCGGACTATTTTCAGATACAAATTATTGGACAAATGTACAAGTGTACAACTCCGCAGGACTGGGCCCTCCAAGTGAGAACTATATGAATGAAGTTCCGTATGCAGGTATTCATTTCAATAAAGACATTTTATATATTATTACTTTTCTCCAAGCATTTTATATATAACATTTACAGACAGTGTTAAATGATTAAGATGGTACATTACTTCCACTCAACATTTTGAATGCTATAACAGTATGACTATAGGTGATTTTCATTTATTACTGTGGTAGTTGTAAACACTTGTGACATCAAAATCCGGATAAAAAGCCAACAGTTTAAAGGAAAGTAAGCAGAGCCTTCCTACTTAAGAAAATCTTATTAAACACATTTACTCTTTTGAAAACTATTCCAACACACTCTTCCTCCTTATATTAACTAAGCTCAGTATGTATATAAAAATATTCAATAGGGATCTATAATGCCAAGCACTGAGAATATTGATAAAATGAAGCTAGAAATTACTTGTTTGGTAGGGTAATTATAAACATAAAATCTCAGTATCTGTCTATATTTCTTAGATGAGGTATTATGTACATTATTTGGACGATTGTCCTCATCTTTGTCGCTATATTTATTATGTAATAAATATGGCAACAAAGATGAAGACAATAGTCCAAATAATGTAAATAATGTACATAAAATCTCAGTTTGATATCTTGTTATTCCAGAAAGTGGCCATTATTCCAGAAAGTTCAAAATTTTAATATGCTCCTATGGGACTTAATCTCCACTCTGTAGTTGTAGGAAAGAGGCTGCAAAGTTGCAAGCTTCTGTTGCTATTTCCATGGCAAATGTTCAGATGGGCTCCATTCTTTAGTTCCACCAGTTCAGACTTTTACAGTTTGGATATATTATGTCATTTCTAACAGAGTCAAAGCACTCTTGTTTCCTCGAATTCCAAATGTAAAAAAGTTCCACTTACTCAGCTTTTTTTTTTTTTCTCCATGAATGCTTCCATAAACATTACAAAGACAGCGATCTATTGTTAATCTATTCTTCTTATCTGCATAATTTTAACTTTCTGCAACCTCCTATTTCATTCATAACACTTCATTCATCATGACCATTTTGACAGTCATCTCTTTACACTACAATCTTAACCTTTTTAAATAAAGGATTAATCATTATCTATCCTACTTTTTCTTTTTTTTTCAAGCGTTTCACCCCAAGCAAGGTGGGAAGCCACTAGAACACAAGGGATTACAGAGAGTTAGAACTAAAGCAAATAGGAATGATAGAGGAAAAGATGAAGAGAAGGATAGGGGATAGATCAAGGCATCTGGAGACGTTGATTGACATTACATTTGAATAGTTGGAGATTATAGCTATCAGGGAGACATGAAGAGGGGAGGGAGTTCCACATGTGAGAGGTGCGCGACATGAAGCTATTGGCATAGAAGAGACCTTTAACAGTTTTGACAGTGAAAGGGTGAGAGCAAGATACCAGCCTAGTAGAACACTTAAATTCATGAAGTTTGAGTGGCTTCTGAGCCTTTGATTGAGTGAATTTCAACATTAAAATAGAAATGAATACCAAAGTTATGAAGTGCCAAAAACATGCTTCCAGTTCACGAGATAGTTCAATCAAGATGTAATTTTCCAGATTCATTTGTCTCTCAAACAAATGTTAACAACTGAAGTTTCAAAAATGTAAGAATATTTCTTAAGTCTCCATGAAAACTATATGATTTGATATAGATTAATCCAGTATTTGAAATAAGGCAACATTTAAAAAAAAAAAAAAAAAAAGCATTACTATTTTTATATAAAAATGTTTTGATGAGTCATTTTATGCTATTTTCTCTTTCTTTTCAGCTCCTATCAATTATCCGACTGAAGTATTTGTGCATTCCCATGGCCCAAACAGCGTCCGTGTAACATGGAGAGGGATTGTTACTACTCGAGTGGGTGAGATGGCATTGGCTGGCTATAGAGTAAGTATTTTAGACATTTAAATAAGAATTAGATTTACAACTGCTATTGGCAGTTAGTCAAAGAAGGTACAGGCTATTATTGAAAGTGAAATATGACCACGAGTCCACAACTAACATTAAAATAAAGAAAAATACACAACTTTGTTGAAAAAGGAATAAAAACGATGAAATATCATCTGACATTTAGGAAAATTAAGTGACTTGGTGAACCGAAATATGTTTTAGTAAAATGTGTAATACCTCACCACAGATCATGCCAGGATAGACTTTGCACTCAGTGACATTCAGATAAGGTAAGTGCAGAGATGACCTGGGGGATGACATCCTAATCACTGAGTAAAGAGTGCTGTGATTGGGCCAGTAGCACCTGGAATGCATGCATGGGAAGTGGTTGTATCACAGATATATAAACACCTACCTTAGAGAGGAGGAGGGCAGTCTCTCAGACAATGCAGACAAGAATGTAAGGTCCACATTTTGGATGTGGAGTCCAAGGCCACTTATACACACTAGTCAAATAGACAAAGCATTGGAATGAAATAAAATCTAATATACAAGAGATTTCAGTCTCATGTTTTCATAGGTCAGTATGACGACTTCCTTGTAAATGTAATCTGAGAGAAAGGAAATTGCTTCAAGATTCTACTTGGTGGTTGAAATAGTTGTATATACTCTACTATCACCAGAAGTCAATGTTTGAGTCCAATTTAGAAAAAAAAAAATAAAAAAAGTTCTCAAATGCTGATTTTCAAGGCAAACAGATCAACCACACTTAAAAGATTAGTGCAATGCATTTTCTTTTCAAATTTATTATCGTATGCTGTATCACACTAAATAAAAGAAAAATGAAATATTGAAAAGACAGCTAAAGAGTTAAAAAAAATAATGAGAAGTATTACAGACTTGCCTTGTGGCCGAGACAATTGCTTAGTCCCGATTGGTGCTAGCAGTTGGTGTTTGAACAAAGGAAAGCATCAGGACTAGTGATTTCAAGACAAGCTATTCCCATTTGAATGATCATGGATGGCAAAATCTTTTCAACCTTATTGTATTAAATAAGTTAATATTTCAAAATCACTGCACTGTTTTTTGTTTTTTTCTTTAATAATGTTTGCTTACTCTGGCACACATCTGGTGTTGGTGCGAGGGTTGAAGCCCCCGCCCTTACTTTTTGCAGAAACTAAGGAAACAGAAGATTAAATTTGGCATTTTGACTTCAATCTATAACAATGCTATTGAGTTGTCCATTGAATTTTCCTATTTCAGTTTGAATAAATATTCCTGATTTTCTTCTTTTGCAGATTCGGGTTTGTGGAATTACAGAAAATATTTATTGCAACAATTATTATGACTTTGATAGAGTCTCTGAAGGAATTGTGGACAATTTAGAAAAAGACAAAATTTACAAATTACGTGTTCTTGGCTACAGTGAAGGAGGAGATGGTAAAATGAGTGAAGTTGTCTACTTTACATTAGGTGAGTATGAAAAAACTCATAATCAGTCTTTCATTTGATATTTTAAAAATATATATTAGTAATGATGCAATATGGTAATCCATATGGAATTTCCAGGAGTATATAGATCCAGGGAGATCTCTATGTCAAAAGACAGAGCAAAATTATTAATTAAAGAATATCAAACACTTAAAATCCCATAGGTAATAATTTTTTTCATGAGAGCTCTAAAAAAAGTGAAGATTGAGTTTTTTTTTTTTTTTTTTAAATTAAATATATATATATCTCAACCTAAAATCCCAAAAACAACTTGCTTCCTTTAAAACAACAATCACCAAAATTACCAGCATGAAGATTACTTGTATTTTCTGGGATTAATTTCTGTCTGAATTCCTGAGATGAGAAGATATCATTATTTGCATGCCGATTATCATCTTCATCTTTGCTGTTATTATTATCAGTGTTTCAGCTGTTGTAAACTAAAAAACATTGTGATAATAACAGCAATATTCTTTGTGGGATTACTATAGTATCTACTAGGAGGACTTTTCTTTATGAATGCTTGGTGGCATTATATAAAGCATAGGGCCCAGGCCGTGTTTCTCTTCACTCACAGGATGTCATAGTGACGGGTTTCGTTTTTTCCCTGTGAGGTACTTCTTAATCCTTGAAAAATGTCTCACATTGCAAACTACTCGTTATTATCACTACACATCTTGTTGAAAAAAAATCTGCTATCACAGTAATATCCTCATTACAACCATTACACACCACATATCTCCTCTCAATACAAGAAAATTGATGACTCCTGTAACAAGCTGATAACCTAACGTCATTACATTAATTAAATTATTAAAGAAGGTAAGAAGTCTAGATTATGGGTGTATGTTGGATAAATAATGGTTGACCCTAGAATTGAAGAGGTTAAGATTGCAATAGTTAGGAAAGCATCCTCTCTCGAGTTTGTTCTACAAAACAGCAGCTCTCAGAAAGAAGCTATCAGAATTAAATTTCCTTCTTACTAATGGAATAAAAAGTGAACGAAGATGTTTTGTCCCTGTACATGGTATGACGGGTCTTTGATGTAAAGGTCTGAACTAATAGAACTAGAGAATATAGCTTGTTAGAAGATTTTCCACTGACATAGCAACAGAGTAGCAATGTCTGCAGCAAAAAAAAGGTTGTAGGATGGAAAATAATCCATCATTTACAAGGCTGCACTAAGCTCACAATAATCTTGTGAACCGTAACCATCTAAGGCTTGAAGATCAAACTCATCTCCCTTTCAATGGTCTGTGAGATAAATTTGCTGTCATAGTAAAGACAGGTCTTTTTGTATTTGCTTGTGTTGTGGAATTGGTTGTCCTGCAACCAAACCTCACTAATTGCTATGAATTAATCCTTCCCCTTTTCAGTTTTAAATAGTATACAATTGCATTATCTTTTTTCTTTTTTGCAGGCGGCACTGTTCAGTTTGATCCCAAAACAGCAGAAATTCTGGCCCATGCAATTTGTTTGACCATGTCATCTGTCTTGTTATATCTTTCAACTCTTTTAAGTCTTTGTTGTTTATGACTGTAGATTTCTTAAAGAAAAAAATTCCTACACAAAGAAAAACATCATCTCTATTTTTACATTAAGACCATAGTCATTTAAAAAGAACATTTCATAAAAAGAACATTTCATAAAAAGAACATTTTAGTAATATTTTCCTGTTAAGAGTTATTTAGTGACAGTTGTACATTATTTGGGGGTTTGCTTCATTTCATATTTCTCAACTGTTCCAGGGATTGGTGTAAAGGAAAAAGGCAGGTTGTCAAATCATGATTTTCAGGGTAAGTAAGTCTAACCACTTACATTGGTGAAACATTATCATCCTAGTTTTATTTGCTATCTTCTGGCCCTGTGTACTATCAAAGGCCAGAACTTTGAAAAATTCCTTTTCAAGGCAGTCAAGCTCTTATCACAAGAGAGAAACAATGTTTTTCCCTTCATTTTGAAATTTCAGTAAATATCAATCATTTAGAATATACATGGACATACACAATGTTCAAATTTGTTTAGAATTTGGGGAAGAGTGTTCAATATCAATGTTGTTAGATATCAACTATGCGGAGATTGACAGTCACCATTCAGTGTCGATTTCTGTTTCAAGCCACAAGTGACTTTCAGATCATGGACTGAAATGTGCATGGAGGTATGAAACTGTCAGTCACCATGCAATAACAACATTACTATAGACTGAATTCTCTAGGCACCACTAAACGAAAACTTCACAATATTCCTTGACTAAAATGAAAATAATTCCCCCCCCTCACAAAAAGGTAAACACAAATCAATTTAAAAATAAAAAATATAAAGCTCATTCAGCACAAAATTTTTCATGAAAAAAAAAAAAAAAAAAAAAAAAAAAAGAGAGAGAAAAAAAGAAAGAGAAAAAGGAAGAAAGAAGAAATAAACAAAGAAAAAGAAAGAAAAAATTACTTGTCTACCAGCTGCATAAAAAAGACTGTTTAAGGATCATTAAAAAATGCAGCTGATCATGTGACTGCCTTATCAATGAAAACAACTCTGGATAAATTTCATAAGTGTTTTCTTTTCAAATTTGAATGATAGTTATTTACTAATGGTAACTTAGTCTGCACAAAGTTGCAATAGTGATAGTACCAAATGGTTTGCAAGTCAAACTTGTTAACCTTTACACTACAGATGGTACCCTTAAAATATTTAGTCAGGTAATTTTGTGAAGATCAGCAACTACGGAATAGTCTGATAGACAGGTTTCTATTGAGTCATGGCAGAAACCCCTTATGATTGAACAATGTCAAGGTTGACAATGGCAACAACAATTTTAACAACTTCTGCTTTGGCAAATTGAGTGATTTTATATGAGCTCATTCACCTTTTGTAAAGATATCTTGTGATGAGATAAGCACAGAAAGAAGTTGACTCAAAAAGGTATTATTGTAAACAAACTCAGTTTCCAATTCCATTTTTGTATGCTAACAACTGCTATGACCCTGCACATAAATATATAATCTGCAAGTACTGAGAAGACAGACACACACATTATATATATATATATATATATATATATGCTGGAAAAATATTCAAATTAAAAAGAAAGCAGAAATGCAACAATCATTAACTCTACCAGAAATGACTGCTTACCTGCAAATAAAACACAACCTTCATTTGTATGGTTAAATATCTGAAAAGGTCCATGTATGTTATGAAACATTTAATTAGAGATCTAGATATTTTCAGAAGGGTCAACAGATTCAATAAAATGAAAAATGACAAGATGAAATAATGACCAGCATAAAATTGTTTTATTTTTCATTTATTTAAAAAATATTGCAGGAAAATACAAATTCTGCAAGGTAAATGTATTAAAACAATACTTTTTATTAAATCTTACTGTAGTTTATTTATTTTTTTTTTTTTAAATGATTCTTCATTAAACAACATTTGAGAAAAAAGTGACTTTGTTAAACAAACAGCAGCATTTGACTCATGTACCAACTTAAAAGAAAGATAAATGTGACTTTAGACAAGTTTCAAATGATCAGCCAAACAAAGAATATATATTTGAAAGATTGAGAACTATGTAGAATAATAATTTGAAGACCTTATATAAAGTAGGTCATGTAAAAGGCACAAGTGATTTTATCAATTCATATTTCCAATTTAATTATTTTTAAAACTAATGAAGTTTTGTGAATGCAATTAAGTATTTCTTTTTAGATGTAAATCCTTTCTAGATTATAGATCTTTGTTCTGTATGTAAGAGAAAAAAATAATTTTGCTTTTGGAATAAAGTTAACATTAAGTACAAATTTGTTAATGCAAATAAAAAATTTGTTTAATTTTAAAATAGTATTTAATTATAATACTGTCATCATATCACTATCTGGAGACAGGACACTATAAAAAGTGATAACTCAATCATATAACAGTTAAGTACTTATTTTTTTCTTATACAATGAAATTTAAAGTGGAAACAAAGCAACCTAATTCCAGAAAACAAAAGCAAGGAAAAAAAATGAGACTATAAAAATATATATTTCATAATTTGAACAACATTAAGTTATTGACATAATAAAATGCAAAATATTTATAGGAAGTAAGTTTGCAGTAAAAATAAAATACAAATTGCAACATTGTAAAAACTTTCTTTAAAAATATAAAAGTTTGAAATCTAATTTTCATTTGTAAGTTTGATTTTGGTTTGGTTTGGTTCGAAATGATTTAAAAAGCAATTAAAGATTTATAAATCCATAAAAGATTTTAGAATTGCAAAGAAAAAAAGAATTAAAAAAGAAGTGAAAGAAAAAGCAGTTTCAAATAAATGAAGAAAAAATATTCAAGACTTTTTGACACTGTCAATTTTTTTCATTTTTGACATCTTTTTCAGTGATAAGTTCAGCAAGATATCTTAGGAAACATCATACCAAAAACATTGTCAAGCTTCCAGAGAAAAATGGGAAAAAATGATTAAAAATCTAATCTAAAAACAGTTCCAATAAAACAGATTCAATTTTCAAATATATTTTTCCAAATTATTTCTGGATATATTAGATTATAATCTTTGATAAAATTTCAAGATTGTCATTGCCAATGGGTAAACAAAATTGGAAACTAAAAAGGTTTTACAATTACAAGAGGAACAGGTGCATCATTTACTATAAAAATACAAAATTTGTTTTCTCTCCATATCTCATTCTCTGATGAAGCTCTAATAAAAGTGAAACATGTTAGATTGATAAATATTTCCTATATATATATATATAGGATACAGGTTCAATTCCTGTCAGAGAATGCATATTTTCTACAAAATTTCTCAAACATTAATGTAATTAATACTGTTTGATACATACATAAAACAATCCATATATTCAGTTAAAAATAAAATAAAATGCATCCTTGATAATGGCTAAAATATAGTCGAAAGTGCTTGGAAAACAATCAGACAATTTTTATATAATTTATGTCCTGAAAAAAAAAAAAAAAAAATTATAAGAACATACGAGAAATTATATAAAAAAATCTCAACCACAACACTTTGTCAGTCATTTTCAACAAAACTTATATCTTTCGTTAAATATGATGGACAAGTTTTTTTTTTTTTTTATTTATTTTTTTTCCGAGGGAATACAAAAACTGTCTATACTAACCATTCAGCTTTTGTACTTCCTCACTTCTACCAAATGGAAAAAAAATGTAAGAACAGTGGAAAAACTAAATAAAAAATTAATATTTTCCTTGTCTTTCATATTAAAAAGAAATGTTACTGCCCATATATATATATATAATAAAGTAGTAGTCGTACAAAGAATAAATCAGTAATTTAATTAATGGCAAATTCACTTCGCTAACAGATTTAATAAAGCATTAACTTACTAACCGCTCTTTGAATTATGCGGTCCTTGCTTTTAAAAATTGTAAAATGGATTAGATGCTCCATTGATGCACTAGTACTTTCAATAATTCTCATATCATCATCAGGCACACTCCAAAATTATGTAACCATTAATAATAACACACTCTTAAAAAAAAAGATCTTTCGACCTGTATTACATTTATTTTCCTCTTGGAAGTTACCTGAAGTTATCTGAAAATGAAAATAATAATATTTATGCCTGATGATAATATGAGAATTATGAAAAGTGCTAGCACATCAATAGAACATCTAATCCATTTTACAATTTTTAAAAATAAAGGATCACATAATTCAATGAGTGTTTAGTAAGTTAATGCTTTATTAAATCTGTTAGCAAAGTGAAATCACTATTAATTACATTAACTTTACTGATTTATTCTTTGTATGACTACTTCTTTATAATCATAATTATACTGCACCATTTAATACATATATATACGTGTGTGTGTATGTGAATATTCTCTGGTGGAGTGTATATGTAGAAGAGACAAAATGAATAAAAATGATGAGGAAAAACTATACTTAGCTGTAACTTTGGCTAAGTGTAGTTTTTCCTCTTGTCTATATATATATATATATATATATATATATATATATATATATATGTATGTATGTGTGCATATGAGAAACAATCCTTGTTTTATATAAGTTGCATTAAAGAGGATTGACAACGTACCGAAATTAAGCGTTTTATAAATTTTTCTAGCATTCATACAAGTATTCTCTTTTTTGGATATAAAGTGTGTAAAAAAAAAAAAAGTCCAAATGTTAAATATATCTGAGGGCTTTTGGCTATTCTATTAGTCATTATCAAGAACATTTTTTTTTTTTTAACTGATTATGTAAATGTTTATATATGTGTATCTATAGTGATGGGAATGTTTTTTTTATGCAAGAAAAATTGAATAGAAAGTTCAATCACAGTACCTTGTCAGTCATCTTTAATAAAACTTGTATACATAATTTTATTTTCAGCAGTACTAAAAAGAGAACAAAACAAGATGTCCGTAGACATGGACAGCAGAACAAGAACAATCTACCCCCGTAGATTAAATAAAGCATTTAGTTTGAAATTCCCTGATCAACAGACACCAGATTTTAAACCATCAGAACAAGTGGACTGCTCAATGCATTCTCTGCTAAAAACAAGATGGCTGAACTCATAAGAGAAAAAAAATAGATATATTCTCAGGTTTGGCTTCTCTTTGAATAGCTTAATAGTATTGGTCAGAACCTGTATTCTTGTAATTTATCCAAGAAAATATTTCTTACCTTAAGGTATTATCTGATGTCTGCAATGCCAGATTAATCTCTGCCTATTTAAAGATTTTCATCCATATTCATATTGTGCACCTAAATACAAAAAATCTTCATTTGCAGAAATATTGTGCAACTACATAAAAGAAGAGAGATGTCTCCATCATGGAGATTTTTAAAATTTCCAGGCAAGGAGCAAATAAAGGAAAGAGTAACACAATTATAGACTTGGATTTTGTTGAACTATTATATAGTTCTGTAGACAAATTAGTTAAGGCCTCATCTATGCAAGACAAGCTTCCATGATGGATGGGTGTGAGGTCAATTCTCATCAGAAAATGATTGGAGGGCAGTCAATCAAGAACGTCATAATAAAATGTGTTAAAAAATAAATAAATAAAAACACTTTATTCCAGAATTCAAATAACTTAATACTATTGTTATCTTAACTGTATAGGTTTAGCTTTTATATAGTAAGTAAAAAAAGAATCATTGCCCACAGTAATAACCTGAATGGAATTGTACATGTCAGATGTTAATTTTTATTAATGTTACAAGTCCCTTCCTGGCATATTAAATTGACTCGAAAAGGCCATAACCTCTGCTGTGAGTGATTTCAATTTCTCTTGGATTCCTTGGTCTTCCAGCAAAAAGGCTCGATATGTTTTCAGATTCTCTGGAAACAAAAAAATAAAAAAAAAAAAAAAAAAAAAAAGAAAAAAAATTAATAAATTTTACTTGAAAGGTAACATACAAGAAATGAATAATTCTGATATTTTGATAAATACTGTGTGCCTGAGTGCTTAAGGGGTTAATCAATTAATGTACAAACTGTCTATAAATTAAGAGAGATTGATTTATTAAAGAGATAAGCAAACAAGAGAATGCATTTAAATAATGTAAATTTGAACAATACAACCTTAACACCCCAAAAACAAAACTGCTCTCTTTTACCCACCACAGAGAACCCACTCTGCCTCCCATTAGAATGTCTGATGCTCAACTCCACGAGAGTGCCTCTCTGTGCTTGCCTGGTCTCACACTGTCCACTGACCCGAGACGGAACAAATACACTGAATCAATAGCTTCATCTACTGCAAGGAAAGTTGGTTTTATGTGTCGCACCAGAAAGTTTTTCTCACCTGCGTCCATCCTTCAAATCTTTGTCTACCATTCGCCCTTGCATGGAATACTGCTGCCATATATGGTTTGGAGACCCTGCTGTTCATCTCAAGGTCCTCGACAAAATCCAGAGACAGATATGCAATGTGATTGGTCCTGATATGGCATCTTGTCTACAGTCATTTTCTCACAGATGTGACATCACTTCCCTCTGTCTTTTCTACAAATACTTTCACAGTAACTGCTCCAACAAGCTACTTTCACTGGTTCCCAAACTGCATGAATTTAAACGTGCTACTAGGTTGGCATCACAGTCCCTCT
The DNA here is from genome assembly GCA_903632075.3 of Acanthosepion pharaonis. Taxonomy (NCBI): domain Eukaryota; kingdom Metazoa; phylum Mollusca; class Cephalopoda; order Sepiida; family Sepiidae; genus Acanthosepion; species Acanthosepion pharaonis. The sequence goes on from CAHIKZ030001112.1 coordinate 3,374,952, forward strand.
CTTTCACTGTCGAAGCTGTTAAATGTAGCTGTCTATTTTACTCCAATAGCTTCATGTCTTGCACTTCCCATCTGTGGAACTCTCTTCCTCGCTTCTCTGATAGCTATAATCTTCAATTATTCAAATGCAACGTCAGTCGACATATTCAGATGCCTTGATCTAATTCCCTCTCCTTCTCTTCATCCTTTTCTCTATCATGCCTCTTTACTCTTGCTCCAACTCTCTGTAACCCCCAGTGGTACTCCCACCTTGTTTGGGGTGAAAGGGGAAAAAAAAAAAAAAGAAAAAAAAATTTAGTTTTCCAGATTAAAATTTCACTTAATAAACGATCTTTTTTTCAAGGTGATTTTTCAATGACAATGACTTACAGTAACTCAACAACTATAATAAAAATGTTTTTAAGCTTTCAAAGAAAATGCTTCAAGATATTAAAAAAATTTTCAAGTGAAATTATTAGCCTTCCAGTCAAAAATAAAATTAATTTCTCTCTCTCTATATTATATATATATATATATATATATATATATATGATAAAATATAGTTTAAAGTATTTGTGGGTGGTTAAAGTGCTCAATATTAGGGATAGAGTGCATGTAATGTAAATATAAAGGTAGACATTGAAGTCAACACCCAGAGGCGACAGTCTGTTTTATGCTAAATGCGATTATCAGGCCATATATATATATATATATATATATATATATATATACATATACACACACACCAAGTAGCAGCAAAATTGTCCAATTGTTAGATTAAGCTGTGAACCATTGTATCTTAGAAATAATTAAAGATATCTTACTGGAAATCTACGAGGTTTTCATAACACAATTGAACTCTACTTTGAGCAATAAGAATGTATAATTACTCTCCAAGCTTAATACAAGAATCGTGATGAAATCGATCATAAATGAAAATGATATGTTCATCATTAATCATAGCTAAGGATTAGAAGCTCATGAAGTATTGAAATAAAGTTCAAATACACACACACACATATATATATATATATATATAACATATTCAAGATGATCTTCACCCTTTCTAACCTTTTTTCTATCCTGAAGTAACAAGGTGCCTCATGTGTTTCACATACGATTTCATTTTCAAGCCCTTTTCACTGCTCTTTGGACTGTCACATCTTTCTCAAATGTCAAACGTCTTATGAATTGAGTTGGATCTTTTCTAATTGATCTCTTTAGCTCTAAGTTGAAATGATGATCCTTCTTCATGTTGTGACCTCCTGTTTACTGTTCCCTCTTTTTTAAACTTATTAAATGTTCTCTTGATGGTTCTTGAATGGACTTTGAAGATGGAAGCCAGAGTATGAATGTTGGTACCATTACTTTAGACTTGAATGATCTTTTTCCACTCACCATTGCTCAGTTGGTAAGACACAAAACAATTTTAACCTGCTCTCTTTTTAGCTAAATAACACAAATGGTTTTTCAGTGATTCTTACAACAAATGATGTCAGGATGGCTACACATTTTATCTGAAAACCTGGAAAAAAGAAACTCATTTAGTTTAGTGATTTTTCAGATATTAAACATTTTGTGGCATGGATAACTTTGTTGTTACACCCAGTATACCACTTGTACTGCAGTGTGGCAGCAGTGGTGTGTCTAGGACAAGATAGCCTGATGGAGACTGGTTTTGAATTCAGAATTTTCCTTCTCCTAGACTGGTTGCCACATCAAGGCTTTCTTCTGGCTACTCTATGTAAAATCATGACATTTATAAAACAAATCAAAAAGCCATTTAATCAATAACTTACTTGTTTTACTTTTGACTTCCAGGCCAATTTGAATGCCACGATCTAAAAATTCACCCACTCTAACAAAATCCTTTTCCACCATTCCTCGTGTGGTAAGTGCTGGGGCACCTATTAAAAGAAAAAATAAAAAGATTTTTTCAAAATTAATATTAAGAAATCCGAGAGTCTGACAAAAATCACATTTCTTGTAATACATTGATGTGTCAAATCACATGTCAATCATCAGTGTATTTATCTACAAAAATACATCATTTTTTTTAATTTAGAACAAGTTTTTGTTGTAGTAATTATCATTCACATTTGTTATTGAATGTTGGTACATGTTTCAGAGCTTCCATTCACTTCATCAGACAAAGATTTAAACCAAAGAGATCCATAACTCAGGCCTCTACATCGACTAGGATGAGTCGGCACCTCGGGGAGGAGGGGTGAAGGATTAAGATGCAAAAGTTTGTTGCTGTAACTGGATTAAAAAATTATTTTTTTTAAAGAAATTTTTGTGTTTTACCTTTGGATTAACTTAAGCTTATTATTTATGATACTGAAATAAATAAAATATTTATTTATTTTATTTGAACTTTGCATATTCTATTTTTAGAACAAACTTTTTCAATACAAAATTCACAATTGTCATTAAGAAGATATCACAAAGGTAATTTAAATTCAATATTTTTTCACTATTTTTCTTTAACAATCACTATATTAAGTATAAAATTAATTTTTTATGAATAATATATGTTATTCTTAAACATAACAGGTATTTTTTAAAAGTATGTTGAATTTTCTGTTCTTCATAAATAGAAGACATTAAAACAATAAAAATGCTGTTTTTCACTGCAAAATTATCACAAACTTAATGTCAAAAATTAAATTCAATAATAAATTTAACAACTATTCTTAATTTTACAACTATTCTTTTAAAAATATACCACGAAAATGTAAAAGAGACAACATTGTCTTGTCAATATCATCTTTTTTTTTTAAATTTTTTTGCAATTATGGTTATTTTAAACAGTAAAATTCACAAAAATGCCATTATTAATTATTCTGTCACAGAAAGTTAATTTAATTTTATTCTTTGTGCTATTATTCTTCATAATAACAAATATTTTGATTATAAAATTCATTAATTTATAACATTTTAAAAATAATTATTTACAGGTATTTTAAAAATGTATGTTGAATTTTTCTAGCATTGTTGTTAAAATGCAAAACAAAATTAACCAGTTTAATATTTTTACAGTAAATTTTTCAAAAATATACTGTAAAAATTTTAAACTAGTTAATTTTATTTAAGTAATCGTATTTTATGGAGGAAGGCGTAATTGACCAAGCCATAAACTATGATTATCCAAAATTTAATTTTCCAAACTCAAAAATTCTCAAGTCTGAATCCCAAATTCCTTCATCTTGACATTTCTTAATCCATGTTAGTTTCTAAAAGATTCCCACATTCATACAGACTTTAAATTTTAAATTCTGAAACCTAAATTCCAAAGTCCAAACCCTCCAAAACCTCAGAATATACACTATTTAGTAGCACTATGTAATTTTTACAAAATAATAGTTTAGTGAATATTTTTTAATTTCAGTACTCCAAAACCTTTCTCAAAATGGTCAAAAAGTGCTGTGTAACAGGTTGGTTGTGGTGGTATCTATGATGACCAAAATAAGGTTTGCATACTTCGTCTTACCCAAGATCAGAATGATCAAGAATGATGGTTAAAGGCTATACCTTGAGACAACACTCTTGACAAACCAAATACTCTTGTTTGTGAAAGGCATTTTCCATTTGATTATGAAACTGATTATTAGAGAAAAGGTATGACCCAGAAATCCACCATCAGTATTTGATCATTTGCCATTACCTAGACCTCAACCAAAACTAAGAACAAGAAATAAAACTTCTGCTTCTGTGCAAAATGATGAGTTGGCAGTTTCTAGAAAAGAACAAAATCCTCACTTTTGAAAACTTGTATCAGGATATTGATTAACAGGATTTTGTGTCAACAGTTATAATCAGCTATAGAACAAACAACCAGTTGTTCCTCTAATCTAATGATTTTTTTTTTTTCACTGGAGGTATTCCAATGTCTTTAATTAAAATTTTTGAAAACTTGACATTTGAATATTACCATGCTGGTATATATACAACATATTTTTCTCTTTCCAAAAGTTGAATATCAATGTTTCAACATTGGTCACAAATCAATGAACCAATTTGTTATCTTAGTAACTTAAAAATTGATAAGAAAAATTTTTTAAAAGGACATATTAATGCTATTTATCCACAAAGGATTTGGTCAAAACATTATGATTTTGATAGTCTTATCAGAGTATTTGAATATTTTTCTACATCTCAATCATTATGTAACAGACTTCAGGATGATTTTAAGTTACCCAGTGTGAGAACATTATCAGCTATGACATCAAAAGTCTCAAAATGAGAACTTTAATTTTCTTGGTGATATTTTTAGTAAAATTTCCGAAAATCAAAAAAAGTGTATTCTTTTAATTGATGATATGCATGTCAAAGTTGCTCTTCAATATCATGGAGGAAATTTATTTAGTTTGGCTGAAAATTGAGGGATTAGGAAAAAACAGTATTGGACATCATGGCAAAATGTTTAAATGGTGGACTAAATTTTTACTTAAAATGTTCCCAGCTGCAAAATTAGATGCAACTTTTTCATAATGAAAAATTTTTATATATTATTGATGCAATTAAACATTTAAATTGTCAAGTAATTGCAATTGTATGTGACAATAACAGAACCTATCAATCTTTTTTTAAAAAAAATTGACATTGTTTTTAGGAAAGCTTTAGATAACTAAAAATGGCTTGTATTTACTTTTTGATTTTGTTCACCTTTTTAAAAATATTTATAATAATTGGATTACTGAACCTACTTCTGAATTACTGTTTTATTCTGAAGGCAAAAAGATGACAGCAAAATGGGAAATTGTAAAAGGTCTTTTTGAACATTAAAAAAAAAAAACTGTTAAGCTGCTGAAACTAGCTAATGTAGCAATTTACCCAAAACTTGTCGAGTGACAAAATGTTTCCCATTGTTTAAAAGTTTTTTTTTGCAATCAATCTGTAGCTGCCATTAAAACACATCCATTATTAAATGGGAGGACACTGCAGAAACAGTTAATTTCATTTAAGTTTTAAAATTTTAGAAAATTGTCAAAGAAATATATGCTGGCACTAACCAGACCTGAAAAAAAAGAGATATCAGATTTAGATGATGAACAGTTATTTCTTTCTAAATCTGGAAAAATGACGAAGAATGGAAGGAAAGCAAAGAAAAAGAATTAAATCATTAACAAGAGATACTAGTTTAGCCATTGAACATAGATGCAACTGCTTAATTGATGTTTGTAGATATTTGCTAAACAGTGTGTTTAATTTTGTTATGCTTGGTGAATTTACCACAGACAATTTGGAGAATTAAAACAAACTTCTGAAGATTTATATTTTATAACATTTCAAAATGATATTTGAAAAACTAAACTATTTCTTAAATTAAATATTGATGTTGAAGAATACAAATTTGATACAGGCCATAATTGCTAAAAATGTGGACATTTGCTGGATGAAATGTGATGCCAAACATTTGATAATTTACCAGACCTTGAAACTAGGATCCATAAAGATATTAAACTGTCACTTTTGTATATAGCAGACTATGTTACAAGAAACAATTGTCCAACAGAAGAGGAAATATTTAATAATATTAGTTTTTATTTTCAAGAATATGAACATTTTTGAAAAAAACAGAATGTGGGAATTTAAAAATTCCACTGGATACCACAGGAATATCAGATATTTTTTATTTTCAATTTTCCCTCTTTTTAGATATATGTAATTGATTAACTCCCCAAATTATCCTGTTAATTTTGTGTTCTTGTCAATATGAATTGATTTTAATTCTTAAAATTATGTGTACTGGTAATATCATAGCAAAATAAGTATTTTCTTCATCTTCTGCAAAACAAATTGTATATGTTACAAAAATCACAAATTTTGTAAAGATTATCAAAATTATTGTTTCTCTGAAATTCACATTTTTTGTAAAGTATTTTCAGATTTTGTTAATACACGATTTTGTAAAATGCTGAAATTGCTTTCTGATTGTATTATACAATTATATTTTCTGTAATCAAATGACAAACAAATTAACTCATTATTTTTGCAATATTATCTAAAAATATCTAATTTATGGTGAATGAAGTGATTTTTGCACATTTAGTTTTTCTATGGTATTTTTGTTCTTTCTTTGTACATTTGCATTTATGGAAGTAAGTCAATAATTGTAAGATGTTTCCTAATATTATATATAGTTGCTAATTAACTAATTATTGGACATTACTAACAAGTTCCTTGCTGAAAATGTTCTCAGTAATTGTTATTTAGTAGTAATTTAGGCCTCCACATGTCCGACCTCAGTTGCATGGTTACCAGGCCTGGTATAACGATTGCCTTGATTTAAACAGATTAAAATGATTTTTAAGTTCAAATATAAAAAGACAATAACAGACAATAATTCAAAATTTGTAGAAAGAGAAGAAGAATGAAAAAGGAGGGGTTGGCACATGTTGATATTGTTGACCTAAGAACTAACTTTGACACAAAGTAGGATTCAACTAAAAACCAGCAAGTGGTGGTTTGTGTGTGTATGTGCACATGTTCATATATGTGTCTGCACACGTGATAGAGCATATGTTACTGAGACAGTCCAGTCAAATGGCTTGATCTATTTTTTTTTTTTTACAGCTTGTGAACCCTTTGTGGGTTATTTTAAAGCCAAAACATATTTTTTATTTTTATAACCTTTCATATTTATATTTTTTAAAGACAATACTTATTGTGAATTTTAAGAATCCCCCCCCCACACACACCATTTTTTTTTTTTTTTTTTTTAACAAGACATTTCATTAACAATTTTTGAAAATAATGATTTTTCCAAATATAAGACATTATTTAATCCATAGCTGGGAGGAGATTTCCTGCACATATTTGTGTGTAAGTGAATGTAATGAAGCCAACTGGAATTGAAACGTGGCTCTCCAATTTCTCAATTGGAGCAGTTATTACACCACTTGCACGTTCACCCAGTCAAATGAAAGAGGACAGTTTTTATATTCACATAAAATGATTTCAAATGAGGAACTTCTCATCTATCAAATTCACTTTATTTCATCTTCATTTTGTAAATGCAACTGGATTTATTTAAACAGAGAAAAAACAAACACCTTCATCTAATTTTTTATCCAAATCTGATGATGCCAGTATTTCATGAACCCTTAACTAAGACCTATACTTACTTCTTTTATTTAAATTATAATGTCTCTTTACACAATTCTTTTCTTTATTACATGAGAATTTTCATGTATTCTTGAGAAAGATAATGGAGTGATTTCCTGATGGTTTCTCCATAGTTTGAAATTCAAATTTCTTTCTTATAGACTGGCTGTCATCCAAGGCTAGATAACCCAGTCTACTCAAAAATTTAACTCCTAGCTGGCAGAGGGAGAAGAGACAGATTCATACCTTTCCCAAAGGCATTAGTGCAAAAAGTAAACAAAAGATTAGTGCAGAATTTAAAGTCGCATGTTAACTGGTTACTTAAAACTAAAATGGACGGAAATATCAAAAAGTTAAGATTTCATATTTTCAGTTATGCTTTAATGTAGTTTGCTATATACAAAGGTTACTGAAAATCCCTGGCCAGACACTCTTACTGAAATCTGACCAAATGACTAAGCACCAGAATTTTTGGGGGTCGGGCCAGGAAATTTTCAGCATCTTCTCATATGTAGCATTCATAGTTCAAATCTAACTTCTTCATTACCTGATGCATATGCTAATTAACATTACTATTCCTTTTCATACTTTTATATAGTAGTAATAGTATTTCATACTATAACAACCTTTTTATGATCAATTTTAAAGAAACATCACTTCTCTTGAATTATATACTTTAGCATCATCATTCTTCTGTGGATTTCTTCAATAAAAAAAAATAAAAAAAAAATAAAAATAAAAATATAGAAATGACTTCTTACCCAGTCTAAGCCCTCCAGGCATCATGGCACTTTTATCCCCAGGGCAAGTGTTCTTATTTGTTGTAATATTGCATAATTCTAGGACCCTTTCTGCACGGGCTCCATCAATTCCTTTTGATTTCAAATCAACTAAGATCAAATGATTATCTGTGCCATCTGAAAAAAAATAAAAAGAAGTCATCAAATATCATTTGATTAATATTTGTCTCCAAGTTGTGTTCCACCAAGTAAACTGTCAAGGTTGAAACTAACCAGAAAATGATAGACATTAAAGCATTCAAATTTCAAAGGGATTTAATTAAGAATTAAAACTACATTTATCATTTTTCTTAATTTATATTGTAAAGATGTTTATTTATTTTTTTTGATTTATTTTTTTAATTATGCATTATATTTACACCTTTGCTATTATGAAGTGACTTTTTTGAAATATGCAGTAATTTTTTTTTTTTTATAAAAATACATATATTGATATAAAAAAAAAAAAAAAAAAAAATTGAAAATGTTATTTTAATCAAATTTAAAAATTTTTTTTTTAATATTTTTACAAAACTAATTTTCCAAGGAGAGTTTACCATGATCACCAGAAATGAAATCAGTTTTTGACTTCCATGGCTGATGCTAACCTTCAAGAGAGTGACACATTATATCATACTGACATGGCATCTCTACTTCAGTTACTTTCTCACTGCTCTAGATTAGTTTCCCTGTGGCTTTTCTATAAATACTTTCATGGTAATTGTCCTGATTAACTTTCCTCTATGGTATGTAGGCTTTATGAATTTAAGCACACTACTAGATTGGTGGCAAGGTCACATCATGGCTAGATATAGCCATAAATTCTATGCTAACAACCTGTCTCACATATCTCACCTGTGGAAATCTCTTCTGGTTTCTTGCTTTCTAGTCAACTTTGATGTTCAAAAATTTAAATGCAATGTCAATCAATATCTTCTGTCTTCTCAATTCCTGTTCTTTTATTGTTCTTTTTCCTTAATGTTTTTTCTTATATTCTCTCACACTCAGTAACTCATTGTGTCTTAGTGGCTTTATTGCCTTGCTTGGTTTGAAATGATTTTAAAAAAAAATGTTAAAATATAGAAATCTACAGAATCATTTGAGGAGAAAAAAAAAAAAAAAAAAATCAAAGAGTAATACTTAGAGATGAATGTTATTACTGGAAGTATCAAATCTCTGCAAGTCTTGGAGACAGAAGTTCTGAGATATATTGTCATCATTTGGATAAATATCCTTTCTTTCTTGCAATCCCAGACCTTCTACAGGTGAATCCTCCATCTGGTCGTAATGAGAGAACTTTAAACAAAATCATTTATATTGGTTGTTGCCAAGAATTTGGTGGCATTTTAATTGTGAGTTCAATCCCTAAGTTGGGTAATACAGAGACTCAGTGGAAATAGGACTTGCAATAAATAAGTAATAATGGTAGTAAAAAAAAAAAAAGGATAAGATGGAATATTTCTAGACATGGACAGCATTCCTTGAGGTTACCTGGATCAACAGAAATCTGAAGAAAGTCAAAGGCCACAACTGCCAAAATATTATAACAACAACAAAAGGTGAGGATTTAGTCCAGATGGAAATAATGTAATTTTTTTGTAACCTTTTTATTAAGTCTGGTTTTCACTCAGAGTGAGGACAATTCCCAATTGTGAATGAGGTAACATGTTCTGCCCAAATCTCTTTAAAGGTTTTATACATGACTTACACTAAAAGAAGGCCAAAGAGTGCATCAGATGAAACATGATCAAAATGACTAAGATGAAGATATTAGTCTCTGGATAATTACTACATGACTCCTTCCTTGGAATATAGAAACTGGTGGAGATGCAAATATATGTATTTTTAAATAAGAGATTATTTCTACTTAAAAATAAATTCTTTTTCCTTACCTGAAACTAATTTGTATCCCTTATCCATAAGAGTCTGACCTAAAACTTTGGCATTCTTCATCACTTGCACCTGGTATTCTTTAAACTCAGGTGTCATTGCCTGTTAATGAAAAAAAAAAAAGAAAAAAAAGCATAATTAACAATGAAGGTAATTCATTTGAAATGAACAAGAAAATAGAAAGCATGACTCACAAAGCATAACAGCTGGGTGTCTAATGGGTTAATAAGCTTGTCTTGCAGACTAATTTACTAATGCAGTGTATTCAATTTTCACTGTAGCCCACTATTGTTGCCTTGTGCCACTTAGTTAAATTTAGTAAATAACTATATCATTGCCTAACCATAGCACAGCTCATCTCACCAGTTCATTAGTGGAATGAGTTTGATTCTCACAGAGTGCCCTACACTTGTATCTCTGTGCCTAGTAAATAATTACAAGGAATCTAACAGAAATTGATCAAATATTTAGAGAATGGTAAAAAAGGTGGCAAAAACTTCTAAGAGAGTGTTCAAAATCTTTAGTGATAATGTCATATTTTTTTTTTGCATGCTTCATGGCTAAGATGGTTGCCTATTTTCCAATAGTGTCTGGGATGGGGTTAAACCAAGGTAAAAATAGAATTTTAAATGCTGATTTTTTTTCCCCTTCATTTGGAAGATTGGCACAACAGAATTTACCAATCTCATCCTCCACCATAATTGATTTTGTGCCAAGCTAAGTATCTTAGCTTGACACAAAATCAATTATGGTAGAGGATAGGTATCCTATCGTAGCACAATTCTTCAAACCTTGTGGACTGGCATAAGAGAATCCCAAAGAAACAACTGTACAAATAACAGAAACCTCATCAACAACTAAAATGGATAGCGCAAACTCAAAGAGAAAATAATGACATAATCAAGATGTTTACATTATACACTGCTTCAGACAAAAGCTTAGGAAGGAAGTTGCCATCAATACTGGAAAAGCAATAAAAGTTAGCGAACATGGCAAACTTGAGTTTGGTACATTTCAGCATAGACCATTTGGTGTGGCTGATTGGGTGTCAGAAAAATAATCAGACTATTCAGCACAGCCATTTAGACATCAGACTGTTTCAATGCCACTGTCTTTGACCAGAGGCAATCCCACCAAACCCAAAAAAGCATTGAAAATACCCAACTTGATATGACTTTTTATTTATTTAGGGAATTAAGGATCCTATTAAAACACTAATGGAATAATAATTAAAAATTTTTCCATCTTTGATATGTAACTGTGGATTGATGAATTTAATATGATTTGCTTGGCATATCTCTCAACGTGTACAACTTTGTTATTTTTCTGCCAATCTAGAGCTTTCTTCACTTCCAAACTTATGCTAAAACCCATTCAGACTCCTTATCTTGTTTTGATGATTTATAATTACAGATGTTGATATGCTGAATATATTAGCAGAACTAATCAGTGTAAGCAGCAGCAATGGGTGCTGGGTTTAAATGTAATAACTGATCTATTTTGCCAATTCTCCTCTGGTAGTATTCCCTCCCCACCTTTTTCAGCAGATGTGCACTTAGATATATATTTTTATCCTCAATTGGCTCTGAAAAGCAAGGAGTAATTATCAGTTAACCCCATTTTGGTTGTTTTTTCTTTAATATAATTTTTGATCCACCACTTTACAGCGAGTAATTTTTTCTTATACTTGCTTTTCCTCCTACTTAAGAATATATCTAATTTTAATAGATTCGTACTTTTAATAATTTGGTGGTCAGTGGAGAGTGGAAGGTATAAACCTTATAAGGAAAAGGTTTTATAAAATTAAACCCGGATATTAACCTTATAACATTAAATCAGTGTTATATGAAGAATAAAGTGTTAATTTGAAACTAAGAGAAGAACGAAAAGGGGTATTTAAAAAAAGAATTATATAGATAAAGTTAAGTTTAAAAATACAAATTCCTACTTAAAAATAATCTTCCAAAGATAAGTTATATTTAAATAAATTAAAAATAAGTTATATTTAGATAATTTATATATATCATATTATTAATGTCTAGTTCTAGTGCCTTTTTGTTAGACTGAAACATTGAAATTCTGTATTAATTTTTCAACAGCTGAGGTCTATTCCCTCCACCATCAGGTAACTTTGGATGTTTTATATAATCTCCATCCAAATGCAATAAGAATGAATCAAATATAAATTCAAACATTCATAACATTAACTTAAAAAGGGCTCAATACAAAAGTAGAGCTATAATTCTTTATTATGGGTTATTATACCTTTGGGGAAGGTATGAATCTTCTCCCCCCAGCTATGAGCAATTAGCAGGACAGAGTGATTTCTATAGCTTTGGATGGCAACTGGTCTACTACCAAAAGAAATGGCAGCTTACTGTGGGGGAAAAAAATGCCTCATCAGTCATGGATCAAAAAATATATGATCGCCTAAGCATGGCACATTCGAACATGCATATTTCTGCAACAAAAATGCATTAATGTTTTGATGCAACATAGCATCTCATCAGGCGGTGTTAAAATGATGATTATAACAATTTATAAAACATCTCTTCTCTGAGGAAAAAAAAAAGAAAAAAGAAAGGGGCATAAGATTTAGCCAAAAAAAAAGTAAATAAATAAATAAAATAAAATAAAAGGAAGACAAGATATAGTCAAGAAAAAGAAAAAGAAAGAAAAATAAGAGATAAAAGAGAATAAAGACCCAAGATATAATCTCTTCTCCAAAGAAAAAGAAGAGATAAAGATATATTTTAATCATTTCACCCAAACAAAGTAATAATACCACTTAGATGCAAGGGGTTACTGAATGTGAGAGAATATCAGAAAAAGGAAACATTATTAGGGAGAGAGAACAATAAAAGAACACGAATTAAGACAGAAGATAATGATTGATATTGCATTTAAATTTTTGAAGATCAAAGTTGAGTGGAAAACAAGAAGCTGGAATTGAATTCAATAAGCAAAAAGTGCATGAGAGATACAAACTTTTAAAATCTGTTTTTGAGGCTTTAATAAAATTTTGTATCCCTGCAGATTATTTAAAATAGTAATCATTTTTTTTACAATCTTATTTTGATAAATACTCACTTAAAGATCACTGAAGTTCAATATCACTTCCCACTTATAGAATTTTAATTACTTACAAATAAAGGGAGACTACTCTGTAAAATGCCAAACACAAATACGTAAAATTTAAAGGTAGCTTTACTTTTACTACTTCTATGTGCCATGTCCCTTTAGGGCGTTGGAGATCATGGCTCTCCAAAATTTCCTATCCTTTGTAACTCTTAATAAATTTTGTCTTTTTGTTATCTCTCCTAAGCCTTTTCCTGCCATTCATTTATGCAAGCTTGCTGGATAGGTCATGTGTTGTTTCCCTGTCCCTCTTGCCTTCAATCTACCCTGTTGGTATCAGACTTTCCAAGCCCTCTTTCCTCATTATATGCACTAGAAATTTCGACTGTCTCTTCCTGATGTTAAATGTAAGACTCCTTTTTGTTTCCATTTTCTCTAAAATTTTGTCATTGCTGACATGTTCTGTCCTTAGTACTCTCAGCATCCTTCTGTAGAACCGTATTTCTGTTGCTTCAAGCCTCTTCCTCATCTATGAGAAGCTTGTCCAACATTCACTACCATATAGGAGGACTGATATTATATAACAGTTCAGTATTCTTCTTTGTTTCTGACGAAATTTTTCTGTTTCTTAATGTCTTGCTTAGCTTTTCGAAGGCACCTTTTGCTATCTCAGCGCACCTTCAAATTTGAGTATCACACTTTCATCCTGTTAAAATATTTCCTTACATTGTTGTACTTGTTTGATTTTGGTATCTCTAATTTGTAATTTGCATGTTAGGTTGTTCGTTTTCCTAACAACCATCTTCTTGGAATTGATGTTTTAGTCTTTTTATTTTTTTTTTAAAGCGTTTCACCCCAAGCGAGGTGGGAAGCCACTAGCATGCAAGGGGTTACAGAGAATTGGAGCAAGAGCAAATAGGAGTGATAGTGGAAAGGATGAAGAGAAGGATAGGGGATAGATCAATGCATCTGAAGACATCGATTGACATTACATTTGAATAGTTGGAGATTATAGCTATCAGAGAAACAGGAAGAGGGGAGGGAGTTCTACAGGCGAGAAGTGTGAGACCTGAAGCTATTGGAGTAGAAGAGACGGCTGCATTTAACAGTTTTGACAGTGAAAGGGTGTGAGCAAGATGCCAGCCTAGTAGAATGCTTAAATTCATGAAGTTTGGGAACCAGCAAAAGCAGCTACTCGGAGCAGTTACCATGAAAGTATTAGTAAAAAAGACAGAGAGAGGCGATGGCACGTCTGTGAGAGAGCAACTGCAGACGAGATGCCGGATCAGGGCCAATTACGTTGCATATCCGTCTCTGGATCTTATCAAGAACCTTGAGACATAACATAAATCGCAAAGAGGAACTCTCGAGAAGTTAAGCGTCAAACATTCTAGTGGGTGGCAGAGATGGTACTAGTTGATTACCAGGACAATTTTCTAACTTTCCTTCAATACCTTCTTTAAGGGTTCTTGTAGTTTCCTTTCTGTGTTTGCTATAAACACTGTGTCATCTGCATATCTTGTGTTGCTAAGATTGTGGTTACCAATAATGAATCCTGGTAAAAATTCTAAGTCTCTTAGAATTGTCTCACTGTATAAGCAGAATAAGTCCAGTGAGAAGACATTCCTTTCTGTTTTTGTATATTTACTGTACTCATCTATCTGTATACAGGCAGTTTGCTGCCAGTATAAGTTCTGGATTATTCAAATGTCTTTCCCAAATATGTCATGGTTACCTAATAGATCTAAGAGATATATTTTATCAAATGCTTTTACATAGTCTATAAAACACAAGTACCTCTGTCTTTTTTACAAATACTTTCACGGTAACTGCTCCAATGAGCTGCTTTCACTGGTTCCCAGACTTCATGAATTTAAGCGTTCAACTAGGCTGGCATCTCACTCTCACCCTTTCACTGTCAAAACTTAAATGTAGCTGTTTCTTCTACTCTTTATGGCTCACACTTCTTGCCTGTGGAACTCCCTCCCCTCTTCCATTTTCCCTGATAGCTATAATCTAACTATTCAAATGTAATGTCAATCGATGTCTCCAGATGCCTTGATCTATCCCCTATCCTTCTCTTCATTCTTTCCACTATCACTCCTATTTGCTCTTGCTCCGATTCTCTGTAACCCCTTGCATGCTAGTGGCTTCCCGCCTTGCTTTGAGTGAAATGCTTAGAAGGAAAAAAAAAAAAAAAAAACACACATCCTTCTACATTTGTATTGCACTTTCTGATATCATTCAAAGAATAAATATCATATTCCTTATTTCAACGTCTTTAACAAACCTGCACTGTTCTTGTCCTATTTCCAGTCTGATTCTGCTACATGCTGTATTCATCAGAATTTAGATAAGTTTTATTATATGGTTAATTAGGCTGATTTTCCAATGGAGTTTACATTTGTTTGCACCGGACTTCTTAGGTCGTGCTATGAAAACAGATCTACTTAGCTTTTCCAGTATATCACTACTGCTGTATATTTTATTTATTATGTTTGTAATCTTGTTAATGTGAAATCATCTAAAGTTGCATTAAAAAAATACAATTATGGCACAAGGCCGAAAAAGGGGAGGGGTTGAGGCTGGTCTTAACTAACTAACCTATACCTAGCTAATCCGATTCACAACCTGTTCATACATTACAATTTCTACATTCATCACAAGAACTTGTCAGTCACCAATCAATCCTCCATACACCATAATACCATATTCTCACTAGGGAGACCTACAAAATGCACCCCGTGACATAAAAATTTAATGATGCTAAAATATATATAAAAATCTATGATGAAAAAATGAGAGGGAAGGGAGATGAACCAAATAACAAACTAAAATATTAACACAAATCAAATTAAACATAACTGATGTTAGTAGGGCCCATCCAACCCTCAAGACAGAGAGGCATCTGTATTCTGCCCATTGGACAAAATCAAGAGGCTCTCTTGCTAAGTTGCTAGCATCTCTATTACAATTCAGTCTAATTCTGCTGCTTTGTTCCCGTTTAATTTGGTCAGTGATGATTTCACTTCAGACTTTAATATTTCTGGTCCTTTGATATTTCTGTGTATTGCTAGTTTTTCTCTTTCATTGTGGAATAGTTCTCCAATGTATTTGTTCCATCTATGGAGTATATTTTCTTTCTCTAATATCAGTGTCTCATTTTTAGATTTTACACATAACATATAAGCATGTCTTTTGTCCTTTTATTTTCTTTGTACAGAATCCTATATTCTCTGCCATACTTTGGTATTGTTTTTTTTGTCTCCTTTTCATCATGTCAAGAATTTCATGTTATCCATTCTTTTTTTCTTTGTCTATTGTTTTTCTTTGGGATAATCTCAATTGCTGATGTTACTAAAGCTTCTCTTTAATGTTACCCACTTGGAGTTTTCATTCCCATTTTGTCCATTATATCTGCTTTAAACATATTTCTGTTTCATATTAGAGTTATTTAAGAGTCTGTTTTATTGCAATTTGGATGTGGACTTGGCCCTTTTCAATTTCTGTAGTTTAAATATCACTGGAAGGTGACTGCTCTTGCAGTCAGTACAAGGGTACATTTTGCAGTGTAAAATTGCATTCCTAAATCTCTTATTGATAGTCATATAGTCAATTTGTATTTTGTTTCTCCTCCTGGCTTCTCCACGTCTTAGGTGTTCTTGAAACCAGGTATTGGCTGCTACCTGATCATTCACTGTACAACATTAGAACCATTTTTTTTCTGTGTTTATTATGAGTTCCTAGTCCAAATTTGCCATTTATTTCATCATTTCTCCCCTTGCCTACTTTGGTATTTAAAGATGATCATGATAATTGTAGTTTCTTACAATTTACATAGAGCCGTGGTATTGTCTGAGTAAAACATTTCAATTCCTTCTGTACTTTGTGCTGCTGGTACATATACAATTATGATGGATACATTTGAAGCTTTCCTTTCAGTTTAATGACAATTTTTTTTCCGATAGTTGACAGTATCCATGAATATATTTCTTCATGTCTTGATCTAATATCAGTCCTACTCCTCTTCATTTCCACATGAATATATGATCATGTATTTGCCAATGATATAATCTGTTTGCCAACCTTGATTCATATTTGCCTAACCTGTTCATTTCTTGCTTTATAAAACTGCTATAAAGGTTTAATTTTTGCTGTGTTTAAGGTACAAACAAATACTCCTAGAAAATTGAATCATTATCATATAGATTAATTAAACTGAATATATGATATAATAGCAACTATTATTGTTCCTTTATTAGATTAGGAAAAATTTTTCCTATGTTTGTTTTTATTTGCAAAATGAATGGTGAGAGGGTGGTGAACCAAATACTTCTTTTTCTTGTTCTTATTTTCTTTTTATTATTTTTCTATTTGATTTGGTTAACTTGAGGATTCAATTTTAGGTCAGTTTTATGTCTCTTCCTTCAATGTAATTAATTACATTTTTTTTTCTTCTTTCATTGAATATTTCCCTTGATGAAGAATTTCTTGAAAATCAGCATTCAATTCACTTTGGGATTTGTTTGATTACACTATTTGGGCAGTTGGACTTGGTGTTTACATATTTTAGCATCGAATTTGGTTTCATGTGCAGTGAGATTTGTACCTTCCAATAAAATTGGACACTGAGATCAAAACCAAGTGGTGACAGTACAATCTTAAGCATAACAGTTACTGCCTACCCAATAAACATTAGGATAATACATTAGATTTTATTACCCATAATGCACCATTGGCCAACATATATAAATAGTCCAGCCAAAACAACACACATGGCCTGAAGATTGTGTTCAAGCATGAAATGAACTGTTGCCATTTGGTGTTGGCCTGTGGCCACTTTTACATTTACCTATGCTTTACTCAAATATAGCATACCATTAAAACTATACTTTTAAATAAGCTTAATTTCTCACAAGAATTAACTAGGAATTTTTCTTTTTAATCGTAGAGGTTAAAGGCATACACTAATTTTACATGATACATTTTTTTTTTTTTAATAAGCAAAATTTGACTAAATCTTAAGCAATTCTACAACTGACATCAGTTTAGCTTTTTCAATTAAATAACAATATTTTTTCTTATGCTGACCTGTTTAAGAGCAAATGCCAATGCTCCAATCTGGTGCTGATGTGGCCCACCTTGTAGACCTGGAAACACTGCATTGTTCACTCTCTTCTCTAAGTCATACTGTATTTCTTCGCCTGTTTTCTTGTTTACAGAACGTACACCTTTCCGGAAAAAAATCATCCCTGACCTGTAAAATTCAACAGTATATCAGTGACAAGTATGCACAGGACCTGATGGCTGAGGTAATTTCATATTTCTCTGCTGATGTTACAAGATTAATATTAAGTCTAACTAAAAGCCTGGAAACAGGATTTGTTTGACCAGTCAGTCTGGTGCCACTTTCCCACAGTCCAATAATAATGGTCTCTGGCTGCCCAGGCAAGATGCAGTACTCTTTTGTACCAAAAAGCTAGTGCCATCTGGAATAGTCAGGTCAGTGGGATTTTGTGTTTTTAAATTATGAAATAACCTGGGAAATTTTCCTTCCTGGAACAAAATAATCATGTTATGGAAAAATTATCTTACATTATTTCTGTTCAGACTAATATCCCCATCTTTGTTGTTGGTTATCAGAGGTTTGGCCATTGTGCTCTCCAGCCTTGTGATAATAAGAACAAAGATGAGGATAATAGTCTGAATTGAATGAAAATGATTTGTTCTCATCCCAGAAATTCATGCAGAAAATTATTTGAAGAATAATATGAATGTTGTACTAAATAAGCACTATACTGTGAGAAAGGGTATTAAAAGAAATAATTTAAATCATGCTGGCACTTGTATTTATATAGAGTGAGTGGTCAGGGTTAACTTAAATGCAAAATAAAGTTACAATACTGTCCAACAAACAGAATTGACAAATTTTACAATAAACAATAACAAAAAAAAGAAAACAAGTTAACAAAAATAATATAAAGCAAACAATATAAGAAAAGCAACATTAATATGGCAAAAAGTTCACAAACTAAGACTTAGAGTTGTCACACACGAGCAAATTTGGACAAGCGAATGTAGAGTTCTGACTTCAAGACAGACTATGACCGAGATAGATGAAACCGACAATTGGCCTATTTTATTGGCTAGGAAGAAATTCCCAGCATGCATTTGTACACTTCTGTTTATAAATTGAAGAAAGGCAAGTGTTTTTCAATTATTCCCACCATAGATTAGAACCAACAATACACAAGAGTAATTGATGTTACAGTGTTGAGATCCTTGTGATTTGATGACTATGAAACAGTGTATACAAGGACAGGAAGTGAACTGATCGGTTGAGAGGCACTAGTGTTAAATCAGGATGTGATTTGTAATATTTGCATCTGGAAGTTTATTGCCATACTTGTCTGTTCCTGTTCTTGAATCACCTGTGATAGCTTATTCTGACACAATTGAAAAGACACCTAGTGATGACTGTGTAGTAGCAAGAGTCAGATAGGCAATTACCCGATAGTAAAAGTAAATTTATTGATTCAACCTGTTTTGCTTCATAGCTTAAAAATAGGTTGCTTCATTTTTTTTTTAGTAGCATATCAAACTCTATGGGTTATTTAATGCAGAAATCTAAATGTTTTCAACATTGCTTTAAAAATGTATTGTTGGTATTTTTACTATAAAAATGTATTTTTATACTTTCATAGTGTTTGGGGGTTCACTATTTGGTCAGAGCTGGGACTAACAGGTTCTTGCTGCCAGATGTAGTTTATCATCATACCAAGGACTAGCTTAATAGCATAAACATTCATTTGTAAACAAGATCAATCTTCTTTTGGAGGATGTCAGGGTTTCTAGCAAAAATTTTTTATTCTTGTCAATAAGTAAATATTTCAGGGTTAAAATTTGCTTTTCCAAAGTCTTTTTCTGGCCTAAACAGATTTCAGGGCTCATGTTGAGCCATCCCAATAATCATAATAGTCATTTGATTTGCTGACAAGTTACAGACACACCATTTCATAAAATTTTTACAATCTTGCTGGCATCACAAAAAGAAAAAAAAAAGGTCACAAATTCAAGCTAATGGCTGTATTCATATATTAATATACAATATTATATATAAAGCTAAAATTAACATGATAAATTTAATGTTTAGTTACCTGAATTCAGAAGGACTCAACCCTGAAGTAATTTGAAATTGCCACTAATATACTGACATTTTCAACATTCTCAAAGCTCTTTTCACAATTTTTCACAAATTCAAGTCCATTCAAGCCTCATGTTTTAAATTCCAGATTTTTCCCTGGTTTTTATTGCTCACTAGAAATACTGATATATTCACAGAATATAAGAGATTGGAATTGAAATGTTGAGTTTAAATTCCAGCCAATGCTGTTGCATCCATTTTCACACAATTACTTTGGATTCATACCTTGGGAAAAAGTATGAATTTATCTCTTCTCCCCACAGCAGAGTAAACTGTTCTCTCTAGCCATGGTTGGCAACAAACCTAGGAGAAGGACAACTCAGAATTCAAAATCAGTTGAGTTTTGGGTTAACAACTCCAGCTCATAAAAAAACTATTTGTTATAGAAACCACAGAAACAATGACGTGTAGTTCTACAGGGGAGTCTACACTGCTAACATAACATTTGATTTGAGACATTTTCTGAGTCAATAAACTCCATATTTGAAAAGAAAAATGTTGCATGAAATTTTAAATCTCTATTTCACTGTATAAATAAATTGTCATCTATTCCACTTAAAAAAAATAAATTATAAGAATTTTATTAAAAAAAAAAAAAAAAAAGTTTCTAATAATATGTGAGTTATCTTTACATGAAATTTCTTCAAAAACTGAAACCTCCCTCCCAAGAAAACAGAAAAGAAATAGCAGTTTTTATAGGGGTTTTTTTGCACTACATTGAGTTCATGCCTTTCACAAAGAAAATAATCTAACCTTGGTCCACGTAGAGTTTTGTGAGTCGTAGTTGTGACTAGATCAACATAATCAAATGGACTAGGAATGACATCTGCAGCTACCAATCCAGAGATATGAGCCATATCTGCCATTAGATATGCATTTACATCATCACAGATCTGAAGAAAGAATAAAATGAGATGAGAGAAAAGGAAAAATAATTTATTAAAATGAGAATTAAATTAGATATATTCACAAAAAATAATTATAAAAAGACTATACAAGGCTAAAAATACCTATAATAAACTAAAAGTAATACCTAAAAATATAACTAGTATAACTATAAAGGGTAAAAATACAACAGTGCAGTATACATGTATTAGCTAATCTAAATCAGGGGTCGGCAACCTTTTGGTAACTATGTGCCGACTTAGGGTTTTAAAATCATTCAGTGTGCCAACAGCATACGTATTCTTATAAAAGTCAAGATCAATATATCAGTTCTACAAGAGATTTTATATGGTAATATATAGTATATATACTTTAGTATATATTAAAATTGAAACAGCTAAATATCTTCTTTCCATTATAGTAGTTATTGGTTTGGACTTTGCAATGTCATTAGTGGCTGCATGTCATTGGAAATTGCTTGGTGTGCCACATGTGACACACCAAGTGCTGACCCTGATCTATAAGACACAAAGACCGGTTCTATAAATAGGAAGCAATTACCTTAGGTATGATGTGTAGAGTTAAGGTCATGGAATATGTTAAAGGAAATAGTAGTCCAATAAGGTGTGTCTTAATGTTCTCCAAATACAATATACTATGGTAATTTTTTTTTTTTTTTTTTTTTACACTATTGTTGGTTGATTTTGTTTAGTGGCATAGCAATCTCTATAGATTATTTAATGCCAAAATCTAATTATTTTGAACACAAATTTTATGCTTTCAACTATAAGCTGCAAATAGGTATTGCTGATAATGTTACTATAAATATGTATTGTTAGTAGTTTTTTTTTTTATATAAAAATATATTTTTATACTTTCATAGCGTTTTTGTTTGGGGGCTCACTATTTGCTAACAAGTGCTATGACCCAGGGTCAGGGTGAATCTAGGAACAACAGTAATTAAGGTGGTGGTTCCACACTCCTCAAAACCTCCAATCTCCAGAAGCCTTGCTGCTGGATGTAGTTTATCATCATACTCAAGACTATACACTATTGTTCACCCAATACAAGCCCCAAGAGCCACTCAAGGTAGAAGGTTAATAAATGAGGTTGTTGTAAGGGTGGGCAGGGAGGAAGAAAGTGGTGTATATTATAATGATATCTAGATTGATTGATTGATTTGTTTTATGGCTTATCAACCTTTTTCAGGTTATTTAAAGCCAGAAAAATATTTTTAAATTGTAAGAATCTTTTGAAGAGTGACTTACTGATAAAGTCCTACTAATTAACCCATAGCTAGGGGGAAAGAATAGGTGGACTCATACCTTTCCTAAGTGTATTTGCATGTAAGTGAATATAACAAACCCAAATGAATTTAGAGCTTGACGCTCCAATTTCAAGCACATATCCATTACACCAATTACTTCCAAACCTGGTATTCCGAAGTGGTCACCTATCTAGGTACTGAACAACCTTGATGTTGCTTAACCAGTGTTTCAATGAGATAAGCCCAAAGATATCTAGGACAAATAATGGTTTATATTTGGCTTGCTTACATGGACGCATGGTAGAATAGTTAGAATGTTCTGACCATTAGACTTGGATTTGAATCTTACCATAACCAACGAGGTGATGTTTTGATAATATTTGGCCTGGTATAATATTTTGATAATCTCAATGTGCAGAAATTATTGGAAATGACCTGAAAATCACACCACAGACTGACTCAAATGTTCTGCATGAATTAATGTCTGAATCCATAGCTTACTTGCTCATGGCCACATTATGAGGAAAGAAGATTTGGTAAATTTAACACTCACAGGACATATTAAAGGTGACAGTGACAGAGATAAACAGCAAGTAAACTACCTAACAAGCTTGTGCAAATGAATGAGAGAACAGAGTGGGAAAGATATTAAGAAACAAACATTTCTAAGAGCTACAAAGCATAAGATGTTGTGGAGAGACATGATCGCCCACATCCTAAAGGTACTTAAAGCATAGAAGAATAAGCTTATGGTCCAGGTAAAAGTATTTCAAATATTAGTTTTCAAGTTAGGTAGGCTGTATCCAGAAATTGGTGCAACGCTATCTTTCCTACTGCTATTTCCACTGTGATGTATTAAATTTCGAAAAACTTAAACTATACATCCTCTGGTCATAGTAAGTCTCCAACTTGATCAGGGCTGGTTCAATGTACTGGAAACACAGGACAGTTGCCTGGGGTGCCATCATACCACCTTGTCATGTGTTTGGGATCTTCCAAAACTAAAGCTTGTAAAAACATACTTGTGGGATGTCCATGACTCAAGACAGATTAAATTCTTTGGCTATTTTGTCAATAGAAAATGATCTTGTAAAGAAGATAGGGGTAGAAAGGGCCATAAAAAGATTTGTAGATATAAAGGCTAGAAAAATGGTTTTAGGTAGAGTAATGAACGTTTGTATTAAGTTGTGTTTTGTAATAAACTCTTTATTCTACATTTTCAGTTTTTCTCCTTGTGAAAATTTTTTAAAATTATACTTTTAAGGGTGTCAAAGTTGAGCTTGCCCAGGATGTTAGCAACCCTAGGTCCATCATTGAACTTGATATTAACTTACCCTTTCTGGAGCCTTCTTTTGTGTGGGGTGGGTAGAAATTATCTAAAATAGGAATGCTCAGGCATGGAAAGCAACTGCCGAGTTCGCAATATCAAGTCAGTCATAGAAAAGCGACTATCAACACTTTCATCTTGGTGGTGCTGTTTGAGGCCGATCCAAGGGAGGTAATCAATACACAATTCTATAATAAATGTGAATGTCAATGTGTCGGACGTATTCAACTTTACTCCTAGAAGCCGTAGCCCAAAGTATACCATTTTGGAATCAGGCCGACTGTGAACAAATTAAAAACATTCTGGGCCAGATCCGGACCCACAATCCTGAAATTTTGAATTTCCAAGTTTTCATTACCGCGATTGTTTTCAGCGATTTTTTTTATGTGACTTTTTGTGACAAATTTTTTGTGTGATAAGGATTTTTATAACTTGGAAATAAATTTAGGAATAATTGAAATTAATTATGAAATCCAGCGAATTCATTCATGAAACAAAAATAATTGTTTGTATGGAAAGCAAGGACCTACATACATCAAATTGCCTTTAACTTAAGTGGTGGCAGAAGAATTATAATTGAACTTTAAAAAAAGGTAAACTTAAATATTAATGCAATCTTACTTATTATATAACGCAGATTGTGTGTGTGTTGTGTGTGTGTGTGTGTCTGTAACGTTTATATATTGGATCGGATTTCCTACATTTTTCAACCGATTTCAACAAAACTTCACAGGACTACATAAAATTACCTTGTGGTGGTTCTAACAGCGCCAAAAATGGGGAAAATATAATTGTTTTTGCACAAAATCAATTTGAAAACACGATTAAGAGACATCGTGAAAATGGAAGGGGGACAACTCACATTGGGTTGTTTGTGTGTGTGGGTTCCTTTAAATATGGGAGCGGATTTCATATATTTTTCAGCCAATAAAACAAAACTTCACTTTTTTTTTTTTTTTGGCAGGTAGTGTTTCTTATTCTCTTGCACACTTTTTTCTTTATTTTTAACATTCAGAATGCTTTAAAAATTCCATTTACAAGACAATTATTTATAATAAAATTCTATTCAATCGAGAGACTCATAACAATTGAAAACAATGTTTTTGTTTGAGTTTGACCAATTCATAAAAAAACAAAAAACAAATTAAGACATGCGTGTCCGTCAACCTTAAACAATAATCTAACGATCTCTACTGATTGTACGAATACAAACGTCAGAATAAATTCTTTATCTTTAGGGAAAGATAATGAAATCTAAACATACACAAGTCCTAACTAAAAATAATAACCGGAACGGGAAACTACTTTAAATACATATGGTGTCCAATTTTTTTACTGTATTCAATAAGTAAAAATCATAAATTGTAAAAGATTATTATTACAGAAAGGCTACTAAATGAATAAGATTTGTTAGATCATAATTAACCCAAATAAAGTTAATATTTTTTGTATTAGAAACAACGAGTGGAAAATATATTCAAATCAGAATTCTAATTATGAATCACCACAAGCAAAATATGCAATTTTTTTTTTACTGTATTCAATAAGTAAAAATCATAAATTGTAAAACTAAAAGATTATAGAAAGGCTACCTACATTTTTCAACTGATTTCAACAAAACTTCACTTTTTTTTTTTGGCATGTAGTGTTTCTTATTGTCTTGCACACTTTTTTCTTTATTTTTACATTCAGAATGCTTTAAAAATTCCATTTACAAGACAATTGTTTATAATAAAATTCTATTCAATCGGTAGAGACTCATAACGATTGAAATTGAAAACAATGTTTTTGTTTGACCAATTTGTAAAACAAAACAAAACAAAACAAAAAAAAAAAAATTAAGACGTGTGTCCATCAACCTTAAACAATAATCTTTGTCAATTTTATTTTTCAGTCTTTATGATGGTGGATACTTGATCTATCTCTTACTGTTATATCCCCGGGCAACGCCGGGCTCTACTGCTAGTACATAATAAATGCAACAGTCAATTTTGAGTTCTTCTGTAATTTATTGTTGTCTATCGCATCTACTCTTCCCCTCTCTATTGTGATGATGAAGGCCCTAATCAAGAGGCCCTCTAAAGGAGTTAGTTTAAATGCTGCTCAATAGGCCATTTTTTAAGCTAGTTATAAATATGAACAGTTATTGCAAATAATTTTATTTTGAATAGATTGAAATAATTGAGATTAAAACTAATTCATTTTGAATATTCTCTTCTATATGTGGAGAAATCTGCAGTCATAAGGGATTTATTTTAAATAATTTCAGTTTTTATGATTGTAATTTTTGCTTGATTGAAATTTATTCCGATGGAAAAATATCACCTTTCATTAACAATTCAGAGTTTTTCTGTCAGATATTAACATCTTTTAATTGGATTAATTAAATTATTCATTTTTGTAAAGTATTTTATTATTCTTATTGTTAATTTTAACCAAACTTTTTCATTCAAATACCTTCTGCTTGTTTAAATAGCATGAAATAGCTGTTGCAGATTTGAATCAACCCACAACAAGAAAAAGGTGAAAAAAGTGTTTAAATATAAAAATGTAAAATATTTTTATTTTCGTGTTTTTTGCAACTAAATTTTTCTTAGTGTGTGTGAGTGTTAAAATTCTTACAGTTCTTGTTTGTTAAGATAAAAAGAAATGTGTTTTCTTCACATGTATGTCTGAGAAAAAAAGAGGCAAGGCAGACAGTGTAAGTGCCACATAGCTTGGTGAGAAAGACAGGTGAAGAAGTAAGGGAATTTTTTTTCTAAGCCATGTGTATTGTGAACTGTGGCAGTTCCTCTCCTTCCTGCTGTGCCATTCTAGAAACTTTGCTTATATACCCTTCAAAGGGATCACAAAGCATGTTTTTGTTTTATTGTTGACGGGAATGTGATCCATTAGTTGAAAAATGTTAAATATTTAATTTTAAATCATTCATTTATTAACCATAAATCCTCTGACTTGGAAACTATTTTTTTGTTATTTGGTGTTTGACTATCTTGGCATTTATTTCCAATCTTCTCACACCACATAGAAATAAAAAGTAGTTTCTGACAAGAACTCACATCTTATATTTTGAGTGTATGTTTTATATAGATAATACCTTAGCCATGAATGTCTACCATAAAGAAAGCACAAATCTACAGTAATACTTCCACCATTACACTTCAAATTGCTATACTATAGTACCTACTTTAATAATATCTAGTAATATGTCCTAAATTATTTTGAATTCTGATATGAATTTTCATTATTAATTTTCTCCTAGTATTTTCATTTTTTTTTTTTTTTAAATCATTTCACCCCAACATGGCAATAAAGCCACTAATGTCTCTCCACAATATCTTATGCTTTGTAGCTCTCAGAAATGTTTGTTTTTTTTTGTTTTTTTTTTTACTATCTCTCCCAGTCCCTGTTCTGTCATTTACACAAGCTTGTTAGGTAGGTTACTCACTGTTTGTTTCTCTTGCCTTTAATATGCCCTGTGAGTGTTAAATTTGCCAACAAGGGGTTACTGAGTGGGAAAGAATGAGAAAAAGAAAAATATTATGGAGAGAGGACAATAAAAGAGCAGAAATTAAGAGAGAAGATAAAAGGTTGACATTGTAATTTTTTGAAAATCAAAGTTGACTGGAAAGCAAAAAGCCAGAAAAGAGTTCCATAAGCAAGAAGTGCAAGACAAAAAACTGTTAAAATAGGGTTACATCTACCAATTTCAACTGTAAAATGATGAGACCTAGCTGGCAATCTAGTATTACACTTAAATTCATAAAGCTGGGGTACCAAAGAGGAAAGCTTATCAGAACAATTAAAATATTTATAGAAAAGATACAAGGATGCTACATTACTGGTGATGGGAAAGTGATTGAAGCTGAGATACCAGGACAGGACCGATAACACTGCAGATTCTTTTTCAGGATTCAAGAATATCTTAATTCATAGCAAAAGCTCCAGACCAGATGAGACTTCAATATTCAAATGGTAGACTTATAAATGTGCAAGATGGATTCTGGCAAGAAAAATTGTCTGGCACAACATGATGAACCAACTTTCCAAGCAGCAGATCTAGCAAGTGATTCGGCATAATCTTTCCATTTCATGTTAGTGGAAAATGTGAGCCCAATGTGAAGGCTATGGTCAAAAGAAATTAGTGACTCTTTTGGGACGTAATTTCACACTGGGTGTTTCTTCCGACTACACCGGTTTCTTGGTATTTATCGTTGTTCTCTTCCCTGTATCCCGTTCGTTCATTCTAATCCTAAGCATGGAAGAATGGCATATATAAATATGTAAGAGAGATTTGGCTACTTTCCTAGTAGCACACCTAGCAATTGATTTAATATAATCTTTCCATTTCATGTCAACGGAAAATGTTAGCCTGAAAAGGCACAAGGAGTCATTCTCCATGTTGATGGTAGACAAATAGGCTAAGATGATTAAAAGCGAAGTTTTGTTACTGTTAAAATTAACAAGCTATTTCAGGATTAAAAAGATGAAAAATCTAAATGTAACCATAAGTCCTTTGCTAACAGTTTCATTTCTTGCCTGTAGAAATCTATTCTGGCTTTTTGCTTTCCAATTTTGATCGTCAAAAATTAAAAATGTAATGTCAATCGTCATCTACTGTCTTCCCGATTCCTCCTCTTTTATTGTTCTCACTGCTAAATAATGTTTTCTTTTTCATATTCTTGTGTCTTCGTGGCTTTATTGTCTTGCTTGGGGTGAAATGATTAAAAAACAAATTAAAAATAAAATAGTGGTTATATAATTTAACTTACTTTTTTTTGTAGATAAACACTTTACTTAATTTCATTTAGAAAAATTACAAGCAATAAATATAAAAATTTTAAATATCACACACAGATCATGATGGACAATGTAACAATTTGTTAATGTGAGGAAAAACTGATAAAAAAATAAGAAAGAAAGAAATATTTTTACTCACTTCTCTAAAACGTTTATAATCTAACAATCGAGAATAAGCTGAAGTTCCAGCTATGATGAGACGTGGTCTGAATAGGACGGCTGTTTCGTGAAGTTTGTCATAATCTACAAGACCTGTTTGTGGCTGAAAAATAAAGAACACATTAAAAAATAAGATTTAAAATAATTACAAAATGAAAGGACATAACATTTCAAGAAATGTTTCATTCATTTGCTTAAAAAAAAAAAAAAAAATTTCAATTGTTGTATCAATTTTAATAAGACCGAGTTAAATAAGCACAAGATTGTTTAGTAAAATAATTATGTTATATAAAAACAAAGAAATAATTAACATATGTCCCTTATTGCTGTTTTAAACAACATGTTGGCCAATATATTTTTCACTCTTCCTTTTGTGTAGATTGCATTTAGTGATCTTTAGAGGTTACTTAGAGTTTTCTTTTTTTCTCTCTTTTTATCTACATGGTTAGAATCTAATAGAATCACAGGACTGAGTGTTAAGGCCAATTGGTAGTTGGGTTAAAACTAAAAAAATTTCTTTACTTATCACTTGTCAGGAAAGATTTGAACAAGTACTATGATCCAATTTTACCAAATGGCTTTCTGTTAATTACAGATACGAGAGAATGTCATGACTAAATTTAGCATTTTTCATACTTGGTTTACTTTAGCTTTCATTTTTGCTGAAACTTTTGTGTAAAGTTTTTCTTTCATTATCATTTTTTTTTTTTTTTACAATGATGTTCACTCTGTAAAAGGCCCAAGGGCCAGTCAATGTAGCGTTACAGAGTAAGAAGCACAACTTATGCGGATATATGTGGAAGATGGCAGTTAACCATAGACTTGAACAGGTTAAGACCATAGTGACCAGGGAAACATTCTCATGGGAGTTGGTCCCACAAAGCAGGGAAGAAGCTGCTATAGTAGAAATTACATCTTACCAAAGGTAATGAAGGTGATTCACTACAATGTACATATCATGCCATTAGGACTGGTGGAACCCTGTACTGTAGTTCATCTGAAGACTTTTCATAGAAATGGCAATAGAGTAACAAGAGGCTTGTCTTCAAGAAAGGATTGCAGGGTGGAAAATAATTTGTCATTCACAAGTATGCTTTCGGACTCTATTGAGAGCAGAAAGCAAAGACTGGACAGCCCCAGCAGTAATGCCATTTTCAGCCTAATCTGGCCTTTATAAACATAGAGGACAGCAGGAGGAGTCAGATACTTGCTGGAGTGGTACAAGGAAGTGACCATTTTCCGACATCTTTAGCAATGGATCATATGTATGAGTTCCACTTGAGGCCTGGGCTGTGTTTAAGTCCCAATAGATCAGGGGTGCCCAACCTTTTGATTCCATGCGACAATAATTTGTACGATTAATTTAAATGCGCCACACAAACATTCACTTCCTTTCAGTACGTGTTGTAATATGGACATATTTTAAAGTCATAATAAATCTATTTATTTGAAAAATATATGCTTATGACCAGGGACATATCCAGGAGTTCTGAAGGGGGGGGGGCATCAATTAAAAGCTTTGACTTTTTTTTTCTCTTCAGATTTTGGCTTAGTTTCTTTTCATCAAAAGGATGCAATGCGCCACTTGTAAGCATCCAATGCACCACAGGTTGGCCATCCTTGCAATAGATGTTCAAGGAACATCCGTTAGAGATTTCCAGAAGTAACAGACATTTGAGTAAAGTCAAAGGCGAACGCTATTATTTGTATAATAGGATGAAATGAAGAAAGGACTTCCTCTCAGAAACAAATACTTACAGATATTTTATAAGGCATAGATTCAAAATAAATGGAAGTAGCTGAGATTCTTTTAGTGTCAGTCATAAAGCCATGAGTCAAGCTGAAAGAAAATAATATTTAATGAAAAGCAATTGATATAAATTTGGTAAGTTGTAATGTGACAGCCATTTTTATTAAAGATTTGTTTTTAAGCAGAAGAAACCAATAAGTCAAATATTATCCCATTCGGAAGGAAAAAAAAAAAAAAAAAAGTAATTGCTATTGGTTCTAAACATTTATAGCTACAAAACTATTTCTCACGATATTGCAAATTCTTGGATGTTGAATTGAGGAGGATGGGGTATTTTAAGGTACCAAAAAACTTATAACAAAATCCAACTTCTTTTTTACCCTGCTACTAAACTGTAGTGAAAAAAGGCCAAAAATTGCAGATGTCAGAAATAGGTAGAAAGACCTGACTGAAACATTTTGATGCCTCTCATGTAATTGACTTAGTTCCATATAAACTGTAATGGAGCCTATCATACAGTAAGCTTTTGATCTCCATAGAGTAACAGGCTCTTTCACAAAAGCACTTGACAAATGATTTGCAACAGTTCATGTCATGCTGATTGGTGGTTTGGAATATGAAGATAGTGGTTTTGTTAAGTGTTGGTTGGTGGCTTACATTGTCAGACCATTTTGATGAAGCTTTACAGACATTATTAACATAAACCAAACAATAATAAAATTAAACTGAGAAAAGATTTTAAGTTGCTTTTATTTTTTTACTAAATTCAAATCAAAATTTTCTCTCCTAACCAGAGAGAAGTACCAAAAATTTTAAACCAAAAGCCATTTATCAACCATTTCTTTAAAAGCTTTAAACTGACATTATATACACACATATAGGATTCAAATAATTTGGGGGTGGGGTACAAAATTTTCTCAGGGCTTAACATTTAAAAAAAAAAAAAAAAAAAAAAAAAAAAAATGAAAAATATATAAATGGTGAAATTAATGACAACCACCCTAGATCAAGAAGTCTTACTACAGAGAAAAAAAAATATTTTCCTTTTCCACCTGAGAAACCACTTCTTTAGCAGAAGTGTGCTCAACCAATTATGGCCATGGGAAACAATCATGATAAAGCAAAGCTTAGTTACCAATCTAGATCTATATAAGCCAGTTAACATTTATTTCAGTTAAGAAAGGAAAAAAAACAAAAAAAAAAACATGGGTGTCAACTCAAACCCACTAAAAATAATGTTTATAGAAATAAGAAATTATGTTGAATTTTTTAAAAAAATCCATTAACTATTTAAAAATTATTTTGTTGTTTCAGATACAAGCAAATATAGAATTAAAATGTCCCAGCAAGAGATGTGCATTTCTTAAATAGATAATCAAAACTTGCTTTATCATGATGATTTCCTGTAGCTTAATTGGTAGGGCACACTATAACTAAAGAAGTGGTTTCTCTGTTGGAAAAAAGAAATACAAGTTTGATTTCTGTTAGAATGTGTATTTTTCTTCAGTAGGACTTCTCAATCATGGCCAGTCAACATTAATTTCATAGTTTAAAAAATAAAAATAAAATAATAATAATAATAATAATAATAATAATAATAGGTGTCAACTCAGACACATGTACCCACTAAAAATAGCATTTATAGTGTGTGTGTGTGTGTGTGTATATATATATATATGGATTGTCTGGAAAGTTCATGCCAATTTTTAAGGGAAATTAAAACACAAAACAAAATCATGCCATTAAATTCAACTAAAAATGAACCATTTTGTTGCACAACCTTTCTCCATTTTTACTTCAGTTTAAAAATTCCATCTCCCCAGAATTTCGATACTTTCTTGGTAAAGAACTCATTAAGGTGTTTTTTTATGTCATCCAAAGAATTAAAATTTTTACCATTGAGATTATTTTGCAAGAACCTGAATAAATGAAAATCCGAAGGAGCAATGTCTGGTGACTATGGTGGTTAAGGTAACATGTCCCTGCCAAGTTGCAACAATTTTTGCCAGGTCGCAAAAGAAACCTGAGGTCTGGCACTATCTTGATGGAAAACAACACCTTTTCTGTTCGCCAATTCTGGCCATTTTTCTTGAATTGCTGCCTTTAATTCATTCAGTTGCAAGCAGTACTTTTCAGAATCAATTGACTGCTTACTTGGCAGAAGCTCATAGTACATGATTCCTTTCCAGTCCCACCAGATGCACAGCATGACTTTCTTAGGATGAAGACCTGATTTCAAGGTGGTTGAAGTTGCCTCATGTTGCTTACACCAGGATATTTTTCATTGAACATTGTTGTAAATGATCCATTTCTCATCACCCATCACAATTTGCTTAAGGGTGCATTTTCATTGCATTTATACAGCAAATCCCAGAAGAAATGCTATCGAAAAGATTCTTTTCACTTGTTTTGTATCCAAACATCATAGCGATTTGAATACCCAAGCTTCACTAAGTGCTCATGGAGGGTGGGTTTTGATAAATTTAGTGTTTCTGCTAATTTCTGCTTTGTGTAATGCAGGTTATTCTCGACCAGTGTCTTGACTTGGTCATCATCTGTAGTAGAGGAGCCTGCCTGAGTGTTCTTCATCAATAAGGCTGCAATCACCAATTCTAGACATAGCAAACCACTTCCATACAGTTCTGTCAGCTAAAGCACCTTCACTGTACACAGAACATATCTTTTGTTACTTACAAGGCATTTTTGCTTTTATGGTTTATATATATATATATATATATATATATATATATATATAAAGAAAAAAAAAAGGAAAGAAAAAAAGCATCAAGTGTCTAAAATGCACCTCATAATCTTCCATTTTCATAGGGATGCAAAATTGACATGAATTAAGTAATTTTAAACTTTCTTTCTCAAGAGATAGTTTGAAGTGTGCTCTAATTGTAAATGTAAGCATATTATATCTGTTGATAAATTTGACATGTTTTAACACTCTGGAACATGACAAATTAAAAATCAGCATGAACTTTGCGGACAAACCTATATATAAGAACAAATGGAGTACAATTCCACTGTTCATAACATTTAATTTAAAAGAGGGCTCAATACAGAGTACAGCTGAATATTATTTATTATCAGATTAAAGCAAAAACAGGTTAAAAATTGCTACACAATAACAATTGTGTTTCAACACTACAAATGTGTCTCCTCAGGCGATGGTAAATTACTGGTGAGTGAATGATCTTTCATTCACCAGTAATTTACCATCGCCCAAGGAAACATTTGTAGTGTTGAAACACAGTTGCTATTGTGTAGCAATCTACAACATTCTACGCGCGTGAGTTTCCTCCTTTTCTTCCACACTCGCGTGTGCGCGCGTGTTCACGGTTTGCACCCCCTTCCTGTCTCTTTCAGTCAGACATAGCAGTAAGCCATTCTTTTGTTGTTGACTTCAAGCTACCTGCTGCTCCTGATATTATGCAAACTAGAATTTGAAATCTTCCTGCAAAATTTCTTTGACGTCATGGACAAACTGGTTTTTCGAAGTTAGTCATGGTCCAGACACTGAACCAAGCAGTTTGACTCATTTATCCCTCGTCAGTCAATCTTAAATACAGACAGGGATATCTTACTGACGAACAACTTGCTATCCGCAGGTCAGACCTTCTCAGTTTTCTGCTGGAAAATGTGCGAGACACACAACACAGTCGTGGGCAAAATTTCGTATTCAACAAGTGACTTATTTTATCCCTCATCAGTCAACCTTAAATACAGACAGGGATATCTTACTGACAACAAATAATTCTTTGGCTCGTCGTAAATATTTTTCTTCAAGACGATGCAACCAACAAATAATTCTTCGTCTCTTTGGCTCGTCGTCAAATAATTTTCATCAAGTCGATGCAACTATCGGCCACCTTTTTCCTCGACCTTAGACTAACTCCTTAGAAGAACCTCCTACTGTTTTCTATCAGGGAAACTTAGTACGTACGTCTTTGTCATCACAACACACTTTGGATGACTAGAATTTTCTCGTCGAGTGACTAACGTCTTGTCCGAACCTGCCTTTGTCATTAACAAGGGAACAGAACTTTTCATATTCGTTGAACTCTAATCTGCTTTGAACCAGTACCTTAAAAATATACATAACATTACACTCACACTAACAAAAACTCGCAGTGAGTATTTTTCTTTGTTGTATGTATAATATTCCGTGTAAACAGACTTTTCTAGAACCTTCTTCCTCAAGAACTTTTCCCGCCTTAGCCATCTTGCTTTCTGGTTTTGGCGCGGAACATTTTCCTTGATCTCGTACCACGAGATAAGCTACTTGTTTTTCCATTTAATAAAAAAAAATTACACTTGTTTTGAATCCAGTCGTTTTCTGTCATTCTGTGCAGGCTATCTTCTTAATATTTTTAATATATGCACGTGTGGACTAACCACATTCCTCTCGCCGTTCATTCATACATTTTTTTATATACATTGTTTGTGGACTCGGTAGTTTAGTGTGGTGCCT
This sequence comes from Acanthosepion pharaonis, assembly GCA_903632075.3. Classification (NCBI taxonomy): domain Eukaryota; kingdom Metazoa; phylum Mollusca; class Cephalopoda; order Sepiida; family Sepiidae; genus Acanthosepion; species Acanthosepion pharaonis. The sequence goes on from CAHIKZ030001112.1 coordinate 3,409,656, forward strand.
GGCACAAGGCCACTTTGTAATAAACCAGCACTGCACCCTACTGGGTCTGCAACAGCTTTAAACTCTGATAATAATAATAATAATAATAATTATATATGATACATACATAGAGAGATATAAATATATAAAACTCAACATGACAGGTTGATTGGAAGTTTCACACTTTAATCAAATCATCTATAGGTCATTTAAGGCATGAAACTGGCAGTCAGTATTGATTTCTACATCCATACTGTTTTTATCTTCAAACGTTTTTTTCACTCATAAATACAACTAATTTTAAACATTATATATTGCTGCTACTACTGTATTAAAATTGAACAAAAATTAGAACTTAAAAACAAATCCTGATAAATAAAATTATATTATCAAATAAGATATGACCTTTAGAGAGCTGTCCGAGATAAGATTGCCTTTTATTGAAAATATATACATAGAAAGCAAGAGATTTTGTATGAATGAAAAATGAGTAATGACAGAAACGTTACTTACTGTCCCCCATCTGGTAAGTCTTGCCCCATGATGCGGTCGTGTGGGTTGAGCACAGCAGTATAAGCAGCCATATTGGCTGGACTGCCAGAATATGGTTGGACATTGACTCCCCATCGTTCAGGATCCAGCCTGTAACACTGCAAAGCTCTATCCCGGCACAGGTTTTCAATTTGGTCAATGTAAACATTGCCTCCATAATATCTGCACAAAAGACAAATTTAAGAAAAAGGGAAAAAAATTTTCAAACCATTTCCTTGGATCTATTCTTTTGATGGATGTGCTCAAGTTATCGCCTGACATAATGGTACTTAAACATAAGATTTGTCAAAGGGTTTCAATCCCAATAACGGGATTATTTACATTATTTAGACTATTGTCCTCATCTTTGTTGCTATATTTATAACAACATTTCAGTCATTGTGTGCTCCAGCCTTCCTCAGGTGGTTGGAATGTTGAACTGAACCCTTTATTTCATTGGCTGGGGTAGACCGTTCTAGTTCCATGTACCATGTCTAATGGATGTCAGTTATCAGTTATCTCCTTTTAATTCACCTCTCCAAGTCTCTCTTAGTGGATAAAGGCATTGGTTAGATCCAGTGACAGGATCCAAAGAGTTGTGAGTTCAATACCTGCTTAAGGCAGTGGAGAACTTGGAGAGGTGAATTAACAAGAGATAACTGATAACTGACATTCATTAGACGTGGCATGTGGAACTAGAACAGTCTACCCCAGCAAATGAAATAAAGGGTTCAGTTTGACATTCCAACCACCTGAAGAAGGCCAGAATGTACAATGGCTGAAATGTTGTGATAAATATGGCAACAAAGATGAGGACAATAGTCCAAATAATGTAAATAATGTACATAATACCTCATCTCAAAAATATAGATATACAGTAATGAGATGTTCAATATTATAATAAAAATGAGGTGTGTGGGGATTACCCCTATTTGGTCTGCCAAGATGCCTTTAGGTGGCAATCTTAAATACTATAAAAGAACAAACATATCTTCCTCTTTCCTCCTTTCAACCAAGCATGCAGTAGGTAGAAAACACCAACATATTATTTGTCCCCTATTAGGATATCTTTTCTCCAGGTGACTTATGACTGAACTTTTACAGACAAACACACGCACACACACTTACTAACAGTTAAGTTTAATGTCTTTTTTTTCCTTTTTGGAATATAATAGTGCAGTACTTCTCAAGCTATCTGAAATGGCAGACCAGCATTTTTTTTCCTCAATGTGTCATGTACCTGTAATATTTCGTGGTAATAAATTTATACCGGAAATGATATATATAATGAATATAAAAGTTGACTATTTTTTATTTTCCATTTATTTTGCAAAACATAATTCAAAATCAAAACATAAAAAGCAATAAAAAAATAAGCAGTTTATTAACACAAAAAAAAAAAAAAAAAAAGAAAAAATTATATAACCTTAATCTTTATAAATGATTCCTTAGCATGGTCAAAAGAGCCTCAACAAGATTTATAAAGTTGTTATAATGAACATAAAGGTAATTATGGAAACATCAAACAACAATTCATGTAGTGGCAGCTCTTAAGTTCTCTATAGACGATGAGATTCAGAGCCCAAAAGTCAGCAGGAAAGGTCATGACTACCATTTTTTTTTTTTGAATAATTAAGATATTTTGATGGCACAATCTTCAGAAGAGCCAAACACTTAATACTGAATACTAGTCTAACTTGCTATACTAAAAAAAAAAAAGAAAAAAAAAAAAGAGGCTTAAGAGTGGAAAGATGTTATTTTCCGAGGAAGAGTACACACAATCACATGACTAGAAAGGTAATGGGTGTCTTTTTAAGAATTTATGGTTTAAGTGTATAGATATCTACCCCACTCTCCAGATCTTGTCCTATTTGATTATTTTCTCTTTTAAAAAGATAAAATGAGTTTGAAAAGGAGGAAATTTCTGAAGGATTTGGAGGTGCTATTTTAATGACCAAACATCATTTTTTTTTAAGTGGTGAACTCCAAAGTGAATACATGAAATACAAAAGTAAATTTTGTGATAAAGTCATTTCTTTCTTTTGTCAAGCTAAGAACTTTTCAGCATCCCTTCAGATTAGCAGAGATTGGTATCAACAGAGCCTCAACAATATTAATATGAAAGTTAAAATTATATAAAATTCTAATAGGATTATTTTATTTCCATAATTATCTACATGTAATAAATCAATGGTCACCAACTTTTTGAACTTCATGGATGACTAAATGTATAATTTTAAATTTGCTGGACCACTAATATGAATTTAGAAACAAAAAAAATGGTAAATACATTATAATAATAATTATTTTATTAATATGAAATGCACCCATTAAAAAAGGTCACAAAGTTATAGTGTAATCATTTAAATAAAACAAATTGAAAATTTGAAGTTTATTCAAGTCTTACACATTTTTAGTGTGGTATTTGTTCGTAAGGTGATTTGATGTTTTCAACATCCACTAAAAAGTTGTTTTTTTAAAAATATTTTACAAAAATAGTTTTTGAGTATGAATGCTTATGAATTTTATCTGGTTGTGGGGAAAATTGTGAAAATGGCCTACCTCGGAAACGCGTTCGAATCTGCGCAGTATGTAAACTCTGGTCCTTCCATCGGTAAAAAAGAAAACCAAAATGGCGGCGCCCACGTTTTATGCCGAGCGGTCTCGGTCAGTTAACGCGAAATCTCATTGCCTCGTGATTCGCATGCAAATCGTGGTCGATCCGCAGCTGTATAAAGCAGGCTTGTTTCTGCTGTTTAAAAGCAGAAGGCTTTCGGCTCGTGAGAAGGTTGGACGTGCGACACCGGTTTTCTTTGTGCCTACCTGCTATCATCAGTTGAATTGTTGAGTTACACACCACACTGGTGTGTAAACCAATTCTTGAATATACAAATATTACTCTGTTGCTATGCCATATTCATAGAAAATTATTCTAGTAAACCATCCAGTAACTAGTTATCAATGGTAATGGTAAGAAACTATTTCGTAACAAGTATTGAATAAGACTTTGCAAGTCATATTAGGTTATACTATGGCTGGATGATGTCACAGTACTTGTGTACTTGTATTTATCTGGAGATTACATAAGGTCTTGAATATACATACCATCTATAATATGTTTTGTTACTCATCATTTTTGAATCTGAAGCTTCATAAAAATTGAAATAATGTCCCAATTTTTCTGTGGACCATGAAAAATTTTGCACAGACCACCAGTGGTCCACAGACCACTGGTTGGCAACCACTGTTATAGATAATTATGGAAATAAAATAATCATATTATAATTTTAATTGTTAGCACATACATCAAACTCTGCCAATATATCATAAATAATAGCCAATTCCATTTTTGATTGCCAGAAAAGATGGAAAAGATAACAGAGACATTCTTTGATTTCAATGTGAGAGAGAAGATAGAGCAGTTGATAATGCTCTAGTGTTTAACATCTGCTTCAGTAAAATCAAAAAAAAAAAAAAAATTGTTAATTTTATTTCTTTTCATTTGTACCCTCTTACTTCTTTAAATCATGACCTGTCTTCATACTTATGATTGTTATTGCAATGTCAAATATTTAACGATGCAAAGGGGAAATTCCATGGGTATTTTATTGTTGAAGAACTTGCAAGGTGCTTACTCAATCATTAATTTGAGAATTAGGATTCATCAGAATATTCAAATAGCAAAACCATCAAATTTTCACAATTTTTACATATTAAATTGTTTTATTAAAATTGATTGACAAGATAAATACCCTTAAATCAAATTTGGAATAATTAATGAGAAAAAAAATAAAGAAAATAATCCAAGAGGTCAAATACTTTTGTGTAAAACTGCATTCATTACTTTTGCTGAGACTATCATGGAAAGCCTAAAAGGTCAGATAAAGCATTTTGGCACGGATGGAAGTAAAAGGTCAACAAATATAAATGCTCATACAGTGAAATAAACATCATGGCAAACTAAATGTGAGCATTCTAATCTGAAAACAACTCTTTTCTTTTTTTAACTATCTTTCACCCAATGAGGCCCAAAGGTCACTCAAAGTAGAGGTTTGCTAAATATGGAGGTTTCCAAGGAATCAAAGCAGCTTAACTTCTTTGGGTTGGAAACATCATGACTGAGCAGGCGGCCTAGGTATGGAGATGAACTTGTTCGACTGGAAAGACTGTAGGGCCCATTGGAAGAAGGAGAGTAACAATGGCTGTTTGAGGATGAGCTGACATCTGTGGTTTTAATAGCAGAGCCCACTGAGAAAATAAGCAAAATGACAAGAACCTTTCTTCTTCTATGTGCCATGTTCCCCTAAGGATTTGGGAAACCATGGCTCACCAAAAACTCTTATCCTTTGTAACTCTTTGTAATATTTGTCCTTTTGCCATTCCTCCCACACTACATTCCACCATCCATTCACATAAACTCGTCAGGTAGGTGACCCATTGCCTTCTCCTGTACCTTTGATATGTTCTGTGAGTGTCAATTCTCCAAGCCCTCCTTCTTCATTATGTGTCAAAGATATTTCAGCTCTTTCTGATTCTGAATATAAGTGTCCTTTTTTGGTTTCTATCTTCTTTAAGACTTTGTTGCTTACATGCCCCCATCTATTTTATTTGCAGCATCCTTCTGTAAAACTACATCTGTTGCCTGAAGTTTCTTCTTCATCTGTGAGAAAATTGTTCAATATTTAATACCATATAGGACTAATATTACATAACAGTTCAACACTTTTTTCTTTGTTTCTAATGAAATTTTCCTGTTTCTTTGCTTAGCTTTTGCAAATCATCTTTTTCTATTCCAGGCATTTACAAAGCTTAAATCAGCACAGGTTGCAGAATCTGTCTGCTTTGAAGGTCAGCATTCAAAAATCTCACTTTTTTGTTTACTTGCTTGACACCAACCATATACTGTTAATATGATACTATCTTTCCAAATAAGCAGACCCTAGCTCCTGGCAAAGTATGGTAAATAGGCAACTAACCCACCAATTAGACCAACATAAAAAAAATTAAAAAAAAAAAACTGGTTAAAAATTGTACACTATTTACATTATTTGGACTATTGTGCTCATCTTTGTTGCTATATTTATCACAACGTTTTAGCCGTTGTACGCTTCGGCTTTCTTCAGGTGGTTGAAATGTCAAACTGAACCCTTTATTTCGCTCACTGGGATAGACTGTTCTAGTGCCATGTTTAATGGATGTCAGTTATCTCCTGTTAATTCACCTCTCCAAGTTCTCCACTGCCTTAACTAGGTATTGAACTCACAACTCTTTGGGTCCTGTCACTGAATCTAACCAACGCCTTTACCCACCTTAAGGACACATGGCACAGTGGATAAAGGGGTTGGTTAGATCCAATGATCTTATCCAATGAAGATTGCTTTTTAATAGTCCAAATTAACATGAATGAAATGCAGTGTTTTGCCTTTCTAAATTTTACAATCATGTGATACACAAGTAAAAGAATTCTCACTTTCAAGATAATTAGCCAGAGATTCATTTATCAGAAAGATCAATAATAATTTCTTTGTAATCTGAAAATTCTTCCGTTTCTAGAATAGAGTGTATTTCAAAGGAATTTTATTTTTAATCTGATAGGATTTATTACTCTGAACATAATTTTAGTAAATACATGTGTTTGAGTTGCCAACCAGCTTTGTTTCACTTTTATTTTTATTAAGTGTGAATTACATTGACCAGCCTGTGCATTTGAAAGAGTAAAGAAAATAAACTCTCCATCAGTGTTTGAACCTGCATCTCCCTTTGTAGAGGAAACCACTATCTAATGCTACATGCTCTATGCAGATGAGAAGTTTAAAACACGACAGATCAGATGGTGATTTGCTCTACAAAGAGGGATTCAGGCTTAAACCGCAACAGAGAGCACATTTTTCTTTAAGTCTCTTGAATGTGTAGGCTGTTAGACATAATTCGCACTTAAACAAAAAAAAAAAAAATGATTTAAAAATAAAAACAGGGCATCTACACATGTATCGACTAAAATAATATTTACAACAAGAACTAAAAGGTACTGTAAAGCGATTGTAATGTTATTTCTTTTGTCATTTTTATATTTATAAAAAAAAAAAAATGTCCTGCTCCAAGCCAAAACTAAGTCCCGCTCTAATAGGTGAAGGTGGAAAACTGGTGCCTCACAACAAGGTTTTTCAAGTAAATGATGCTCGACAGCCCATCTAGGTGAAAGAAAACCCTGATTTTAAGGCTCTGCTAGCTTGTGGTCACATCCAAACAGAGAAAAAGCTATAGAAGTAAATCCAGGCACAAAACCCAGAGTGGAGCCCCGAAGGTGATTGGCTGTCAATATAACTTTCTAGTGAACCTGCAGCCAGACCGTACCCAAATATAATGTCCTGTATTCCTTTGGTTCTTACTGATATGGCTGAGAGAGAGCCAGGTAGTTTGAACAGCCTCCATATACCATTACCCTGGAGAGGTCACTCAAATTTCAACCATCAAAAGACTGAATTTTGACCAAACAGAGTGCTATTTCTCTCTTGTAAGATAAATGGATGCCTACTTTGGTTTTTAAAATAAACTGATTAATTATTAAATCCTCTATCTTAATTAAATATGTAAACAGTTTTATCATGTCTCTGTACAAGCATTATAGTTTCACTAGTTTGTTTATTTTGACCAAGATCCAGTCACTAATTTATTTATTTGTACTTATGAATGAAAAAACAAATCTAAGAAACAAGTTAAAAGAATTGGTATGTATACCTGGCACCTGGGTAGCCTTCTGCATATTTGTTCGTTAGGCAAGAACCAAGAATCTCCATCACTCCTTTACTTGTAAAGTTCTGCAAGAAACCAGAATTGACAAAGTTGCATAACATTCATTTATCAGTGCCATAGAAAACATTGCCTTATCTTAGCCAATTATAGGTTAATAGTCTGCTCTAAGAGTAGTTCCACATAACATCACAAGTTGATACAAAACTAAAACATTAACCTAAAATCTCCTGTCAAGTTTTTAAATAACCTCATCAGATGGAGACTTTTATGCAGATGTCATGCATAACACCAGACTTGTTCAAAAATATCTAAACTACCAGCTGTTTGGTTTGGTTTTTGGCATATCAACCTCAATGGGCTATTTAATGCTGGTAATATTTTTATTCCAAAAATGTATTGTTGGTAATATTTTTTTCAAAAATGTACAGCTGGTAATGTATTGCTAGTAATAATTTTTTCTTCAAAAATGTATTGCTGGTAATAATTTTTCAAAAAAAGTATTGCTGGTATTAAAACCTATTTTCATACTTTCATTGTGTTTTGATCCCTTTTTTTTGTGGGGGGGGGGTAACTATTTGTCCATAGCTGGGACCCTGACAGGCATTACCACACTGGGCCAGGGTAGACCTGGGAACACCAGCAATTAAGAAGTGGTTCCATGCTCCTTAAAACCTCCTGATCAAAGGCTTTGCTGTTGGATGTAGTTTATCAGGAGACACTGCTAGCTGTTTACAACCACTTTCTCAGATAAATAACTAAAAAAGACTTCCAGTGAACAAAGCCAGTAGGTTTTAGCAAGGACCAGCCTTCTTTGAAACTTGTGGATTGGCGCTACAGAATTACAAAGAACTTTGCCAAATAACAGAAATCACATGAGGACTTTCAACAACAGCAACAACCTAAATGTATAGCACATGTAACCCAAAAAGAAAATAATGGCATAATCAAGATCTGACATTCCACACTACCACAAAAAAATAAATAAAGGTTAGAAAGGAAACCCCCATCCATACTGGAAAGAGCAATAACAGTGAACTAGAGAAACCTGTTTTCCTGAAAAATGATTTTAATAGATTCTTATAAATTTCAACTGATGGTAGCAATGGCTGATTGATCAACTGTTGTATAGAAAAAGAACAGACCTTCTCTACCCTAAATTGTTGAACATAGACTCATCCATTTACTATGATTGGAAACATCTGCTCATAGGAAGTGTGATCACAAAGTGGATTGTAGTGTTCAGTTGTACACATTGCCACTCAGAACTACGGTATTTGCTATTATTGTATTATTAATCCATGTCACTCATCTAATTGCACCCACCTTTTCTTCACTAATCTTTTGTTTTAGTGTTTTCTTTACAATATTATTAACCAAAACTATGAGCTTATCACAAGCATTATAACATCAGTGAATGCTGAGGGTTTCCTCATAAAGAAACAGCTAAAATTACTATTAATGCTCAGCATCCCAAAAAGGAATTAGTAGGCATTAGTTGATTATAGGTAGAAACCTATAATTAATGCTAGATTTTACATAATCCTATAATTACTAATAGATTTTACAGGGGACATTAATAGATTAAACATGTTTTGTTTTCATTCTGTAGTTTGTCTCATTTAGGATTCATTACATTGCCTACACACAGGGAAAAAAAAAAAAAAAAAAAAAAATGGAATGAGAAATATTCAGAATAATAATTCTTCATGGGCATGTGGTCAAGTGGTTAGAACTTTCACATTCTGGCCATAAGACTCATGTTCGAATCTCACCATTGTCGATTTGTCAGGAAGGAGACTTCCTCATGTTATCAGACTGGCGGGGTCAATTCCAGTGTGTGGCACCTTTGGAAAGTGTCTGAAAAGCCATACCACAGGTTGACCCAAACCATGTGAGTGAAAATGGATAGACAGAACTCTTGGGGGCCATCGATAGCTATGCTAGCACGAAGTCACAAGTCATTGTGGCTGAGGGATTGAGCATGCTGGCCTTGTTCAAATTGTTGATCATGCTAGATAACCCGTTCTTTCCCAGAAACTTTAACTAAGGTCTGCTCAGTATAGTTGCAGCATAAACCACAGTTGGGCTCTGTGGGTGTTGAATAAACACAAATGAGCCTGAGCAAGCATCTACAATACGGATTGGCTAGCTGTCCTAGTAGACAGGTATCCTTGAATATGAGTGGCCAGATATAAATAAAAAAAAAATAATAATTCTCCAAGCATCTCATTAAAGTTATAAGTTTAGGCCTTTTATATACAGTGTGCGGCATAATGATCCGACACATTTGTAGATTTAATAAAAGCAAAAGAGTAAAGAATGAAAAATGTGTTTTTATTTTCAAAATATATATGTAATGCCATTTTGTTTCCAGTTTAAATTGAATGGACAAGCATCACACTGTCATTGTAGAAATGTTTATCAAGAACGACGACTCAGTAACTGCAACACAAAAAGCATTGGCCCGTCTGATCACCTGATTTGAACCCATGTGATTTTTTTCCTGTGGGAATACCTGAAATCAAAAAGTATATACACACACAGACACATCACTGTCGATCTATTGAACAATTAAGAACAAGAAATTGCTGTCATTCCACATGAAATGACCTGTTGAATTATGGACAACTTTCATGAATGCCTTCAACATTGTGTGGAAAGTAACAGCATCCACTTGACAGATTTAATTTTTAAAATGAAATGAAACAAAACGGTATTGTATGCACATTTCAAAAATAAAAGCACAGTTTTCATTCTTTACTCTATTTCACTTTTATTAAACCTACAAATGTGTCAGGTTATTTTGCCACACTCTCTCTCTCTCTCTCTATTTCTTCAAACCATATATTGTTAAATTAGGTACCTCCACGAAATCGCTAAAAAAAGAGCATAGCTTGATGAAAAAGACGCCAACCTTACCGAAAACAAAATTTTATTGTCTAAATGCTTATGTTATTATTTAGAGGAAAGACCAAAGTTTTTTTTTTTTTTTAATTATTTTAAAAAAATTTTCCTTCTTTTTTAGAAAATTCTAAATTTTGATTAAAAAACCTTGTTTCTATTTGTATCAGCGGAACTAGTAAATAACATAGACAATTTTAGCACGTTTTTTTTTTTGGTATGACACACATTAATTTGAAAAATCGTTCAAAAATAGAAATAATTATCGGATGTTAATGAAACTTTCAGGAACTATTCACAGATGATCGAAATTATTATAAATATGTTTTTTTTTATGAAAGTCATGGTAGAAATATTTTTTAAAAATATTTATTACCCCCCCATAACTAATTTTATGAAAACGCTAGAAATTCGATCGCATCGGTTTTAGTGATTACAATAATTAAAAGCACAGGGCTTTGAGGAATGCAAATCATGTTTTTTTTTTTTTTTTGTTTTTAATTGGATACCCAGTACCTGAAAATCAGCTCTGAATTGTAACATACAAAACTCAATAAAACAAATATATTATTTAATTTCAAATGCTTTTATTTGCTTTTAGTTGTTTTTATGAATATGGACAATATTTTCTGAAACAAAATTTTTGATGAAAAAAAAAAATTTTTTGATGAAAAATGAATTTTTAATAAAATTATTTGTTATTTCATTAATTATAGATAGATATTTTTTTACATTTGACTAATTGTTCCCAGTAATTAAGTTAAGGCTTATAATCGAGCTGTTTACTTACGGAAGACCAACCAGAATATAATTAAAACACGTTATTTGTGGAAGCATTGTTCTCCGCTGTTAAGGCCTTTACTTTTGATTTTTCAATTTCAATTTTTGAGAAGGTTACCTACAAGTATCAGTATCATCTTATGAAATTTATATGATCTTATTTTTATATTAATCTCAGTTACGACATTTTTCCATAAATGAAATATCAAAATTAATAATAAAATGAATGCAAATACAAATAACAGTAGAATGTAATAAATGTACATAAAATTATAGTATTTTATGTACAATTCTGATAAAATTTCATAAGAAAGGTACCTATAAATTAATTAGATACCTTTCTTAAGAAATATGAAATTTAATGTCACTCTTAACAGTTTTATTTTAATTTCTTTAAAATATATTTCCCATAAAGCATCATAAACGTAAAGGTGAAAGCTAAGTAAAAAAAAAAAAAAAAAAAAAAAAAAATTAGACCGCTGAAAGTTTTCGTTAAAAATAACGGGGTAAATAATTTGTTCACGTAAATGTAAATTATTTCACTTTTCTCCTTCCAAGTAGAACAAATTAGCCTCATGGAATTCAGTAAATATATCATTCATCACATGTCAAGAGACGCGAAAGTTTATGACCTGCTTTGTTTTATTTTCAAATTACATCTTTTTGGCACAAAAGCTAAGTTAAGTTTGGTTCAAAATATTTTAAATAAACATTATAATTTCTGATTTTCTTAAAATAAGTTTTGAAAAAAAAAATGATAATTGATATTTAAAAAATTTCAAAGTCAGATTTCCAGTTTTTTTAAAATGGAAAAAATGGTCAATTTTGCTGACTCAAAAAAAACTAGATTTTTAACGAAAATTTCGGACGTGCTAGGAACGATTAAAAATGGAAAAAAAATACCCCAAAATACTTTTGACCTTTCCTCTTAATGAATAACAAACATTTAGACGATAAAATTTTGTTTTCGTCAAGTTTGGCGTCTTTTTCATCATGCTATGCTCTTTTTTTAGCGATCTCGTGGAGGTACCTATGTTAAATATAACAGACAACGAATGTCTATTATGCTTGATCATGAGCTGTTCTAAGCTTCATATAGTGGCTTTAGTTTCGGGAGAAAATAAAGACAAAAACTGTCCAGCATCCGGATATTTTTTTTTTTATTATGCCATCATCAGAATGGTCATATGGACATTACAAGAGAAATGTTCACCATCAAAGATGACATCCTGTTATGTTTATATAGAAGTTTGCTATGTGACAATAACAGATGCAGGTCGTAAATTTGTAATGTGGTTCTATGACATCAAACATGACCACATGAGAGAAAGAAATGTTACCGAGAGAGAGAGAGAGAGAGAGAATCTTGCCTAGTTCACACTCCTCCCCAGTCTTTTGAACAGAAGTAGAGGTTTATCCCTTATTTTCCATTTAGGATTAAGTTTCCAGTTTCTTCTACAATTTTTCTTTTTCATTCATTCCCTGTAGCTCCTTGCATCTTAGTGACATGAACTTTATATATATATAACAAAACTTGTTTTTGTAATAGAAATCAGGACTATTATATTTTTAACAAGTTTTTCTTGGTGGATTAGTTTCCATATGTTGGTGACAAAAAAATAAAAAATTGTACACAATTTGTTTAAGTTCTTGTTAAGGTTCTGAGCTTTCAACTGGCTTCAGCCATTATCAAAAGCACATTTTACTACAGCAAAAATCTTAAGCTTTTATGATATGAAAGATCTTTCAATTTCACTTTTAATAATCATTATCTTAAAAGGATGAACTAGCTTTTATCTTACTGTCAAATACGAATAATTAGGAGCTACTTTTTACCCAAATACACTCAAATATTTTTTAAAATTTGAATTTCAATAAACAAATATTGAAATAAGAAAACTTAACTTTAAATTTAGATTTAGTCCTATTCTACCTTATAATACTGCTAATTAAAATACTTGAAGTATTGCTTGTTACTATTTTTACTTGGACTTTTTCGGTGAAATGCCCATCGGTCAAACGTCTCTTTGCCAAATGTCTGTCATCCAAATGTCTGGTCATGAGTATAATGGCTACCATCACAGAAAATGGAATTGGTGAGCAGAGTTCAAAACCCAGCCATGGCTGTTCATGTTCACTTTGCAGTAATATCCTTGGGAAAGGCATGAACCCCATTCTCCCCAAAGCCATGTATAAAACAGCAGGACAACTGAAGCTGTTTAGTTGTGTAAGGCAGTCTGTGTGTTGCTTGACACAGGAAGTAACTTTGCTTTACTTATTTGATATACTTGAATTTATTTTGTAGAAATATCACTCAATATTATATTATTTAATCATAAGTTCAGAAACTACTGCAAAAGGAACTACTAAAAATCTTAAGAAAAAAAAAAAACATATACAATAAAAAAAGAAAAGAAAATCTAATATATAAATCTGAATGTGTGTGTGTGTGTATATATATATACACACACACACACACACACACACTTGAGAATGTGGACAGTTAAGTTGATTGTGCATGTTTACAAATATTATATAAATTCAGTTTGGCATTTATCCATATGCCCACTCAGATGAAATATCGCACTTTAAAGTGGGAATCCCAGGCATACGCAAGACTGAAAGCAGAAATTACCCAGCTCCCTCAACAGTTTTGCCATTGGGATGCTCCCCCTGGTGTTGAACTTAATAACCACTCCATATAAGAAATACAGTTTTATCATGGTATTTATCTGCACATCCACACAAATGGAATATGCCACAAGGTTTGTGTTTTTTTTTCTAATTTCACCTCAAGCAAGGTAATAAAGCCACTAAGATTCAAAGAGTTACTGAGTGTGAAAAATAGGAGAAAAAGACAAACATTATTAAGGTTGAGTTTAAAGTTAGATTACCACATATACATGAGACTAGGAACAAGAATTGCTTAAGCCCCTTTGACCTTTCCCCTTTGGAGACACCTCAAGTGCCAGAGATTAACTATCTCTCCCTAGTACAAGAGGGTTTTGCCTGAAAAATGACCCTGAGATCAAATTTAATAAGTATTGCACAAGAAATGAGGTTTTGTATTTATCAGAATGCCTGCCTCATTCCAAATGTGGCACAAGGCCTTTTTAATATAGGGGTCCTAGGCATACATGGTTCCAGTCTCCTCAGTATTTACCCTTATGGAAGATGCCTCAGGCACCATCTAATCAACTTAGCCTCTTTCCAAGGATGGCCCTCTTGACTTAATAATCATTGTAAACATGCATAATATTTTTTTCTTAATATCTACTAGCATGCATCTTGTATATTGTCCAACTTAGCAGTCCTTGCACAAGATAATCAATTTGTATATTTAGCTTTAAAAACTAAATTTTTAAAAAGTAATTTTTATTAGCTTACTTTATGCAACATGCCATATACAAAATTAAATGACTAGCAAAACATTTAAACCTATCAGACCGTTTTAACTATGACAATTTTGATATGGACCTCAGTGCCTGCAATAAAACAGAGTGTCAAAAGGAGAGTTTTTCCCCTGACATCATTTTTTTTTTAATTACCTTCACTCTTTGGTAATGTTTATTATTTTAAAAAGTGATGATTGGATAAAACCTAAACACAGGATAAAAGTGAATTTATACTTTTTTTTGTTCTTGAGAATTTACAACAAAAATATTAATTTATTAATGGTTGGCAAAACATCAGCTAATTTCCAATTTATTCAAAATTTATAAAATGGTAAATAAGAATTTCCTTATAATTGGTTCACATATTTTAATAATTTATTAAGTGTTGATAAATTTATGAATGAAAAATTCTTTTCATATTTAATTCCTTATAAATTGGTAAATGATAAATATTTCATTGCATTAGTTTTTAAAATGTAAATATAAAATTCTTGTAAATAAACAATCTAATAAATATTGTTTAATATTTTTGTTGTTAACTCTCAAGGACAAAATATGTATAAATTCACTTTCACCAAATGTTTAGGTTTTATTACAATTTTAATCATTTTCTTTTTTATAATTTATTGCTGAAGAGTGAAGGTAGTTAAAATAAAAGCAGTGTCATGGAAAAACTATCCTTTTGACTTTCCATCTTATTGCAGACACGATGGTCCATGTTTGTCACAATTTGACTAATATAGTTTTACAACATATGCAAATCTCTCAAACAAAGAAACAACTTCATAACACTGGGAAATGTCAGGTATCATTGCTTCTAATAAAATCAAGAATAGAGCAAATTACTTTCAGATCATTTGTCTTTTTAAATTAAATATTTTCAGATTAAAATAAAATTTTAAAGTACAACCTTTTAGAATATTTTAAAAAGGTTGCACTTTGAAAACTCCAGTTTGTTCTAGTGTTAAAACTTCTTTCCACATTTTTTATTTTTATTTTTATTGTAATTACCATTTGGAAAGGGTTGATAAGAGTGGGGGGGATTAACAGTGGGGGGATTGATTGCAGAAATTCGTCACTTACTTCTGAAGCAATAAGTTCCAATCCATGGACTTGACGGTGTTTCTCTTTCTCTAAAAGGGCCATCAATTCAGGATCTTCTGCTGAAATTTCTTCTTTTCCTGTCCATTTACAGCGTACAGAGCCATTTTGAGTAACTGATGATACTGGACAAGCAACCTACACAAACAAAACAATAAGTTGATTTTCCTTAGCTCTCGTACTGAAAAACATCAACTAAAATGGACACGAGGCATAGTAAAAAAATAGAATAAAAAAAAAAATTAAATTAAAAAATGCTGACAGGAATTAACGGGATTCAAAATGCAAAAGAAAGGAAAAAAAAGTCATTCATCTTAATGATTTAGTTGCTTTTAATTAATCATAACCTTACTGAGGTTGTCACTCCACAGCAGTAAATAAACAGCACAGATGAGAAATAGAAAAATAAGCTGTTAGTGAGATTTGTAGAGTAAGTGTAAGTGAACTGTATCAAATCAAAGGAGCAAATGACAAAAATAAACACACCAGGCAAGGGCTCTCTACACAGTCTTCTGGGTTTGAAACATACTTTAAATTTTCAATTTAATAAAAATAAATAGCCTATAAAATCCTGCTCGTAAATAAACACAGGATTCTGAAGCCTACACAAGGCCATAAAAACCAAACATTCATTCAACTTGGCAGATGGACCAACAGCAGTAAAAACACAAGGGTCAACCTCAGTGTCTTGTCTTTCTCACTAAAGCAACAGTAGACTCTCTTTGATCTTGTCTCCCAACTCCACTTTCTCTCTTCCTCACTAAAAGACTATTCATGTTCATTTCCTTACAGTCAAAGAGAAGAACTTTCTAACTTTCATTTCATGATAAATAATTAGTTAAAATTTGTGTATCTTATGTTTCTACATTTTATTGGAACACACGACAATCTTTTCTCTGAATATTTTTATTCAACAGTGACCCATGGAATTTTTCCCCAAGAAATGGTGACAATCCAATGAGAAGTGAACACTGCATCATTCTGCTGCCAACAATTTGTGAATGCCAGCATGAACAATGCATTTTTCTGCTTCTAACAAGAGGTGCCTAGTCATATTAGTAGACCATGAATTCAACTGACTTATCACATGATGGAGGAGACTACAACCATGCAATCCATGGAGACTACATTAATGATGAACCTCCCAACATTCAACTTCACTAATACATGGTTCTTGCAACTACAAGCAAATTTCAATGCAAAGAAAATTACATCTCAGTGTCTACAATATTGCTACATTGTTGGAAAACTACCCACTGAAATAGCCATAGAGGTGACAGACTTACTTGAAACTATGCCTGAAGACTGTCCATATGACATTTTACACAATAATTAAATGGATGGAAAAATCTAAAGAAAGCATGCTACATGATTTATTTAACAATATAGAACTTGGTGACAGAACACCTCTCAATTACTACACCACATGAGATCAATAGTTGGAGACAATACCATGGCTAATTCTATTCTGAAAAGGATGTGGCCAGATAAATTAGCTACAACAACAACGCAAATTTTAGCACCTCTATCAGAAGATGAAAACCTTAAGAGGTTAGCTGATGTTGCCGACAGAATTCATGACACGGAAAGCAGCAGTTTAACACAACTCAAGGAAGCTGTAGCAGAATTAACCAAACAATTGGAGATGATGCATGAACATTATAACAGATCCCGTTCAAGGCAAAGACAGTGCAACCAGACAACATAATAGCAGACAAAGGCCTGCTTCAAGAGATGTATACTGTCAGTACCAACAGAAATTCAACAGAAATGCAATAAGCCATGTGAGTTTCAGGAAAACTGCTTATCTAGTCAATAAATGCAACCACATTGATTAGACAAACAATATCAAAAAAAGGTTGCCCATTCTATATCAAAGACAACTCCACAAAGATGAACTTCCTGATAGATGCAGACACACAGGTTAGTGCCATACCAGATACACAGACACTTAAAAAAAACTTAAACACTACCTCCACACTAACACTACAAGCCACAAATGGATCTGTTATTTTGGCATATGGTGAAAGGACCCTCATGCTAAATCTAGGGTCCAGAGAGAATTATGGACTTTCATAATAGCTAAAATGAAAACACCCATCAACAAGAATTAACCAAGTTTAAACTCTCTTAATATGTCCAGTTACACCTTAACTGATGAGGAAACTAAAGTGAAAACATGAGGAATTCACACATCCCTTTCTACTACTAGGATAAATATAGCTGTATTAAATAATGAATTTGCAACCACATTCAGACCATTCCTAGACTTAACACAACTATTAACACACTCAGCCAGTAGCAAACATTCAACAAAACACCACATACAGACCACTAGACAACCTACACATGCCACAGCTCACAGGTTAAGACCAATTTAAAATTCACCAAATGGGAATTTCAGTGTTTATTGGGGCAAGGAATCATTCAGCCTTCTAAAAGTTTTTGGACTTCATCTATACAATTGGTCCCTAATGATGAGCCAACATGGCAGATATGTGAGGATTTTAGACAGTTAAATACAGTGAGCTCAGCTGACTGTTACCCCCCGACCTTTCCGAGTGATTTCACTACATGGTTGCACTATTTTTTTTAAACTTGACTTAGTCCATGCATATTACCAACTACCAGTCACTGATGAGGATATTCACAAGACTGCGGTAATCACTCCCTTTGGACTGTTTGAGTTCACTAAAATGTCATTTGGGCTACACAAGGCCACTCAAGCATTCCAGAGATTCATAGATGAAGTTTTTAAGAGGGCTACTCTTCGTCTTTGCCTACATGGATGACTTATTAATAACTAAGACAAAGATGAACATAACCAACATCTACGACAAGTGCTTAGTAGATTTACACAGTAGTATAGCTGGCCACTCATTCAAGGATACCTGTCTACTAGGGTGACTAGCCAACCCCTATTGCAGACACTTGCTCAGGCACATTTGTGTCTATTCAACACCCACAGAACCCACCTGTGGTTTATACTACAACTATGCTGAGCAGACCTTAGTTACAGTTTCTGGGAAAGAGCGGGTTATCTAGCATGTCACATTCTTACACTTTCATGGACTATCTTATCCAAGTAGGAAAGGAACAGTAAAGCTTATCGCACAATGCATTGTATGGCCAAATATTATGACAGACATCCGTAATTGGACTAAAACTTGTTTGTCTTGTCAACACAATAAAATCAGTAGGCACACGAAATCTCCTACCAGAAGCTTCAGTGAGCCAGATGTTCATTTCACCAATATCCACCTAGACTTAGTAGGAACACTCCCACCATTACAAGGTTATCAATATATTCTCACTGTTGCTGACTAGTATTCTCATTGGACAACAGCATATCTAATTAAAGATACAACCACAAAATCTGTTGCAAGGACATTACTGGATCATTGGTATACCAACCACTATCACAACAGAGCATGGACCTCAGTTTCAATTGCAACTCTTCAAGGAATTCACAAAAATACTCGACATACATGATATTAAAACAACTGCATACCACCCATGTTCAAATAATGTGCTGGAGAGTTTCATCACCACTTGAAAGCTTCTTTAGCAGCAAAGGACAAACCCTTATGACTGGGCAGATAATTTGCCACTAACTCTATTGTCCATTAGAAACACATTAAAAGGAAGATCTACAATGGACACAAGCAGAAATAGTTTTCAGCACTACCTTAATTTTGCCAAGACAATTCTTTCGAGGATGATAAAAAATATTCAACAACTTTTATACAACAACTAAAAACAAAAATGTTTTGCTTACAATTTGCACCAGCTAGGCAAGTTACCACTCAAATTTATATTCTGAAGGATTTACACAATTGAAAAAAAAAAAAAAAAAAAAGTATTTATACTAAATGACTTTGTAAAAATGCCACTAGCTCCATGCTACACCGGTCAATACCTTGTTCAACATAGGACAGACAAATACTTTAACATTTTGCACAATGGGAAAAACAGAGAATATATCAGTGGATAGGATCAAGTCAGTGTATGTTGATAATGGAAATGCATCAGCTTCACAACTAACAACATTATCACAATTACCACATCCAAGTAACAAATCATCTCAGAGTGACTCGACAGCAGAAACAAGCCAGCAACTTCGCACTGCTAAATCAGGAAGATGGGTCACTTGTCCCAAACAATATATTACTTACAGACTTCTCTCAACTATCAATCTGGGGGGGTGGGATTGTAGAGTAAGTGGAAGTGAATAGTATCAAATCAAAGGAGCAAATGACAAAAATAAACATTCCTTGCAACTTTCTGGGTTTCAAACATACTTTAAATTGATTCAATTCAATATAAATAAGTAGTCAATAAAATCAGCTCTCACCAATAAACAAACACAGGCTTCTGGCGCCTACAAAGAGGCATAGAAACGAAACATTCATCCAACTGGCAGAAGGACTGACACCAGTAATGAGACACGAGTCCTCAATGGACTCCCTTTGATCTTATCTCCTAACTCAACTTTCTTTCTTCCTCCCTGAAAGACTATGTTCATTTCCTTACAGTCAAAGAGAAGAACTTTCTAACTTTTATTGCATGATTAGTAGTTACAGTTAAAATTTGTGTATCTTTAAATAAATATCATTTTATTTGAACACAAGACTTATTTTCCTCCTCAAGGAATGAATACTAAACATACCAGCTGCATTAAGACAAATGTAAACAAGTTAACATTAAAAATGTTGGTTGATAACATTTTGTATCTAATAATGAAGATGGAAGTAAATACTAATTAAAAAGTAATAATGGTTGACAATGCTTCATGTAATAAAAAATGAAGATGAAAGTAAAAACTAGTCAAAAATCAATAATGGCTGACAATGTTTCATCTAATAAAAAATGTAAAAAAATAATGCAGTTCCTACTAAAAATGTTTATATCAGAAGATCATATACACTTAAATCATATATATATCATTTAGTGTAATCTGACACCACATACACAATCATTAAGACTTGTAGCAGCAAAAAAAAAGTTTGAAGAACGCAGAAATGATAATCTGAATGTGCTCTGCTGATTATGGCAAAAAATATCCCTCGTTAAAGTCGGATTATTTATTAAGTGTTCTGTAATCACAGAATCATTTTAAATCCCTAATTAACTCAAACATTTAAAGTTTGGTAGTTAATTGTCACAATTTCACATATAAGATGCAGGATGATTTTTTGAGCCTTTTTTTTTTTTAAAATGCATCTTTTAATACAATAACGACTAACTAAAAATAAGCTTTCTTCCAATTCTGCTTTTTTAGATAAATTTGGGATGAACTAGAAATTGGAACAAAACATTTCTTTGATTTACTACAAAGTAAAAGCAAAACAACATATGATATATGAACCTGATGGGTACAAAAGGGTGAAAAAGGTTACATAAACTGTAAGTATGCAAATCTTGACATTCTTAGTATGTAGACATTATCTAGTATTTGTTATCATTATCCCCACTACTTATCACAAACAAATATTGACCTACATTAAGTTTGTTTTGTTTTTTATATCATAGGTCAGTGAAAGAGAGAGAAAGAAAGGAGGAACAATGAGAAAAAAGCAACCTGGTTAAAATGCATCAAGAAACAACAACCACTGACTGTTGTCATTGAAACTGGTGAATCTGTAAGGACACAAATGAACAATAAGTGACATTATAATGTCTCCCAGCAGGAGTTGAAGATTATGAAATACAAAAAAAGAAAACGAATATGTAATCTTCTTTGTTAGATTAACTTTATGATCACCCCAAAAAGGTCACCAAGAATTGCCTGGGTTAACATTTGTGCCACAGATATACATAAGAGTACACATGGAGGCAACAACTACCTGTACTTAGCAGCAATGGAACAACTGAAACATACAATGATTGTTACAATTTAAAACCGCACAAAGTTGTGAATATGGAATAGTACAATATGAAAGAAAAGAAAATATGAAGTTGGTAGTCATATTCTGAAGCCAAGAAGAAATAAAAAAATGAAATTTGTTTCCCAAATGTTCAGAAACTCAGTTGTTTTCAGGATTTTCTAATATTAAAATTCTATTTGATCCCAAATTAGAATTTTCATGATATATTTCAAATTTTCATGATATATTTTAGAAACATTTACATAACTTGAAATAAACTTTTTGCAAATTCTTTAAATAAACCAGAATAGCTATTTTTTGTTTGTCAATAAAAATACAACTATTTTATTATTTATTGCAAACCAAATTAATACATATTTCAACACAACCATATTAAAAAACAATTTTTTTATAACCAGCAATGTTGTTATCTTTTTGTAGTTCTCATGTTCAGACAAAAAAAGTTGGGATCAAATAGGAATGCCACAAATTATACCAATGTTGGTTTAACAAGTTGAATGCATGGGAAACATGATTGACCAATGAAAATCAAACAACACAAAAGTAAAAATGCCAAATTTCTTTCTTCTTTTTCTCCATATCTCATTCTCTGATGAAGCATTAATAAATGTGAAACATGTTAGATTGATAAACGTTTTCTATTTGTTATCTTATAATTAGCAATATAAGAATAAAACAATCAAAATAAATATGTGTCATATTGATATCATTTTCAGTTTATGAAACTATTTAGAAGTTATAACATCTAAAAATTTAAAATCCATGCTTTATAAAAATTTCCAAGATTTAAACATACTGAACTAAATTCAAATGTGTTATCAACTTGAAATACAATGAGACAAACTATTATTTTCCTTGCTTCGGTTACTTTTTAATCACTAAAGTTACTGTGCTTGCATTCATAGAATCTAAGTAGCACAAAGGAGAGTTCATCAGAAAATTTAACATGAAAGTATTTATAAAAAAGACACAAGGAAGCTACAATGAGAGGAAAGCGACTGAAAATTTTTCCAGTTTTGTGCCTTGACACAATCTTCAGATCAAATTAATATACATATATGTATACAGTGTGGCACAAAAGTAAGTGAACTCCTCAGATAATATTAAAAAAAATGACTTTTTTCAAGATAATCAACAAATCTTAATCTACTTCCTCAGGAAGTTCTTTTTTTTTTATCTTGGCATATATATATATATATATATATATATATATATATATATATACACACACACACAAATTCCCAAGAGGCTAGAATCCAGGTAGAACTCAATGTCCAGGACAGAGTAAGAATATAACATAAAAGGCTCAAATACTAATATTCCATGGTTATAATTTATTACATTGAAATCATAATCACGATCCAATTCATCAGATCTACAAATTCAAAAAGAAATAATTTGTAGGCCTGATGAACTGGATTGTGATTAAGATTCAAATGTAATAAATTATAATTATGGAATATTAGTGTTTAAGCCTTATATATATATATATATATATATATATATATATATATAATGAAATGGACAAAGTTCAACAATTATTAAGACATTTTTATGTTTATACATTCTTTTTATAGATACAAATATTTAAGTAAATGTTCTGTTTATAATGAACAGTATTAACATTTACCTGCCTGAATGTCCAAGAAATTTTCATAGAAAATATTCGTCCTCCGATAGGAATTGAACCTGTATCCTATACGGAACTGTCATATAGCCCGACATGCCTTAACTGATTGGGCCACAATGATCCTCTGCAGCCCAATCGGTTAAGGCACGTCAGGCTAAATGATGGTTCTGTATAGGATACAGGTTCGATTCCTGTTGGAGGACAAATATTTTCTATGAAAATTTCTTGGACATTCAGGCCAGTAAATGTTGTTTAATATATACTAGCAGCATGGCCCAGCGTTGCCCATGCTTAATTCAAAAATCGTACGACTCATACAGCAATCGCTATCACTTGACTTAAAATATTTCTATCCTTCCTTGCTTTTGAAGGAGTGCCCTTTGCTGTGCTGATGTTGCTACATGCCTTACCTCTTGCCTATCTCACACTGCAAATTTTTTCTAAGCTCTAAACATTAAATCTGTTACAAAAAAAGAACTAAACAAAATGAACACAAAATGATCAGCTTTAAAAAAGGACTTGTAACTGGAAAAACCAAATGAAAAAAGAATGTTAACAACAAATACTTTTCACACCCAACCCAGTTCTGCAGAATCAGATTCAACGTTGAGTTTAAGCAAGCGAAAAAGCCAATTGGAGTAAAGTGCCATATGCAGATTTAAATTTTTCCCCACTTGTGACGAATGCAGCTATGGATTTTTTTTTTGCATGCTAGCATGCTAGTTAACATTCATGTCAGTCAGCTGTTGGCTCTCACACTGACCAATAGAATCTTCCTGCCTATTCGTGGCAGCCAGCTGTAGGCTCTCACTCTGGACAGTACAAAATGGCCACAAATTACATGAAAACTGCCATAGAAGCATGAAAAAAAATCGATTATTTCTACTATTGATAGGAGTTGGGAAATGCAAAGTTGGTCTTGGCCTTACCACTAAATTGGAGCATGTACATGTAAATTTTGGTGCAAATCCATCAAAAGTTGCATCCGTGCATTCGTTACACACACACACATCCTGCCTTTTATAGATAGAGATGTATGTATATATTAAATTTAGTCTCTGACTGCACTCTTTTGTATTAATTGACTGCAGTATACACAGCTTACTAAAAAAAAAAAAAATGAACAGGTGTCATTTTGATTTTTACACATGCACAAAAAATTATCTGCAATGGCAACTACGTAAAATAAAAATGCAGTGTGTAAATGTAAGGGTTCACTTACTTTAGTAGAATTTTTAATTAATATTTTTTATTCCATCTTGATAAAAAATTTTTTGAAGGTGGTTGTAATTCATGTAATAAAGTTTTTTCTTAATGAATATATAATTTAATTAAAATTTGTTGATTATCTGGAAAAAAAAGAAAAAAAAAAAAAGAAAGGGAAATTTTTTTTAATACTATCTTATGGGTTCACTTACTTTTGTGCAGTACTGTGTGTGTGTGTGTGTGTGTGTGTGTGTGTGTGTGAAGTCCTTTTAAAGGAGGAAATGCATTACACAAAATTTTTTGACTGTCATTAATTGCCTAACATTATTCTGAGTCTGTCTGTGGATGACAGTATATACACCCCCACAAAAAAATAAAAATCAGCACTTTAGAGGGAAAGTGTTAATTTGTAAACACTTACTGCTACTGCTGATAATGCAAAGCTCTTCTATGAATTGAGCACTCCGAATCACTGGTGTGTTTATTCAAAAATAAATATGTAAAAATTCACCTTCCTTTCTGCTACATTGGATGAAACTGATAGCCGGGCTAGAGTTTGGTTCCTTCATGAAAATAATCAATGAAAATAATATAAGAGACAAGAAGGAGTAAATTTCCAAATGGGAATGATTGAAAAAGTTTTCCCTGCTCCCCCTCTTATAGTCAGAAAGACACAAAATGCATGCTGGGATATTTTTCTTGACCAATAAAATGGGACGGCTTGCATTTTGATATGACTGTCCTGATCTTCCTTAACTACTAGACAGACATACTGTGTTCGCTTGGTCGACCTTACTTTTGAGTACAAACACCAACTACTAGTCTGTGAATTCTTTTGCCTTTTTATCAATTTTAATTTGCTTTAACTATATTGTTTCCTTACTTGCATGATTGTTGCCAGTTCATTGTTTTTTTTTACTGTTTTTCTTTTCATTGCAAACTTTATTAATTCTGATAGTGTTATTTATCTAGCACTTTAACAATGGCTTCTAACTTATCATGAAATAATATTTTGAAATTATATTATAGACAATAAAATTATCAGCCAATTCAAAACTGATAAAAATCTCAAAATAAATGTAGAGACTTCTTGAACAAGATATTTTTGACAACCAAGAAGTTAAAGAGCATCTTCATAGAAGACTCCTTCACATAATGAAGAGATTATTATGGCTCACCTAGCTAAAAACGATTTGAAAAACAATGAATGGAACAGCTCTTAGTATTTCCAGATATTGATTCAACAGAAAACTGTTGATTTATTACAAAAAAAAAAAAAAAATCTATGTGAGAATAGAAAACTATTCAAGCAAAGATCTTGAGGAAGGAACAAACACTGCTACTGCAACAAAAAAAATTAAAGTCAAATTGTAGAACAGTTAAGTCAATGATTGAAAGATTGACAAAGATGATAGAATGTCAAAGAACACAAATTAATGTGACATAAGAAAATAATTATTTATTTAGATATAAACAATAGTGTGTTAATCAAATGTGTTTCTCTGGCCTAGTTTTTTTTTTAAATTTCAATTATAAATTTATTTTGAACTTTGTTAGCATAATAGTATAATCTAACACTCCAAAACAAGTTATTAGCAACAGATTTTTTAATAAGGATAATTATGCTGAAAATCACTTGATATATTGCTCATAAAATATGAGATAATGTATATAATTTCTAAAGAATATATGGATTTATTTTTAATCTGACATTTTTATTACTTCAAACATTATAGTGGATACTCACATTGAAATGGGCCAATACACACAGTTTAAAATTAAAATGGTGCATCTATTTCAAATACAAGCATCAACCATAATGATGTTTAAAGTAATTGATACTTGTATTTAAAATAGATGACCAATTTTAATTTTAAACTGTGTATTAAGGCTAATTATTTTTAGTTCATGGGTGACTTTCGCTGGATTTTCCAATTAATTTCAATTATTCCCAAATTTATCTGCAAGTTAAAAAATTCTTATCATACAAATATCATCCGTTGAAAAAGAAAGAAAAAAAAAAAAAAAAATAAAAAAATCACCCAAAACAATCACAGTAATGAAAATTTGGGAATCCAAAATTTCAGGATTGGGTCCAGATCCAGACCAGAATGTTTTTAATTTGCTCATAGAGTCAGCCTGATTCCAAAATGATATGATATGTTGGGCTGCAACCTCTCAGAGTAAAGTTGAAAAAGTGTGACAGTGACATTCACACACACATATCTCAATTGAGGATTAGTAGGGATAATTTCAAGGAGGATATAAATCCACAGAGAGGTCAGTATAAGAACAGAGTAATATAATAATGAATACAGAATCTTTAAAAGATCCATCAGGCCAGGTAATAAATTTATTTCCTGAACCTCATATCCATTTCTTCAGACCAGTTTTTCATTAATAAATGAAGTTCAGTTTATTTAGACAAGGAGAAAAGGAGAAGAAAAGAGAAAAAGGAAAAAGTTTTAATGTTAAAAGAGAGAAAGAAAAAAAAGGGGGGAAAAAAGACAAAAATTTCAATATGAGGTCTTTTGGGGGAAAGAGAAATAGATAGACGTGGGGAGGGGAGAGGGAAAGAGTACACACACACACACACAGAGGCTAAGTCAGAACTAAAAGGATAATCAAACTGAATTGATTGCTCACATTAATAAATTTTGACAACCAAGAAAATTTCCCTTGTAAATAAATTGAATGAAGAAAAGAAATTAAATGTCCTGCTTAATGCTATTTCATCTGTAGCAATCTCAGTTGTCTATCATCTTGTTAAGGATACATCTGCTGGATGTTACAGAAATCATTTTGACAATTGATCTGCTTGACAAAGAAAGTCAGCTGAGTAGGATGAAACTCCTAAGAACACAGTCAACAGACCCTGTGTTCTTGATGACTTTTTTTTTAGACAAAAGCTGACAGGACAAAGAAGGCTTGTTCACTATAAGACAGTGGTCCCTTGCAGTCTAAATTATAGGACTGCTTGCTTGCCACACAAAAAGGAAGACACATGCTAGTTAGACTGTTCTCCTCATCACACACACTTTTCTTCATTCACTTACAGAGCCAGCCCTTATGAGAAGGTTATAACTAAATAAAATAAATGCCGACTGCTACAATTTCATGTCAGTTTTTTTTGGTGGTAATGATCTAGCCAAAGAATTATTTTGCTTGCATTAAGCCACAAGTTTTCAACTAGAAAAAGCTGCATCCTGTGAATGAACCTGATGTCTGGTTTGAGCTACAATGCTACAAATCCTCTGAAACATTCTTAATTCAATTTTGCATTGTGAATTCTCATGTGTTTTAGTAAATGTCACACACATTTCCACACAGGACACAATACTTGCTTCATATGTAGTAACAACACATGCACACATCACATGCACTGAGACAAATCATCCCCATTCCTTTCATATCCCATTAATCACCAATCACACCAGGACTTGTATTTGATTCACTGCAAGATCCACTATTTAACAATTTCTATTAGAATCCTATCCTGCATCTCTCCTCATTGGCCCCACTCTTGCAGAATGAATTTTTTTTTTTTTTTTGCACCAAATCTTCACTTGCTAATCCCCTACTTTTGGCATTGACCTTGCTCTACCCTGTTCTAGTGTTGTGATTTCCAAGTTCAACCATTTTTGACAGACAAATGAAATAATTTTTCTGACATTTCCAGTATGCCACTGCTTCCGGGGCTTCCATTTTTTTGCCACACTTAAAAGACTTGTTAGCATGTGTGACTTCCTCACCCTCAGACTGTAGCAGAATTAAATTTTGTGTGTACATATGAGTGGATGCTGAAAAGTTTTCAGTATAACCTTTCAGCACTAAAAAAAAATAAAAATATGTCAGTTTGGTCAGATTTCTGGAAATGAGTGAGTCAAGAATTTACCTGTTCATAAATTTTTAGTAAAGCTTATATTAATTTTTGATGAGTGACAAACAAAAATCTATTTTTTTTTTAATTTTCAATTTATATATATATATATATATATATATATATATATATATATATATATATATATATATAGAGAGAGAGAGAGAGAGAGATATGCAGAAATATAGTTTTAAGGTGTGCTATATTTATGGGATAAAGTGCTCAATATCAGAGATAGAGCATATGTAAATATAAATACAAAAGTGAACATTGAAGTCAACACTCAGAGGCAACAAGCTGTTTCATGCTAGGCACAATTGATAGATGGTTAGAATACCAATATTTGCTAAAAAAAATTTTAAAAAGTTACAAAATCTGGTGTTAAATCAAATGTTTTTTTCCTCTTAACAGAAATACCGGAAATATCAAATATGACTAAGGTAGTCAAAGAAGGTTGGTGGTGACTCCTTTACATATATTACCTTACATATATTAATTTGCATTGCATTCACTTAATAAATTTAATCAGTTTATCTTTATCAGATGAAAATTCTTCATATATTTCTGTGACAATACACACATTTCAGTGTAAAACACATTATTTGACTTGTACCAAAGCATTAACAGTTCAATAATTAAAATTTTAATCATTGTACATCATTTCTAAAAATGAATTACAAAAGATTTATTAGTAAATTATTTATCATTATTTCTGATAAACTTCTTTGGAAAAAGGGAGTTACTTGGTGTAGATGTGTTGACATTTTTTAGTTTACCGAGTACAACCTGTTGCAAAGTCTTGTATTTTTCCATTTTTAAGGGATATAAATGCAAAGATTTTTGAATTTACTCAAACAGAAACCAACAGCAAGTGGTTGAAAATTCTCTTCTTATTTACCTAACAAT
This sequence comes from Acanthosepion pharaonis, assembly GCA_903632075.3. Lineage (NCBI taxonomy): Eukaryota > Metazoa > Mollusca > Cephalopoda > Sepiida > Sepiidae > Acanthosepion > Acanthosepion pharaonis. Next base: position 3,438,606 of record CAHIKZ030001112.1, read on the forward strand.
ATATTTTCTACACTGACCACAAATTTCTAAATTTATTTTGAATTTTATTTTTGTCAGCTTTTTTTTTTTTTTTATGAAGCACACCATTTTATCCTTATTTTGTATAGATTTTTCATATCCCTCAGAAATCTTTAGATGGTAGTTATCTTAATTATTCTATCATCGATATTTCAGCCAATCAAAATGTACATAACACATTGCATTTATAGTTTTTGCATCCAATTAGAATTAAATCATTTTTTGGTAAAATTTAACCTTTCTTTCTGTCATCAAATTCTTATTAATACACAAAATCAAAGACAATCAATTGGTTTTCAGCACTAAAGTAGCCTGGTCCACTCATTAAAAAAATAAAGGAAACTTTTTTAGAATTAATTTTCGTAGATTGGCATTCAGTAGACCTTCATCATAGTGCGACATTTGTAAGAATAAAAACTATTGATTTTTTTATCATTTTAAAATTTTTTTTAAATTTCTGTTCATAATATCAATACAGTGTAAAAATCAATACCTAAATTTTACAGAGTTATCAGAAACTAGTTATTTTGCATTTCTTTTAAATACATTTTTAATTAAAAAACAAAAATATAAATAAATTCAGAAGTTTATTCTTCATTTAAGATAATTTATTATCCATCAATGCAATGTTTATGGCATGTGTTTCCGAAAAAAAATCCCAGTAAGAAAAATTAATAAAAAATAGAAATTTAAATTTTTTAAAAAGTTTTGGAACAAAGTAAGTCAAGATAAAGTCAGGGCGCGATTTTTCACTGTATGTAACGATATTTATTATGATTTAAAATCGATTTAACAAAAAAAAAAAAAAAAAAATCAATATTTTTCGATTCTGACAAAGAAAGGCTGTGACACAAGGAAAGCGTAATGAATGCTACACTAGTCAACAAAAATTATTCCTCGAAAAAAAACATTTTTTCTTGTTTTTATGAATCAACCAGTTGTGAATTAGTGACTCAATAATAGTGAGTGCCTGGTTTTCTTCAAATTCGTGCAATTTTCTCTTAACTTTTCAAATCAACAATTCGCCCTTGCATGGAGTATTGCTGCCATATATGGTCTGGTGCCCCTTCTGTTTGCCTCGGGGTTCTTGATAGGTTCCAGAGGCGGATATGCAATATAATTGGCCCTGCTCTAACATCTTGTCTACAGTCACTTTCTCACAGACGCGCCGTCTTCTCTCTCTGTCTGTTCTACAAATACTTTCATGGTAACTGCTCCGAGGAGCTGCATTCGCTGGTTCCCAGACTTCATGAGTTCAAGCGCCCTACGAAGCTGGCATCCCGCTCTCACCCCTTCACTGTCGAAACTCCTAAATGTAGCTGTCTCTTCTACTCTAATAGCTTAATGTCTCACCTCTCGCCTGTGGAACTCCCTTCCCTATTCCAGTTTCCCTGAGAGCTATAATCTCCAGCTATTCAAGTGTAATGTCAATCAACATCTCCAGTTGCCTTGATCTATCCACTACCCTTCTCCTCATACCCTCTTCTATCACTCCTATCTGATCTCGCTCTATATTTTCTGTAACCCCTTGTGTCCTAGTGGCTTCCTGCCTTGCTTGGGGTGAAATGCTTAAAAAATAAAAAAAAATAAAATAAATATCTTTCAATTTCGTCTGCTTTCAATCAAGTCTATGTCAATATTGTATGCCATATTTCCACAAAATCATCGTTAAAAAGTCAATTTCTACTATTAACTACTATTTTAATTACCTATATTTCTCACAGATGGGGTACCTCGAGGCGGTGTCATGGTTAGCAAGATTGTCTCGCTAAGACAATTACGATTGACTAGAGAGCGAGTTCGATCATCACTGGATGCCCCCATACTTTCTGCCTTGTGTCACATCTAAGCTAGCTTGGAAAATCATTGGGCTCCTCAAGGCGGTGTACTGTAGTGGTTAGCAAGCTTGTCTCGCTAGAACAATTACGACTGAGTAGCGAGTTCGATCACTGAGTGCCTAATACTTTCGGCATTGTTCCACATCTAAGCTACGCTTGGAAAATCACTATATTTCTCACACATGTTGACACACGTACGTGACGTACACAAAGTGAAATTGATTGCTACACAAAAATTATACATTCCTTGTATCATTCATTTTTGTTGATCTGATTGACTTTCTTGATTAAGGTGTTTTAAAAGTAAAACGAACATAATTAGTAGACTGAACTACTTATGTAGTTTAAAATTTGTTTATTTGATGACACAGCTTTTTTTTTAAATCTGGATAGAGAAATTTATGACGTGAATTAGTTATTTTAATCGAATATTCATTTATTTAAAAAAAAAAAAAACTAACTTTTTTTAACAAACGTAGTGATCTTGATTTACAAAAAGAAACGATGTTCTTAAAAATGATATTAATTTTTTTTAAATTTGTAATCACTAATGAAAGAAGATTAAAAATACTACAAATAAAAAACGGAGAAATTTTTCATACACTAAAAAAACGCTATGTAAAAGAAAGTGTAAGAAAACAAAACAAAAACGGACGGGCCATAATTTGGAGAGGGGGGATAGAGAGGCATTAGTTCCCAACGTGTCTGAGGGTCGACCACTGATGAAGACTGCTGTATCCATGAAAAGCTAAAACAACGTCTTTTAATCTCTTATTTCGGAGGTTTTAAGAGACAAAGTTTCTGCAACTTAAAAAAAAAAAAAAAAAAAAAAAGACTAAAAAAGTTAATTTTGCATTTCTTTTTAGTTTTAGTGAAATAAAGATACTTTTATTTTTTGCATTTATTAAAAATCTTGATTTCGTCATTGTTTTGAAGTGGAGTGAAATCTAAGAGTTTTCCCTTTTAAAAAGTGCAGACTCTTGTAAAAAATTGCTGTTGTCAACCGAATTTTTAAGGCAAAGTTAAAAAAGAAAGAATAGAAAAAGTGAAGACTAAAATTTAAAAAAAAGGTGACACAGGAGACGATTTGAAAAATTTAAGGGGAAAAAATATTAAAAACTAAAATAAAAAAAAACAAAAAAAAAACAAGGATTTTTTTAAAAATAAATAATTGTCAGTCAATTAAGCTTTCTTAGTACAACAATGACGATAGTTTTCCAACTTACATTATGTTTTTTTAACTTAACAGAAACTGAAAGTTATGGGTAATAATAAATTACCTACCATAATTTTCCATGTTTTCATTTCTTTCTGTATTAAAGAAATGAAAGACTGAAAACTTGGACGTGTTGCAAAAATATAAAGTAAAAATAAAATACCCCCAAAAAAACAATTAATAGAACATTTTTAATTGTTCATTGGAACAGACATTCAAGAAAGTCCAATAACGAATCATTTTTATTTTTTCTTAATACATCATTAGAGAGAAATTTTAAGCATAATAAATATTTCGGACAATAATTTTAATTTAAAGTTTTTAATTAAAAATAGAATACAGCCTGTGAATTACACGTGGAAAAATCCTCCCGGAGATTAAAGAATTTAATTACGGCCTTTGTTGTTTTGAAAAAATATTGTAAAATTAATAGACTTTAAGTAAACGAATACAGGAATACTCAGAATAATCTCTATTTACACTACAGTTAATTTTTATTACTTTTTTTTTTTTTTAATTTAAATTTTTAAAAAAATATACTTTGTTGACGATTCAAACAAACCATTCGTCTGTTTACTCTCGCCGGAGACGAAGTGACAGCCTATTTCTTTCTTACACTACCAATGCTTTTTATTATTATTATTTTAGCATATTGTCACTTGTCAAGGTGGTTTCTATTCTTCACACTTTGAGTTCTTCCAGTTTTTTTTTGTTTTTTTTTTGGTTGCTTCAAGCACTCACTCCAAATAGGTCATGGGTCGGTACAGCCGGGTACTGGAGTACAAATAATTATTGCTGGTTTTAAAAAAATTGTTTAAAAATTAAAAAGATAATAACTTTAATTAGCTTAATAAATATTTCCATTTTGCATTGAAAGTAGTTTCTGACCAGCTAAGGACTGCACATATTTTGACAAAATTATTAACCTCTGCCCTGAAAAAGCTTACATAAGTTCTTTGGGGGTAAAGAAAGAAGACAAGCGTGTTCGTAAAATGCAACTAAATAATAAATGACTGAGGAGGGAAAAAAACATAAAATGAGAAGAAAAAATTCTTACTTTACTCAACTGCAGCAGAGATCGAAACTTTGCAAGCGAAGACAACATTGTGAAGTGAATATCAATTAATAAAGTAAAGACTTTTAAGGAATATAACACCTGAAAATGACAGAGAGAATCGAGGATGCCTATGTGGAAACAGACAACCTTGACATTAGTATCCACGTGACCTGGAGGCTTGACAGAAATAACCAATGAATGCCTATTATTCTAACAATTCCCCCACCACCCGTCATTCCGTCTTCAGTTTTTTTTTCTTTCTCCGCTTTATTCATAAGCGAAGAAAAGAGGGCATGAATCTACCTTGTGATTGAGATAGTTATCTATTGGGTTGATTATTAAGTAAAAATAAAACATTTTTATTTTCAACATTATTGAACAACATATTTAAGCATTTTCTTCCACTATTTTTGTCATCTCAGATAATTCTATCTTCCTAAAACTTTTTATCATTTTCACAATCTTGCAGTCTTCCAGATAATTGGAATTTTTATTATTAAGTCAATTTGATAAATGCTAGAACAAATAGTTATCTAAAAGTTTCGGGTGAATATGGCAGGTGAGGAAATGACACTCACTATGGAATACTGCTCCAATGTCATAAAACATTTTTTTCTGGCTAATCAGAAAAAGGCCTACATGGCTTGGATATTTTCTGTTAAATAATAATTTGTATTTACTAAAATTCACACCAAATTTTCCCAAACTGAGGCCCTTCCATTGCACCCTGGTTGGGTTGACTATTGCGATCATCCCAAATGTGGGTGACTCATGTGCACTATTTCTCAGTGTAGGGTCTACATTTGCGTTCATCCCAATAAAAAAGCCAAAAAATTTGTAAAAAATTCCTTGTAAGTACCTCAAATATCATCTTCAATTATAAAATGTGAATAACTCCCTGATTTTTGGTAATTTTTCATTCTGAGTGTTGGAGTTTGTAGCAAGGCCAGCTTAACAAGCTTTGATTTAAAATTTATAATTTCCTGAAGTGAATTAATATTTGTGATAAGTAACTTTACATTATTTGGGGTGAATTAACAAAAAAGATCCCATGGCTCTTGCCACAGCTGTTTCTGAGTTACCTACTGACTATAAAGCCAGCGTCAATTTCAATCCTGAAGGCTGATCTTACTTGGTTGGCATTAGCAATGGATCCCTAGGCAGGCAAGCTTAACAAAGTGTGGTAGACTAAAACCTGGATTGACAGACACCTGCAGAAAGCCAGAGGACACAACCACCAAAATATTGAAATTATAATAACAAAGATAAGGAAATTAGTCCGACTGTAAACAATGCAAATAAGTCTGTTCTAGCAATCATTCAAATAATCAAAACCATTTTAGTAAATATGAAATGAGTCTTTATTTTTGTCTGAGGTTCTGGGATGAGGTGTTATTAACATCCTTTACATGTGTTATACTCTGCTATAAATTAGATCTCTTTCTGATTACTCCTCCCCCTACATATCAGCTGGAAGTGAGTGCTAAAAAAGCAAAATTCAAAATAAAGAAAGGAGCTCCAAGCATCACATTTGAACTATTGTCCTCATCTTTGTTGTTATCATTACAGCATTTCAGTCATTGTGTGTGACCCCCAGCCTTCTCCAGGTGCTTGTCTGTCCAGGTAACCTTCAGGGAATTTTGAACTAAAACTTTTATTTAATCTACAGGAGTAGATTGTTCTCATTTCACTGAACACGTCTTCTAGTTCTTATTAAATATTTCTCAATTATTGCTAATCCTGTTTCCACTGAGTCTGCATTGACTGCACCAGGGTTTGAATACACAATTACTAAGTCAAAAAATTCATGAACCAATGGTTTAATTTTTAAACTCAAATTTTTGCATTATATATGAAATAATAAGGATATTGGAGGAGTTTAAAAATATTTTCAAAGAATATTTCATCAGAAGAAAGCTTACAAACCTTACAAAAACAAAAAAGAAATTAACGCAATTAACTTTGACAAAACTAGGAACATAATTTTATCTAACAGTATCAATAACAGTATAATGGAAGGATCTATGGAAGAAATGGTTTATTCTCCCATTTACATTTCCCCCATTATGGGTATTATTATATCCATGATATAATAACACTGTATTTCATAGACAGAACAGAATGGCTGAAAGAAAAATGAATGACAAACATGCTTTGTTCTCTGAGAGACTTTCACAAAACTATATTTATATGTGTTCCACACAGAGAATAATATATCATATGTCTACACTACAAGTAGAATGAAAGAACAAAAAGATAGGGTCTTACATATAATATGGAGATTCTTCTGTGTTTCTAGAGAAGCCATGTTTAGGACTCTAGTTTCAAGCAGTCCAAATTCGGACATATTCTGCAAACAGGAAATGGTGAGTCTTGGATTTTTCAAAATTGAGGATTGCAATCCAGAGTTTCTTTCTATATCTAGGAAAGATATATTCCCAAAGGGAAATGGCACCATGGACTTGTTAGTTGCTGCAGGAGGTAAATTTAGCCTCAGCCAGGGCCTCTTGGCCTGGGCTAAAAAAAGAAACCGCTCAATTTGACTACTGTAAACCAAATGAATGACTGACCACATTTGTCACTGTATGAAGTGATGTCACTAAGTGACCATCATGTGACTATTTTGACCAAAGAGAGATAATCACTTTTTGTATCTTTATAACAGCTACAATTTAAAATAATTTATCTAAACTTTATATAAAATTGGTGATAACTACTTCAAATACACACACACAAATGTTTATTGTAATTAGGCAGCATGTCTTCTTTTAAACATGTTTTATTGAAAAGTATAGACATTTTATGTCTATTAAGTTAAACTTTTTTGTTAATTTCAAATGATCTTTTACAAAACTGGCTGCTATGAAATTTCCCAAATCAGTAAAATTTCTGTGTCCTATCTTTTACCTCATATGAGTTATTATCAGGGGTGTGTGGGTAATGAATAATGTATATATGAAGAAATATAGTTTTAAAGTATACTATATTTATGGAATAATGTGTTCAATATCAGAGATAGAGTGCATGTAAATATAAATATAAAAGTGAACATTAAATCAACAAGCCATGCTAAATGCAATTATCAAGCCACTCAGGTGCCCTGATGATTGCGTTTAGCATGTAACAGTCTGTTGACTGCAATGCTCACTTTTATATATATATATTGGATGTCTAGCCACACTGATGAGCTGTGATACAGCAAAACAGTTTGTGGGTGACAATATTAGTGCTTGATAAAATAACTTAATCAGTCAAGTACTGTGGGTAGTAAGGAACAAATTTGTAAACAGTCACTATTACTGCTGAAAATGCCAGACTCTCCTAGTGACTGGTGTGTTTATGAAAAAATAAATACACAAAAATTCGCATTTCTCTCTGCTGGGTGTCAATGGCCTAGTGGTTAGAATCTTTGACTCATACCAAATCAGTCAGGTTTCGGCCTCAGTCTGAAACAATCGGATGTCTAGCCACACTGAGTAGCTGTGATACAGTGAAATAGTCTGTCTGTAGATGACAGTATATATATATATATATATATATATATATATATATATATATATATATATATATATATATATATATTGTTACGTGATAGTATGATTTGTGTATTAAAGGAGAGAAAGAAAGACTAATCCATCTATTATCTCATAATTAGAACAAACATTGGGTTTTTTTTCCTTCTTTTTCTTTCTTTCTTTCTTTTCCTTCATTCTAACTACTTCTTGTATGCGTGTAGGCAAATGGTGATAGTGGATCATTGCATTTCCCTGTACCACTCACAGGACAGAGACAGTAGAGGGTGAGTGATTCTCTCTGATATCATACACGTCGATCCTGTAGCTGGTCATATGACCAAGGGTAAACACGGTGGTGCCAAAATCAAAGATCCGACAGTTGGAAATTAAGCAGCTGAATAAATCGGATGGCCAATTCCTGCACTTGTCTGTCCAGATGAACAGAAAAGACAGTAACTGAATGAAATAATGGAATTAACCAGTTTTGTCCCATGAAGGAGTTCCAGAGAACTACATCTATGAATTACGGATATATTCTCAGCTATGAAAAGATGTCAGATATTAAATTTGATGACTCTGAAAACATTTTTGCTTAACAATGAAATCCAGCAGGAAAAATACTGGAATTACTTATAATTTCAAACATTCTATTTCTTTGAATTTATTGATCAAAATTCAATTCTTCTTATGTGTATATAGGGAGCTATCTGATGTAATTCTCATATGAAAATATTGACATATTGAATTTGAAACCCAGTTAGGTACTACTTGAATTCCATGGATCTAAGCACATATTATATTGGAACTTATGTGTTAAATGCCACATTCACCACATACTTACCCAAAACAATCTTCTCTTTTTCTTTTCTTGCTTTTTATGTTATTGAATTAAATTATTTGTCTTTAATTGAACCCATGAGTTCACTGTCTTTCTTTCACCGATTATCATGTTTTTGCCTGACTCATTCCTAATCTATAGACATCCTTTCCTTGTATGAATCCAGGAAATCACACCTTGATTTAAATCATCTCATATTCTGACTTAAAATATAAATGTAATTAATGTCTGAGACCTTGGCTGTGACAATATATATGTGTGTGTGTGTGTGTGTCTATATTTCTGAGATGAGGTATTGTAATTATTTACCCAGTTGTTCTCATCTTTATTGCCATATTCACAACATTTTAGCTGTTGTATGATCCGGCCTTCTTCAGGATCTGTCTATATTTCTGAGATAAGGTATTTTAACTATTTACATTATTTAGACTATTTGGACTATTATCCTCATCTTTATTGTCATACTCATGACATTTTGGCTGTTGTACACTTCAGCCTTCTTCAGGTGATATACGTTGGAATTTCAAACCGACCACTTTATTTTGTCCACCAGGTAGATTGTTCTAGTTCCATGCCTTTTCTGGATATCTCAGTTTCAGTTATTTCCCTTTAGTAACTCAACTCTCCAAGTTTTTGTTCACCTCTGCTGTGGTCAGGTATTGAACTTGCAACTCTTTGGGTCAAGTCACTGGATTACTTCAACCAACACTTTTATCCACTAGGCCATGGTCCAAACAATGTAAATAGTTTATATATATATATATATATATATATATATATATATATATATATATATATATATATATCAATTCATCTTAATGAATAGTTATATATATATATATATATATATATATATATATATATATATATATATATATATATATATATATTAAAAAAAAAAAAATATGGTAGAAACAATGATGACTATATAAAAAGATATGATGCCTAATCAAGAGAAAATTTAAACAAGGATATAAAAAAGATCTAAAGATAAACACCTACCTACTCAGTAAAGTGCTCAATGCTTAGATTACCTAAATAGAGCAAAAAAACACTTCACAATGTTAACTCCTATCAAAGGATGGCCCAAGTCATAACCTGAGTTTTATGTTCATGCAATCTTCAGGCAACTTAAACATACATATATATCAAATTAATCTCTCTTCAAAAACATATCCATGCATCTATATTAAACACACCTGTTGAATATCATGCTGTTACTTCCAAAATAATAATTCTTTGACAAAATATTTATGAAAGAAAATTTATGTTCCTATAAAAATCTATCATGCACAACTGAATGGTTTAAATTATTTTCAATAAGAATTTATGCTAATTTTTTTTTTAAGAAGAAGAATTCCCATATCCAAATATAAAGCATATTCTATGGTCTTTTCAACTGAAAATAAATCTCTTTATTCCTGGAATTATATATAAATTATCATCTGTTCTTAAAGGGAAAAATAATTTTTATTTGAAATTATTTTTGTGGTTGTTGTTTATAGTTTTGTCTTTTATTTTTCATATTTTGGACAGTCCACTCCTCAATTTTTTCGGGTGAATATACCATTTTGTCTAGAATCTAGTTGTTGTGTTGTATTCTAGTATGTGAAAGTAAAAGTTCTTCCCCTGTGCTGTGTGATGACTGACTTACTAGTAGTCACTCGACTCTATGAAAAATAGGGCAAATCCATTTTGTTTATGTTACGACACCTCCCAGAAATAAAGAGGTTTTATGCCCTTTGTTGAACTGTGACTTTTCCAAACAATAGTATAAGATACTCTCTCTCTCTCTCTCTCTCTCTCTCTCTCTCTCTCTCTCTCTCTAGGTGTGTACCTGGTTCTTTTTATTGGGGATTTAGGTCTGGACTCATCTTCATTCTGATCTTCCAACTTCAACTCAGATTCATGCAAACTATCCTCCATTGTTTCTTTGCTACTATGTTCTCTTTCTTCATCAGCTTTCTCACCTTTCAGGTTCCTCCTCTTCCATCTCAAATTCTTCACTGTTACTTCTAAGCCTTATTTGATCAGAATGAGCCAATAAATTCTCTCCTCTTGTTGTTATTATTGCCATATTATGACCCTCTGCATTGATGAGAAGACAAATAAGATCACCTATATCAATGTCCTATTCAATAAATGAAAAAATGTGATACAAAAAAAGACAAAGAATCAAGTCTTGAAAAAGTTAACTTTATTACAAAAATTAATGTGGAATAGTTCTATAACTCACTAATAGTCTTGGTATGTAACTATCTTTGGTATCTCTGGATGGGGAAAATAACTTCGGCCCCATTTTCACTGTTTGCGCCATTCTTTCTGCAATTGTATTCAATTACGGGTGCTATAGTGGTATTTTAAAAGGGAGGTATCCAATTTGTCTTAATTATGAGCACAAAATTTCATCACAAAATTCTGGTGCATTGTCAGAGACTAACACTTTTGGTAACCCATTTCTGGAAAATATTACTGGTAATATTGTTTTACTGTGGCTGCCTTCATATCCTGAACTCTAACCACTTCAGGCCATCCAGAGAATGAGTTGACTAAAATTAAAAATAGTCCTATGCCTTTAACATGCTCATGATCCATATAAATGTGGGCCCTTGGCTCTTTTTCTTTAGGTTATGAATGTATCTTGGTTTGGCAAAAGGTTTTATTTCTCTACATTTTGGGCATTTTTGTCCATATTTTTTCACATCACGTGAATACCCAGGCCACCATGCTTCCAATTTTAATTGTCTCTGTGTTGTTGTTATTCCATATTAGGTATCATTGTGTACACTTTTTATTACATCTTTTCTTAATCTCTCTCATAGTATTCAAACATCTCTATTACATATAAGATAAATAAAGTTTCATAAGCTTCTACTTAGAGTTGTTGCTATATTACAGTTGGCAAAATATTGGCACATTATCAACTGATTCAAACATTATAATGTTGTATTTATCTTCCATTTCAAACCAACAAGAATTTAAATTATATACAAAATGCTATCTTTACAAATATAACAAGAGGCTAATAAATTGACATATTTCATTAATGCATATATATAATGATAAGCTTATAAACTGTATGATAAAATTTTACCAGTTAACATAGTAAGATATTTTTTTTAAATAATTACCTTTGCCCCATAATAGTTGGTACATTTGTATATAAACTTCATACACTGATTGTAACAATTATTATGGGACATGTAATATAGCAACAACTCGAAGTAGAAGGTTATGTAACTTTATATGACTAATTCAGCTTTACTGCTGAAAACGTTTATTTCATAATTGTGGATGGTTACAAGTGAGAGGGGAGATGGGATTTACTTATTTTATTACCACACCCTTCTTTATACATAACTTGTGCCTTATCTCTTCATGGGGTCTCTCTACCCTGAAATAATCACTCTCTTTGTTTCTTTTTATTCTACATGCAATCTTGCTTAATACCAGATACTGTAAGGTTTCAAATGCAAGAAAATCTAAAGTTAATACATCTATTCCAATTCAGTGAAATATTTTATCATCTGAATTGTCAGATCTTTCTAATTGTTCATTGCTAAACTTTAGTCTTGATAGAGCATCTCCATGTGGAATAGTGTTTCCTTTCACATATTCAATATCAAAGTGAAAGGCCATGAGCTTTATGGCCTGTCTTAAAATTCTACAAGATGTAACCTTAGGTAACTCATTTTTCGGGTTAAAAATAAACTCTAATGGTTTATACTCAGATTTAAGCAGAGTGCTAGGAAATTTGTCCCGGCTTTCCCGTGTCAAAGGGTTGTGTTTAAAAATAGGGTTGAGGTTTAAAAATTTGCGAAAAAACGCAAGTAAAACATCAAGATTAGAGCAGACAAACTCTCTCTTTTAGGCATGTATGAATAAAGAAAAAACTCCTGCTCTGTGAGTAGCGATAAAAGAAGAAAGTGTTTATTTACAACATATACAGAAAAAAAAAAAGGCTAAAGCGATAAAAGGACAATTAGAGGAAAAAGAAAGGGAAAAGAGAAAATGTTCTTAATTTAAAAAAGGCTTGCTCAAAATATTTCTCTGAGCGCCTAAAGAGTTCTTTAAGCGATTAGATATTATTGTTAAGGTTCTGATAGATACACTCACAGTTCTTGTAGAGTTGGAAATTTGTTCGCAGATGAAGGAATCCTGCAGCTGAGTGAGTTTTTTTGGTCGACGACAGAAGTCCAGTGGGCTCGTCAGAAGGAGTGGTGAAGGGATGCAGCTTTGGATTGGTCTTGAATAGTGGACCGACATTCATTCTTGACAGCCCTTTTTAGTAGTTCTTCTTTGGTGAAAGAGGTTCTGGAGCTCTCTAATGTTGACCTCACAGACGGTGGGCAGAAATCTCACTGTCAAAATAGGTAGAATTCTCCAAATTTATGGAGTCTTGGTAGGCTCCAATGGATCAGGGACTTTTCCCTCCAAAATCATTGTACAAGTTTCCTGGCCACTCTATTAGTCAGAAAACACATTCTTATCTCTGATAAGAATCAGGGCCCTGGGAGCCACTTTCAAAGGTACTGAAAACAGGTTGAAGTGAAGAACCTGTGAGGTTTCTCCCAGACTTTATGGCACCATGGAAAGAATAATGGTGATGGAATTCCTTTTTATATTTTCCAGCTCTCTCCTTGGTCAGAAAATATATTCTTATCTCTGATAAGAATGAATGCATTGGGAGCCGGTTTTGAAATTAAAAAGAGGTTGGAGTGAGGATAGAAAAAATAGCGAGAATGTGAACTTGTGAAATTGTTGTTCTCAAATTAAATTCCAACAAGAGACTTCCTCCCTAATAAAAATTGGCAAGCCCAATCTGTGCTGCATAAAAAAGCCAATGCTTCTTTTTCAATATTTGAATAATTAGCCTCGGCTGACATTAACCTTCTAGAAAAGTACATTATAGGATGATCTTTTTGAGATAAAATCACTGATACAGCATGCTCACTTGCACCTTTAGTTAGTCAGTTCCTTTTTAGGGTAAAAAATTTTACAACGGGTTTTTTTTATATGTTCTTTCTTTAAATTTTCAATTGCTGTATTCTACCATTGAGTTCATTTAAATTCATTGTTCTTTTTTTGTAACTCCATAAAGGGTTCTATCAATTCACTATAATTTGGTAAATATCTGCTATAAAAATTAGCTAACCCTAAAAGAGATTTTTATTTTATTTGTAGGTATAGATATTTCTGCTATCTTCTGTATCAAATGTGTGTCTGGCGAAATTCTGTCTTTGGAAATATGGCCCCAGATATGTTATTGTGTTACAATTTAGCACACATTTATCCTTGTTTATGGTCATCCTAGCATTTTTAATTGGTTTAAAACATAATCTGATTTTTTGATTTAGCTCTTCTCTACTGGTAGTACTAATACAAATATTATCTTGATAGATGATTATATTCTTAACATCACCATTTAGTACATTTTCAGTGGGTCTTTGAAAAAGAGTCCTTGCTGTTGTTACACCATAAGGCATATGCTTCCCTCTAAGTAAGCCTATTGAAGAGTAAATTGTAGTGACCTCTTTAAATTTTTTATCAATTTATATCTGGTTATAGGTAGATTTGATGTCAATTTTATCAAAGTATTTAATTCTCGACAACTCATGAATAGCAGTTTTAATGTTAGGAATAGGGAACCAATTAGAGAACATTTTGTGGTTTATTTCTATTTTGTAGTCCTTACATATCCTTAAATCTCCATTCAGTTTTCATAAACAACAATGAGTAAGGCATCAGGAGGAACATGCTCTAAAATTCTTTGCTCTACCATTGTTTTTAGTTTAGCAACTACTAATGGTAGCATCTGAATGGGTAGACTCAAAATAAGAGGAGGTGAGTATTTTTTTAATTGAATGTTTGCTTTGTTATCCTTTTAATATCCCTGTGTCATTATATTGTTAATTAATTTGGTTGTACCCACTTTCAAGGAATCTATTCCCACAAGTCCATGGATTTTTTCACATTTCCCTACTGTGATAGGAATAATTTCAAAGTGTTAATCTCAACAGTTCCTTCAAAATAACCTAATGTTTTGATGAAAGAGTCATAGAACTGATATCAGAGTTAGCTCCTCCCTAATTCCCTAATTGTCCACTAGGGGTTGCTCTCCCTACACTATAAATACTGGGCAACTTTTTGCCTCGTTCTCTTTTTCACTTTGCATTTCATTTAAAAATGTAATCTTTCATAGAAATCGGTGTCTTCCCATTTGTGGAAGACACCATGAACATTATACACACATACACGTACGTATGTACGAACATTCACCAAAGAACAAACTCTTTACTTTCACACACAAACACAAATGTTAATGTCTTTGTCACTTGTAAATTTGTTGTTTAATACATATATTTGTCAACATATATATATTGGTCTTGTTTGTTTTCTTTACATCTTCAGTTGGACATAATTTGAGTCTGCCATTGTTCTTGTAGTTGGACCTTCTTCTAGCAGGAAATAAACAGTACGTGTTTCTAATTAAACAACACTCAAACCCAACGGTCCTCTACACTGTCATAGTCTAAGTCAACTTTTCTTTAATTTAGGTTTTCCCATTCATTCCTGGAAATTTGTTGGGATTAGTGTGACATCACTCCCAGTATCTTTGTGCAGAGGAAAAGTTATGCCATTTAATTTAATTTTTTCTCTGGCACTTTTCTCTTTATTTTTTTGAATAGCAAATACAGCTATATTTTCCTGAGGAGAGTTTACATTTTCTACTCTTTCTATTTTCCTTTTATCTTTGCACCATTTTTCTTTTTATAATACCAGCATACTTATTCTAAATCTGGACATTTTGTTTCTTGTCTTGTTCATGCTTTTTATCACAGTATTTGCACCACACAAGCTAATTTGACATGCTTTGTTCTCTCTGCAATAACCAACTTCTTTGCAAATTTCTCTTTATAATGTCCAAAATTTGTGAAAAGGTCAAATTCTCCAATTCCCTGGGATACGCCATGACAGAGATTTTTCTGATAGCTCTATATCCTGCCAAAGCCAAAAAGAGATCTGTAATCTCATTCTCCCCACCTGCAACTTTGTGGTCTTTTAACTTCTTGGCCGATGCCTGGACAACAAAACAATGAATCCATGTTTCTACAAAGTGTGGCTCATCTAACCATGTTAGAGATCCTATTGCTGGTGATGTGTTGTCTTCTAGTCTGTGATGCAGAAGTTCTTCCTCTGTGCTGTGTGACAACTGACTTACTAGTAGTCACTCAACTCTATGCAGAAATAAGTCCATTTACACCAGTAAATACTAGTCTTATGCATGTGAAAAAGAAGAGAAAAAAAGGAGGAAGACTTCTCTCTCAGAGACCATGTCATTATAGGAGGCAGATGTAAAGCTACAGTAAATTAAAGGAAAGAAAGAAAACAAAATAAAGAGGAAGAAGATGCATATATTGGATCATTTTCCAGCATTACAGCGGCACCATATTGAGGCCATCACTTCATGAGGCTAAATTACTTAGAAAAAAATCGTGTCACAGTCATGAGAGAGAGTTTACAAATGCAACCGAGTTATAACCAGAATAAGGCTAACAAGACTGGTCTGGATAAAACAATAGAAGGTCAAAAGGTTATTTTAAAAAAATAAACAAATTATCCCCTCAAAATATTGGATATGAATAGAAATAAGATTTAAATAAAAAATTTAAATAAAAAAATAAAGTAAAAAAGATTTTAAAAAAGAAAAATTAAATAAAACAAATTAAACAAAAATAATTAAAAAAAATTAAATCCCCAAAATTTAAATAAATAATGTAAATATAACAATTTAAATAAAAAACAAATAAAAAAATTCGTAAAATGTATTAAAATTACAGAAAGAAATTTAAGTAAAATAATTAAAAAAATTAAACAAAAATAATTAAAAAAAAATTTAAATTCAAAATAATTTTAAAAAATCAGTAAAAAATTGAAATAAAAAGAAACTGAAGTAAAAATTTCAAAAAAAAATTTTAATAAGAAAAAATCAAAATAGCAAAAAGAAATTTAAATAGAATATCAAATTAAAAAGTAAACAAAAATAATTAAAAGAATTAAATAAAAAATTAACTAAAACCTAAAAGAAATTTTTCAAAAATTAAATAAACAATTTATATAAAAAATTTAAATAAAAATTTAAAAAAATAGAACTGTTAAATTAAAAATAAATTCAATATGTTTAATACATTTTTAAAAATGAATTAAATAAAAAGACTAAATAAAAACAATCCAAATTAATATAGAGACGATTTTACTTAATTCTAGAGCAAACATTCCTCAATTGTTTTAAACTTCTCAGATAATTTATTCTCACTATTAAACATTTTTCCTACTAATTTTTAGTTTTCTTTTTACCCTTACAAGTATTGATCTCTGTACAGAATATTAAGGAAGTACCTACTAAGTACTTATCAAAATGGTACCTATGATTTCTATTCTAAGAGGTTAACCAATACAATTTAATCTAAAACCATACTGACAGTCCTTCTAACCTTCAAACTATTAACATTGGACTTTAAATCAAAGTTGCTTAAATTATTAACATTTTCCTCAGTGTATTTCACTTCACAGTTGTAATTCCCCATCTCATGTTTTACCCCTAGGTAATCACCATAGAACACTTCTAATTTACTGAATAAATTAATATCTCCTTATATCTTCTAGAATTGTCATGTGTTACTGTCAATGTCATATTAGTACCCCATATTTTATTTTTTAACCAGTTTACCCCAAGAAAACGATAATGACACGAAGATACATGGTGTTACTGGGAGTAAAAGAGAATGAGAAGACTTTAGAAGGAACTGGAAACCCAATCCTGAACAGGAAACAAGGGATAAACCTCTACTCCTGTTCAAAATTCGAGGAAGTAGTGTGAAAAGATATTTCAGTATGTTGTTAATAAACAATGGATGTGGCTCATCTGGTAAAGATGTTGTTCTTCACTCATTTAAAACATTATTGGAGTTGAGACCTATGAGTGGGTATCTAGATTTTGAATAAGTCATATTCTGGGAACCCTATAACTGGTTTATTTACAAGCACAGATTTGCTTTCTACCAGATGGCCACAAACAATCTCTCTATTAATATATTACTTTGAACCTACTAAGATACTTACAGTATATATAAATTTGATTCCCTGAAAATGCACTCACTTTATTGATCTTATTACTAATCAGTTCAATAGTTATTCTACATAGATTTTGAGAAAGATCTGTTTCTATATAATGACTATAAATAAAGTACAAAGTCAAAATTTAATACGATTAAAATGCATTCCCTATACCAAGTTCAATTTTTTTCAGCATGTTCCCAAATTAAGAGTTTTGTTGCTTTACAAAAAAGAAACAGGTTTTAAAGAGACATGTTTTAAAGAGACATGTTTTAAAGAGACAGGTTTTATGACAAAGTTGGAAAAGATATTTCTTCTTCAGTCAGAAAGTAAAGTGTTGGAATTGAGGAATACTACTTACGTTTCTTTAATTACATCACCAAAGAAACATCGAGTTACACAAAGAAAAATCTCAAAGCAAAAAAATGGGAAGATTTTTATTACAAGGAATATGTTTTTTTTATAAAAAAAATATCTTTTAAATGAAGGATAATCATGTTTTTTTTTCTTTTAATTCCATGAAGATTACCAATTTGGGAATGGGTTTAAAGTGTACATAATTTTTTCTGTGCATTAAATTATGTTAAATTCCTATGAGTTTGGAGACATTGTTTGATGGATGGATCCCCAGTTAGAAATGAAGCCAAAAAGTACTATCAACAAGATTTAAATGCAATAATTTCTTCTATATGTGTGTGTGTGTGTGTGTGTGTGTGTGTGTGGCGTGCGTGCAGGGGCAGTACATACTACTCCTGAACCCTCAATGGGGGTGGCAAGCTTGATTGGGAGCCCCAGGCATTTCTTGAGATGTTCGCAACATTTACTTTTTTCTACCTACATTTGTATACGTTACAAATTAAACTAATCACAACTGACTATTAAAGGATGAAACATTTTTGCTGATTTTGACATCATTCTTTTTTTTCTGTGAATTTGTTTTGCTTGTGCTAAGTCTGGAAAAAACATTAGATAAAATTCATTATTTTTTCATCCATAATGTTTAGTGTACTAAGATATTCAACTTTTTAACAAGAAAAATCTCAAGTTGATGTTAAAAATTGCTGCTAAACATTGATTTTAAGATAGAATGATCTATTCTAACATGTCTCTAATTTGTAATTAGATACATTATATTTATTTTCAGTTTTTCTAGTTAAATTGTTTACCTATAATGCATATGATCCATTATTGTACAAAGTGTGAACCAATCACAAGTCAAGAAACAATTGTGGAATGAATTCCTTTATCTAAAAAAGTGTAAAAACAGAAAGTGACAACCAGGCAAAGGAACCAGCCGGTGAAATAATTTCATTTGATCTCCCATGCCCTAAATTTTCAGACACCTAAAAAATTCCCACAGGGAGTAGAAAGGATTACTATTATCAAGAAATATTTACATACATACATACATACAGGTAGATTTACAAAGAGACTCACTCACTCACTCACTCACTCACTCACTCACTCACTCACTCACACTCACACTCACTCTCTCTCTCACTCTCTCTCTCTCTCTCTCATATGCTAAAGGACTTAGACGTTCAACACAAGAACTTTCTGATAAGTACTTATGAACTCTTTGAATATTGTATATTTTATTTTAAGAGATATAATTTTTTATCAATACATGAAATCTTTGCATGCATTCTTAAAAGACCATAAATTGGTGTTTATTTGGATTAAGGACGTTATCCGAAGATAACCACCTGTAAACACATAATACCCAAGTAAACCCCTGCTTTGGTAACATCTACATAAGATAAAACATATTAGTAGGAGTTATTCCCCTTTACTCATAAATGATTTAATGACCAAGCCAAACATCTTTTCATGTGTTATTCGAAATTTGAACTTATTCAATATCAATATGGAAGTAAAAGTATATAGACTATTATGTCATTGTCATGTTTCTTAGTTGTCTCAGATTTTTGAGTTTTGAGACATTATTTAAATTAGTAGGTCAGTGTTCTGAGACTTCTGGCCTTGTGCTAAATTTGGTCTATCACCTGGTCATTTTTTAGGCACTAAGAGTACCTCAGTGTGAGAACAAAAATCAACACCTGATATAAATAATGGAAGGTAAATTAGTACTATGATTGCCAATTCTGTCAAGGACATAATGAAAAATATATTGATAGCAATTTTTTTTTAGATGCGCAATATAATAAAAAAAATGATATTGATTTTTACCTTGGCAAATGATTTCTTAATTTTTTAGTTACATCTTATTTTTTAGCAGTGTTGAACAAATTTGTATCATGTTTATATTTTTCTGCAAATTACACACAATTATCTTTCAAATGAAAGTTTATGAAATATTCATTCTTCATTAGTACTATAGTCTGCTTTTTTAATTTCCACTATTTTGATGACATTACACTAAAAATCCTCCCACTGTAGGTTGATATACCAGGAATTGAAGGCAGAAATTAAACTATTTTTAAAATATTCATGGATTTTTTAGTGTTATTTGCTACTAGCTGCCACACATGACATACAATCGTTGTAAAGTTGACTAAAAATGTAGATTTATATCTACATCCTATATTATAACGTTGTGATAATGAAATAAGTCCCGCTTCATTTACATATGAGAACACACACACACACACACACACACACACACACACATATATATATATATTGATAATATTAGTGGTCAATGTATATATATATATATATATATATATATATATATATATATATATATATATATATATACAAATATATATATATATTTATATAAATAAATTCCCAAGGGGATAGTATCCAGGTAGAACTCAATGTCCAGGACAGAGTAAGAATATAATATAAAATGCTCTAACACCATGGTTATAATTTATTACATCAGAATTGTAATTCCTTATAGGTCTGATGAATTGGATCATAATTACGATTACAATGTAATAAATTATAACCATGGAATATTAGTGTTTGAGCCTTTTTAATATATATATATATATATATATATATATATATATATCCAAGTCAGAGAAAGATGAGATGAAGTAAAAATCCACAGTTCATAGCATTTATTTTTTAAAAACAAAACAAAGTAGAGCAAAATATTATTACAATACTTTTATTATAATTAATTACAATAAAAACATTTTACATCGCTACACAAAAACTGTTATGTTTCAGTACTAAGATGTTACTACTTCAAATGATGGTAGAATAATGAGTGATAAAAATGATTTATTAGGGAAATTTTCATAATTTAGAGAGGGGCATAGGGTCAAAATTAAAACTTAACTTTAACTTATGAAAAGAGGTAAAGATTTGTTTTTAAATTTCCCTAATAAATCACATTTTTTTTATATCTGCCATTGCCTGAAGAAATACCATCTTAGTACTAAAACACAAAAGTTTTTGTGTAGCAATGTAAAATGTTTTTATTGTAATTTATTATGATAAAAAAAATATATATATATATATATATATATATATATATATATATATATATGTAATGGACGCTCCCATTGATTTTGACATATGAGAATCTGAATAATTGATTCAGTTATGAATTTTGTGCGATAATCTTAAGTGGCACTTAAGACTTGCAAGTGATTTGCAAAGAAGGCCACACATGGAGCAAGAGTGAGGATTGTGTGGTGAGGTCACTGTTAGATTGGCTGACTTTTTAGATCTTTCTCTCACTTCTTGAAGACGATTCAAACTAGCAGATTGAAATCCACTGAGTCCACTAAAACTCATTGATCTCCACTCTACCTGCTCCAAGGCTAAGCACTTGAGAGTGTTGTATATTGATATATATAATAATAATTACCCTAATTGCATCAGTCAGCTCCCCATGAAAGATTATTACCTGTAGAACAACATTTCCACCTAGAAAAAATGATTTTAAAAGCCATGCAAAATAATAATTGAAAAATAGAAATAGACAGAAAAGATAACCTTAGAAAAATACTAGAGGAACATGAAGATAAATGGATTTTGTGCCTGAAAACACTTTGTCCAGACAGACTAAACCACAAACTTAACAACACAGATAGAATTAATATGTAATCACATAAATCAAGCCCTATCCACATTTCTCACCCACACAAGACAGACATGCTTGCAGGAGTGTTGAGGTCTCAGGCATATACACACACTCACACAAATATATATACATACATACATTAGACACACTCCCAGAAACTAAAAGGTAACATACACTTAACACACACATCCCCTTCCCAGCAACCAATAAAACTGTCAAAATAACCAAGGAGGGAATTCTGAGACTCAGGAATCTCTTAGCCTCTATTTTAAAAACAACTTGAAAGAGGCCAATATAAGGACTGACCAAAATTAATGATAAAAAACAATGAAAACTACAAATAAAATACACTTTCTTCACTTTTTTCCTGATCATGGGCATACTGGCTGAAACTAATCAAGGAGCCTAATTGAAATAATAAAACAAAAAGTATTAATATACAAACCAGTGTGTCTAAAAATTTAAATTTCTTAATATTTTTTATTGTTCAAAACATACATATATATATATATATATATATATATATATATATATATTCAGGTAAAATAAGAACATATAGAGTATATTTCCGCAGTACGTATCATTTAATTTTAAAAGAGGTCTAAATACAGAGTAAAGCTAAATATTAATTATTTTAGGAGATTTAAACAAAAACATGTTAAAAATTGCTACACAATTACAATCATGTTTCAATACCACAAATGTGTCTCCTCAGGCAATGTTAACCCGCTAGCAAGAAAACGATTAATTTAATTTCAAAAGCAGGATACTTTAAAAAGAATAGGCTTGTGAGCCTTGCTGTGATTAACCAATCGAATGTGACCTATGCTAAATTCAAACCCACTGGAAAAAATCTTTTAATATAGGTCATGGCATGAAGTTGTCTGCATATAGATCCTAGACAATTTCCTTATGAACAGATACAAGTTGTTACATTATTTCGTAAGATGTATCAAAATCTGACATTCGACTTTCAAATAAGTAAAAGCTAAAAGGAGTAGGGAGATAATTTAACACAATGCTAATCAGTTATATGCTCGTTCAGCTTCTTACATGAAATTTTATATTTGATAAATAAAAGGCTCCTTTAAGAAACTAGTAAATAACTGAAAAGAATCAGATCAAAAATACAGAACTACTTTGGCAAATTAATATGCAATCATTAAATAAAGAGCAACCATATAAGATGTTAACAATGCCAACTAATCAGTGTAAGATGTTAATAATAATAACTAAACACCTGTACATCCATATAAGATGTTAATAATACTAACCAAACATCAATACAAAGCTATATTAAATCAAAATGAATCTTAAAAATAGAATAGTAAGCCATATGAGGTACACTACAGTTCATCTACTGATTATTACTATAAGAAAAAGTATTATCAAATTCAAAGTTTAAACATATTGTAAAGTAAATAGTAGGTTATGCCTACATTTTACAGTCAATTGACTTCTTTGGTTTAATAAGGAGTTTTTATCAGAAAATCTGATAATTTCTAATTTATAATGAAATCATAGAAAACAGGGTTCATTTAATGATCTACATGTTCAAGCATTTTTTTTAAATTTTCCATTTTACCTTAGGAGTTTTATTAGCTTCTTTTAAATTCCAAAAATATTTAGAAAGAGATGTACTATTTTTATAAGTACTATTGGTGAAGGATAAGATATGTTGATACCACCTAGTCTTAAAAAAATTTTTAGTACTACCAATATAAATTTTTTCAACAGTCAGATTCTCTATTGTAGAAATAATAGGCTGGGAAGCAAGATTCATTGAGGCAGTAGTTATATAATTTGGAGAGGGCAGGATCCAGTTCAGGAGCACATTTCTTCAGGAAAATGGCTGGTATCCTGTTGCCACTGTTAGCCTTATGTGTGTCTAATTTTGAGATGATATCTGATACCAACAATGGGGTTATGTGCAACTCACTCAGTAGAGCCTTGGTTCTAGGGGAGAAATCTGGAGTGGATAGACTGGATGAGTTGGGTGTTGAGTTAGAAGAGAATTTCCAGGCAAAGCACTCAGCCTTATCAGCTGAGGAGGTCAGGACCTCAAATTGGTTGAACAAAGGAGGTATTGAAGGTTTGCTGTTGTTAAGTACGCTCTTGCAGAGATGCCAATAATCCTTGGAGTTGAATTTGTGAGATGCAATACGTTGTTTCATTCTATCAGCAAATAGTGACTTTGCTTCATTGAGGACACACTTGCACTCATTACGGGCTGAGACAAAGAGACATCTGTTGCGATCTGAGATGTCACTACGGTACAGGCGGAAGTAGTGATTCCTATAGGCAATGGCAGTTGAGCAAGCAGCAGAGAACCAATGGGAAGAGCACGATTTAACCTTATATTTCCTAGTGGAGATGAAAGCCTCGATTCCAGCTTTTAACCAGGAGGAGACCTTGGAAGCACATTCTTGAATGGGAAGCTTAAAGACCACATCCCAGGGGACATCATGAAGGAAATCTCTGAACGATAAAGTGTAGACATATAAACAAGTTTTTGTTGGGAGAGTTAGCCCCTGACTGAGATGATAAAAAATAAATAAAATCTATATGTGGGTCTTCTATTTTATTCACTGAATATTTATGTATATTTTTTTAATTGGTATCATCCCAAGCAAAGTAGTACAGACACTAGCATGCAAGGGGTTACAGGGCATGGATGAATGAGGAATTAGGGACAAAAACTTTAGTAATGAAGAGAAAGAAACGAGTAATCAGGAAGACAGTAGATAGCAATTGACACTGCATTTAAATATTTGCAGATTAAAGTTGGCTGGAAAGCATGGAGCCAGAAGTGGGTTCCACAAGTGAGAAGTGCAGGATAAGAA
This sequence comes from Acanthosepion pharaonis, assembly GCA_903632075.3. Classification (NCBI taxonomy): domain Eukaryota; kingdom Metazoa; phylum Mollusca; class Cephalopoda; order Sepiida; family Sepiidae; genus Acanthosepion; species Acanthosepion pharaonis. The sequence goes on from CAHIKZ030001112.1 coordinate 3,463,054, forward strand.
ATTGTTAGCATAGAAGATATGGCTACATCTAGCTAGCTCAACTGTAAATTGATGAGATCTCACCATCAATCTAGTATTGTGCTTAAATTTATACAGTCTATGTTTTTGCTTACATGAATGGCACCTTCACCACTTGCAAAGGGTCATAGTCATTGCATGCGTGTATAAAACAGGAGCAAAGAATGTAACTGAGCATCCTTAAGAGTCAGTTGATCTGTTTATCACTGTAAAAATTTTAGTTACTCATGTGCTCAACATGCTTTTAGTAAGACTTAAGTGCAATATTTAATGTATATAGCTCTGACTGAAAGACATTGAGCAATGTATTAAAAAATCAACATTACCCTACATTTGTATCTATACAGGAAACCCACTAGCATTAACTTGTGTCTTCTTAATTATAATAGTGAATGCCCCCAATGATATAAGTTAGCTGTTATAAAAAACTTAATCCAACACAAACAAATAATATCTTCTTCCAAAACCATATTCTATAAAGAATTGCATAACATTAAACAAACACTTGTTAATAATGGATTTCCTAATTCTGTCATTGATCAATAAATTAAAATGGATCTCAATAAACTTAATAATACCTCTAACAAAATTGATAATATTAATAATAACAGTGTACATCAGAATAAACATAACAATATTAACTTATACTATTCTAACAAAATACATAATAATTAGAAACATGATGAAACAACACTCAAAAACATAATAGGTAGAAATGTTAAACCCATTAATAATAATAAACAAGTTAAGTTCACCATATATTATAAACAAATTTAAAACAATTGACTTCATAGTCTCTAATAACCCTATAACCACACAAATAAATCATCTACGAAAAACCAATGTAGTGTATCAATTTACATGCCTATGCAGAGATTGTATCTCTGATAAATCCACTACATATATTGGTTTCACTACAACTACACTGTCCCATAGACTTACCTGTCACCTTTCTGATCTTAGTTCTATTAAACAACATTTCTTACAAAAACATAGCCATGTACATAATATTAGACAGATATTAGTTGATAACACAATAATACTCACACATACATACAGTAAAAAGAACCTTCAGATATTGGAGGCCATATGCATTAAAACAAAGCAACTCACACTCAACAAAATTACATTTCAAACTAGTCACAACACATTACATTGTATCTAGACATATAGTTCTGTTGTTAATATTTTGGTCTCTCATGTGGTATGACATCATAGAACCACATCATGAATTTATAACCTGCATCTGCTATTCCATGACAATTATCATTGCATAATAATCTTCTATGTCAACATAACAGAATATCATCTTTGATGGTGAATATCTTTGTTTAAATGTCCGTATAACCACTCTGAAGATGGCTCATGTGAGTCAAAAGATTAGCTGAAGGACCAGCTTTATAAAAAAATATCCAAATGCTGGACAATTTTTGTCTTTATTTTCACCAAAAGCAAATCTATAGAGGTTAGAATGGCTCATGATCAAACATAATATATATTCATTGTCTGTTATATTTAACAATATATTATATGCTTAATTAATGATGTGCTGTCCCAATACACTATATATATATATATATACTATTTCTAATAATGACCAATATAGTGTATCAGTTTCACTGGCCAGGCCATGACTGTGTTTCTTATCAAAAATCAATTACCTATATTATTGAACATACTACAACCTCCTTGAGTAGAAGACTCATGTGTTACTTATCAGATCAAAGTGCTATAAAAAACATCTATCTATCCACAATTTAAAAAAATACCTTAAGAAAAATTCTGGTCAAAAATACTAAAATTTTATTTAAATCATATTACTGGGAACATATTGCTATAAGAGAGGCCCCATATATTAAACATCTCTCTCCCACTATCAACCTCAATTTATTTAACAGTGAGAATAGAGTGTTGAGAGTTTTTTTAAGAATAGAAAGATGCTCACTCAAATTTCATCTGTGCTCAACACGTGAAGGCTCAAAATAAACATTCCTACTGGTATTTAAAACAACACAAAAATAAATTCCATCTGAAAGTCAAATCAAGAAAAGAAATTAACCTAAAATAAATCCCTTGGAAAATAAATGACTACAGAAGTGGCTGAAAGCACTTGGGACAATGGACAATATGGACAATTTTTGCTCTCCCTTATTCCAAATGGAAAAATGTAAGATCGCTAGGAAAACTAAATGAAAGATTTATTAAATTTTTCTTGTCTATGACATTTAATGAAAGTTGTTTAAAGGAAAGGTTGCTGCCCATATATATATATATATATATATATATATATATATATATATACACACACAAGTATAGGATTGGTGTATACAGAATAAATTCCAATAACCAACAAATATTATTCTTAAAAGAGTGCTCAATACAGAGTAGAGCAAATATAATTATTTATTCGAAAATTATAACATGTTATAAAATCACTATAAAAATAGCCATTTTGTTTCAACACTTCTGGTGTCTTATTAAGTTATGGTGTTGAATGTATATATATATATATATATATATATATATAGATTTGCATATGTAACACTTTTTTAAAACACTATAAATGGATAGAATACAAATTACAGAAGGTAGTACCAGATTTGAATGCAACAGCTGTATGTATAAATAAAATAAGATTGTGGAGCAGCCAACGTTTAGATCATCCTAAGGTGGGGAATCAACTGGATCTATCAAGTGAGATTATCCTCAAGCATGGGTACCAATTGGATCAATGAACATTAGGTGATCATAAGGCAGGGGATCAATTGGATCACTCAACATTTAAATGATCCTAAAGTAGGGAATCAATTGGATCAATCAACAAAGATGATCCTAAGTCTATGGATCAATCAACACTTAGAAGATCCTAAGGCAGGGGATCAATTAGATTTATTCATACTTAGATGATTCTAAGGAAGGCACCATTTGGAACATTCAATACTGAGTTGATTCTAAGGCAAGGGCTCAATTGTTATCTTTGCTTAATTTCACTTTGAGTTTAATGTTCAGGATGGATGTCTGATTTTATCATGCAAGTCAATGTTTTCTCAATAAGATTGATATTAATCAATCACTGTCAGTAAAAGGAATGAAAAATTAAGAAATGAACGGCAGAAAAGGAAGGAATAAAGAAATTAAGAAAGGAAGGAAGGAATTAAAGGCAAAAAAACAAAGGAAGAAAGAAATTAAGAAAAGAAGGAAAAAATTAAGGAAGGAAGGAATAAATAAGGGGCAAAAAAAAGAAGGAAGAAAAAGGAAGGAAGAAAAAAGAAGGAAGAAAGAAACAATTAAGAAAGAAAGGAAGAAATGAAATGCAAAAAAAAAGAAAGAAAGAAAGAAAGAAAGAAAGAAAGGAAGAAAGAAAGAAAGAAAGGAAGAAAGAAATGAAAAAATGAAGAAAGAAATTAAGAAAGAAAGAAAGAAAGAAATCTTTCTTGATTTCTTTCTGCCTTTCACTTCTTTGTTCCTTTCTTAATTATTTCCTTCCTTACTTAATTTCTAGTAAGAAATCAAGAAAAGAGGGAAGAAATTAAGAATGAAAGAAAAAAAATAAGTCTTTGTAAAACAATTAAATAACAGAAAAAAGAAAAAAATGATTTAAAACTGCAGTGAGTTTCTTCCCCTGTATTGAGTTACACAAAAGAGGTGAATGTCTAGATTGGGCATGAATTTTAAATAATTTTAACTTAACAGAATTAAATAGCAGGCCAAAAATTCAATTTGCACCATAACATACTTTGGGATACACAATTTTAATCAAAATTAATCTTCTGACATTTCTGTAATTCCAACAGAAAAAATCTTTTTTGATTGCATTTGTCAAATTATCTGTTTAAGTAGAAGCTCTTTATTTCACTAATTCAGCTTTAGTGCTGAAAAAGTTTATTTTATTGTGATGGATGATTACAAGTGACAGGGGAGATGAGATGCGCTTATTATTCATATGGAAGAAAATCCTTCAAATCACATGGCAGCTTGTGGGTCCTTTGAGAATGTTGAGATGCCTCAACCTTATCATGTCTTTCTTGTATTTCTTCCTCAGATTTTGAGATTGGGTGCTTTGACCAGACATGCTTTCACATACTTCAACACTCAGACTGAACCAGAAGAGTTGGTAGTAGGATGAGCCCATTTCTGAGGGAATTTATTAATGGTCTGTGAATAGTCAATAATCATTCTCTTTTTGTGGTTTTCTGAAGACATTACAAGGACTTGCACTCTATGGAGAATGGCTTGATTCCAGTATTTCTTCTCTAAGCATTCTTTTAATCTTGGTATTAATGAAATGTCTGTCTCAATTTGTATTCTGTCTTGATTTTATGGCTATTGGTTTGCAGTCAGGCATTAAATTTGCAAAGAGTTCCAAGTAAGGCATATTAGTAATTATTATCCATATAATTTTAATGACAGTTTGGGTTCACCAAATGGTATCTCAACATGAGTGTTGTTGAAGGAAATTGTGTTCCAGTATTGCACTACAGTAGAGGTTCTTCATTATTAAGAATTTCACTTCATTGTATGAAGCCTCGTTTATTTTTAAGTCAACTAAACAGTATTTAGGTACTTGAGACAATAGTGCTGCATTAGCTATTGCTACTCTGCTAGATCATGGAAACATTTTTCATAGGTTTGAATTCACAATAACTGCATCAATAAAATTTCCTGTGATCCCTATATCAGCCAGCACATCTAAAAGGAGTCCATTGGCCTTGATTTTGATAATAGTTTTTGATAAGCATCTAAATGAAGTCAATGAGAATGCACAAGGCAGTTATCATCATTTGCTGGTCATGACAAGCAAAAACGCATTCTGCTCCCGCAGAAAAAATAAGTGTGCTTCATTGAGGTGCACAGTTTCTGGTTAACTGAGAGAATCCAGGGGTTGAGAAGGGTTTAAAAATGGGAGGAGGTCCTTTGATCATTGCAGTCACAGAGTATTGTGGAAAGAAAGCTTCTACATTACGTAGAATTGCTGGATTGCCAAATATTTACTGACAATGATCCATTAATGAATACATCCCTTACTAACTTTGTACAGTATTGTTCCTAACTTTGTACGGTATTGTTCCTAACTCTTTATGGTATTGTTCCTAACTCTTTATGGTATTGTTACTAACTCTTTATGGTATTGTTACTAACTCTTTACAGTATTCTTCCTAACTCTGTACAGTATTCTTCCTAACTCTGTACGGTATTGCTGCTAACTCTGTATGGTATTGTTCCTAACTCTGTATGGTATTGTTACTAACTCTGTACGGTATTATTACTAACTTTGTATGGTATTGTTCCTAACTCTGTACGCTATTGTTCCTAACTCTGTACAGTATTGTTAATCACTTTGTATGGTATTGTTACTAACTCTGTATGGTATTGTTCAACTGTAACAGCTATGAAAATACGATCTTTATTTAGTTCTCAAAGAAATCCATCGGTTGTTTCTGAGGGTTGCTGGTGTCTCGTAGTGAGTCGATGATGAGTGACCATTTCATTTTTCTTATGTGGTTGCATCTGAGAAATACTAGTAGACATTAGCTGATACATACATTGTTAAGTAATGTAACTTGTTGGGTGCTCCATCACAGCCTTCAAGAAGTTTTCAAAGGTTTTTCACCAATGACATTCACAGAATTCAGATCTGTAGTTAGCTTTGTCTGGGAAGAGTATATATTCCATCATTTTGAAAAAGAATGACTCAAATAAACTATAATAAAATAACAACTCAAATGAAGCTTTATTTGACTAATTCAGCTTTAGTGGTGAAAAAAAATTATGTTATTGTGATGGATGATTACAAGCAAGAGGCGAGATGGGATGTGCTTATTTTATTACCACATAAATAAAGAACATTATTAAAAAGTATTTTTTATATTGCCACAATATTAAACAATAGTAATAATAATAATACATTAACACAGTCATAGGTCAACCACAGTTGAGTTCTAGAATCATTGTGAACTCTGTGACCTGTTGCTCTCTGTTGCCTGTTGTCTATCCTCCTAGTTTTTCTATATAGAAACTTTGCTTAAATACCCTTCAAAGGGACCACAAAGCATGTTTTTTAGTGATAGTAAGAACATTGTCCATGAAAAATGTTAAATATTTATTTTCAAAGCATTAATTTTTTAACAAGAACAATGTGCAATCCTCTGACTCAAAAACAATTTCTTTGTAATTTGGTGTTGGAAAGTCTTGGTGTTCATTTCTGTTTTTACTCCACAAATACACCCCACAGATTGAGAGCTGAGAGAACAATAGAGATATTTATGGTGGGTTATCAGTTATAGTGAAATGTATGAATGTTGAAACAGATTAGTTTGATTTGGCCTTGTTATTTAGCCTACCATAAGAGGGGTATAAAACAAGTAAATCAAATAGTAAAGTAAACAACAAATTTATATACATATAAATCAATTTTGGTCTTTTGTATTTTGGTTGATACACGGTCATCAAAGTGTTCATAGTAGTCCTTGCAAGAATGAGTTTATGTGTACGTAGGCAGGAATGTATGTCTGGATGTAGATATGTATGAGCATTATCGAAGGGGAGGAATGTCTTTAAAGTAATCACTCAGTCTTAAAATGTTCCATTTGTTTATAAATGAGGTGAGGGAGAAAGGTAGAGATAATAATAACGGTTGCTTGACATTTGTTAATACGCTTGTCTTCTTTTCTCTCTGGTGACAGGCGAACTTGCCCGTCTTTTATTTTGTTTTTGCAGCTTGAAAAAGTCATTTGGGAATTCACTCCCGGATATGATTCGAGCCTTTCCATTGGATGATGAATAAATTTTTGTGTCGGCTCGTGAAAAGGTTCGTAAAAGAATTTGTTTCTGAGAAGTGAAGATTTTGTTTTTAAATGTTTCCTAGTTTTCTATTGTCCGAAAAACATTTTGCATGAAGGTGTGAAATTTTATGAGTTTTGTTTTGGATTCGCTTTTGCATGTGTGTTAAGCAAAGTTTGTAAATTCAAGTCTTTTTTAATTTCGAACAAATCATTTATTAGTATTTGAATTTTAAATCTAGTTCTTGTTTTTGTTCACTACATATTAATGTATACTATTAATATGTTATATATGTTTTGTAATGTGTAAGCAAAGTGACCTTTCTATCGGATTTGATCATTTTTTCTGTTGAATTATTTCTTTCAGGTGTTGAATTATCTGTTGTTTGTTGTGCATCTCTTGTAGATTTCTTATTAGTTGGAGCTGGTTGGTTGGTTGATGATTTTGTAGTTCGTAGTATCATATTGTCTGAGAATTGTGTTGCTGAATACTGTTGTACTCTACAAGAAGTGTATGATGAACATATGCTGGTTTCATTCTACCTATGGACACTATGTCTCTTTTACCGTCTTTGAGAAATGTGGCATATTTTTCATGTTTCTCAATGACTTGATATGGTTTGGAGTGATTTTGAATAATGGTTTCTTTATCATATTGTTACAAAATAAAATGTATTCACAGGTTTGTAGGTCTTTTGGGATGCATGATTGTTGCAATGCCTTCTTAGCCAAAATGGTAACTAGTTCATTCTATCTTTAAAAGCATGAACAAAACTTGTTGTAGGTTGTGATGTGAAGTATTGGCCAGGTAAAATCATGGTAGTACCAAAATCCATTTCTGATGGGTTACTGCTTAAGACTTCTTCAATTAGGTTTCTTATAGCTAGCAGCATGAGTCGTAAATTATCAACACAGTTGTATGGTTTGACTATATTTGCAAGAGCCATCTTTAGTTGTCTATGAAAACACTCTATGATACCATTAGTGCATGGGTGATATGCAGTAGTTTTTATGTGTTTAACACCCAACAAGTTAACAACATGGAACTACATGGATTGAAACTTTGCTCCTCTGTCAGTTGTAATGACTAAAGTTACACCATATGTTGTGATCCATTGCACCAGAATGGACCTGGCAACAATTTCTGCTGAAATGCCCTTGAGTGGGACCATGGCAGGCCACCTACTAAAATGATGCACTATTGTTAACAAGTAGCTGAATCCATTACGATTGGGAAGAGGTCCAACAATGTCAGTATGCAATGTAGTAAATCTTCCGTCAAGTTGTTAAAATGTTTTGTAGTGTTTTCATATGTATATTTTTCTTGTGTTTCTGAAATTTATTGCAGCTTTGTATCCATTGCTGAATATCCCTGGACATGTTTGGTGAAACGATTACTGATGAGTTTGACTGTGGCTCATCTACCTAGATATATAAAATCAGGGATGACCTATTTCCATATCAAAAAATTGTTTTATCTCTGAAAGGAACCAGTTAAAAGGTAAGTAACATTGGTTGGAGAGAGTAACATTGTTGAACATTTCAGTATAAATTGACAATAATAATTAATCAAGCCAATAAATTGATGTACTTGACTGAGTGTTATCAGCTGTGGAAAATTTTGTATTGTGGTGATTTTCTTTGGTGAATGAGATATGCATGTTTCAAGTGAGTTTGTTGACTTTAAAGATGCATTTGCAGTCATTTATTGTCAGTCTAAAATGTTGTAGTCTTGCAAAGACTTGGTGTAATGTCCCTGATCATTTTTACTTGCAATTAAAGCATAGTCTATGTATATGAAAATAAAAGGTAAACTATGCAGAACTTTGTTGATTAATTGTTGGAAAGATTGTACTGTGTTGCTGTAGACTGAATGGAAACACAAATAAACCAAAAGGGAGTGGTCTTGGGTATGTCCTCTTCTGCTTCTGGGATTTGATAATAGGCATTTATTAAGTCCACTTGTGTAAAAATCTGTGCCCCTTGTAAGCTCATAGGAAAATCATGAATGTGTGGGATCAGACACCTATCTGCTATACTGGCTACATTAAGATGGTGGAAATCTCTGCATTGGCTCCAGGCAGTGACATCTGGTTTTGGTATGATGTGCGGTGGATGGACATATACTGAGCTCTAACATGTATTGAAATTTTGCCTTTGTAATTATATATTTCTCAGGACTCGGTCTCTGTTGGGTAGAATATGTTGGTTGTCTGGTGATCTTTATATAGTTTTTTTGCAGAGTGACACACTTTGTTAGTGTATTTGAAAGGAATTGTAATATCCAGATATTTTTAAGAAACTTTTGGTATGTTTCATTCTCAGGTAAAACTCCAATAGAAATGCATGGAGATTGAGTTCTTTAAATTGCAAGTTTTGTTACATTATCTATAAGTTTTTAATTGGTCATATTCACATATATGTCAAAATTGGCTAGAAAATCTGCACCTTGTATCAGAGTCTTGACATCAGCTTGAGTAAAAATCCAGGAGACAGCAAGCTGCAATCCAAAATTTAAAGTGAGTGGTTTCTCGCTGTATGTGTTGATCATGGATCCATTTGCTGCCTGTAATTTATATGATGTAGGTATTAACTGTTGTCCTCGTTTTGGTGGTATAATGCTGACTTCTGCACCTGTGTTGACTAAAGAAATAGATATCCATAAATTTTGTCATGGATGTGGAATGGACGACCTTTTTTTTTCCAATGACAACAGTTGACACTACTAGCAGGAGTGTTTGTTTACCTGGAATATGCTATCAGTTTGGGCTTTGAAAGTACATGGCTCACTGCTCATTCATGCATCTTCTCCAAATTTATAATGACACCAACATATATCATAGTGACGTCATTCTTGGGCCTTACTCTGGCTACCTTGAGGCTGAAAATGTTTTTTTTTATTATGAAAATAAGATATTTTTCTTCGCCAGGCTTTGGATTTGAAATGTCAGCTTAGTCATTTTCTTTTCTATCCGGGATAATCTATCCTGCTTTTCTGGTTCTTTGTGTAGTTGTTATCTCAGTTGTTATTGTTATGGATCTTATCAGTAATTTCTGTTAAGTGATTGAGGTTTAACTCTTCAGGGAGTAATGCTAAAATTTGTATCTAAAATGAAGTTTGTCTGTCCATAGTTTTTTTTTATCACTGTGTTAGATATCAAATTGTTACCCAACAGCACTTTATTTTTTTCTCAGAAGTTGGAATGGCTTCGTGTCACCAAGTTCTTGAAAAGATAATGTAGTTTTCCTTCATTTGATTTGTCTGTGCAATGGATGATTGTATTTTTTAAGGTGTTGTATGGTGATTCTTCTGACATTTCTTCTAATAATTTTACTAATTTGAGGTTCTCTCTGGATCAGCATCGCCTCGCCTGTCTACTATCTGCTTCACAACTGATGATGAGTGCACTCGGGTCGGAATTGTGAGTCATCTTGGACTCAAATTATGCGAGCATCACAGATGCAGATGTGGAGCTTGCATCGATGAGTTTGGTTATTCACCTTCTCTCTTGTCGTCATAGTGCCAACCGCATTCCATGGCATGCAGCAATAAACGACATCATCAAAAGAGATTTGGATGCAGCTGGGTTTCTCTTCCCAAATCGAACCCGTAGGCCTTGACCATGGTGATGGAAAGTGGCCAGATGCCATTACCATTTTCCCTTTTAAAATGGGTAAGTCATTGATTTGGGATGTGACCTGTGTGGGATACATTTTCAGCCAGTAATTTGATCAGGTCTGCGGTTGAGCCGGGGTCTGTCGCCTGGGACGCAGAGAAGAAAAAAATAGTTAAATATTCTTTTCTTGCTGATAGATTTTTTTTACTCCTGTGGCAGTGGAGACTTCGGGGATTATTGGTCTTCGTTTGATGGTGTTCCTTCAGAGGATTGGTGCGATTGTGTCTCAATTAAGGGACGAAACTCGTGAAATGGAGTGGCTCTTGCAGTGTGTCTCACTGGCGATGGTTCGAGTTAATGCTTTTGCCATCATTGTGGCTGGCAGAGGATAAAAAAAAAAAAAATTGTTTATAGTTTCTGGAATTGTCATCAATGGTCAACTGAACTTGCTATGTTTCAATAAATTTATTTGCTTATTCTAATAAATAAACCAACTCAGTTGTGTACCAAGATCTTTGTGACATGATTTTCTTAGCATTGAAAATTGTATGGAGCTGTGAAAACCAATTCTGGCAAAATGATAGTCAGTATAGCCTCTACATGGTCAGTAGTTGTATTTAGCTATCTTTTTGTCTGTTTTGGAGTTTCTCATTGGTAATGTTGAAAAATCTGTTTTTGTTCTCGCCTTCATAATAACAATTTCTTTTGTTGTTGTTTGTTATGGTGTGTGTGTTTGTTTCTCACATTGGTTGGTCATCAATTTTGTTACAGGTTTAAATGAGCCTACAATAAAGAAAACGGTAAAAAAGGTGTTTGAATATAAAAATATAAGATATTTTTATTTTTGTGTTTTTTTTACAACTAAATTAACTACTTTTTATATTGTCATGATATTAAATAATAGTTTATAATAATAATACCTCAATGCAGTCATAGGTCAACCACAGTTGATATTCTAGGATCATTGTGAATTCCATGATCTTGTTGATGGCTGCAAAGGATGTGCTATGCCAGGGCAACATACAGTGTTCAATTCAGAGTTGTCCTTCTCCTAGATTGGTTGTCAACAACGGCTAGAGAGCTTACTCTGTCCTTCTATTTCACCCATTGTTGGGGGAAGAGATGAATTTGTTGCAGATTTAAATCAACCCACAACAAAAAAAATGGCAGAAAAGGTGTCTAAATATAAAAGTATAAGACATTTTTATGTTTTTTCTTAGAATGTGTGAGTGTTAAAAATCTTTATATTAGTCAGGATACAGTCCTGTCTTTGTAGTTGAAAAGAATTAAGTGTAATTTCTTCATGCATATGAGTGAGAAAGAAGAAGAATGGAAGAAAGTGTGGTGGAAAGTGTAAGTGTCCTTTAGCTTGGTGAGGAAGACAAGTGAATGTTTAGGGGAATTTCATTTAAGTCAAATGCTGTGACCTGTTGCTGTCTGTTGCCATTTGTTGCTGATTGTCTCTCTTTCTGTTTTTGTCTCTCTGGAAACTTTGCATAAATTCCATTCAAAGGGATCATGAAGCATGTTTTTTTTATTGTTGGCAGGCTCAAAAATAGTTAAATATTTATTTTTGAAGGATTTGTTTTTTAACCAGAAGAATGTGCAATCCTCTGACTCAGGAACTATATTTTTATTATTTGATGTTGGACTGTCTTGGTGCTGGATTTCCGTCTTTGCTCCATAGATTCACACCTTTCCCAAAGTTAATTGCATGAAATTGAATATAACTAACTCAGCTGGACTTTGAACTCAACTCGCTGATTTCTCTTCCAAATCTCTATCCATTGCACCATCTGCACATGCATGATGCTACATGTATTTAAAAATACATTAAGAAAAACAACTAATATTCACTCTAATGATTACCAAATCAAAACACAGCAAATTCTGATGGCAAGGGGAAAATAAAACAAGAATTATTTTTATAATGTTAATTACATTTAAACCTGGTATATTTTATGGAAAAAAAACTATAACAAAGTGGAAAAAGTTTTGGTGTAATGCATTTCGTCCTTGAGGACTTCATCAGGCTTATGTTAGTCTGTACTTTGTACATTGAAAATGAGGGTAAATAAGAATTATCATTGGTTAGAAATTAACCCAAGATTTACTGACAGAGTTACAAGGAAGTGCTGGAAAGTTCTGACTCATTTTCCAAAATTTGACCAAATGACTAAACTTCAAAATTTTGTAGGGGGATCCCTTCTTGGTTATGCTGAGAACTTTTCCACATTCACTCACATTACCACTCTTTATGCTCTAACATAAATTCTAAAGCTCTTGATTTGTTTGTGTGTACGTGTGTGTGTGTGTATGTGTACATATCAAAATTACAACAAATGAACATCATCTATGAGTTCAAATGCCCCAGTATATTTCAGATGGAGTCTTTTAAGTTTGTGTGTGTTTAAATGTGTTCTAATAGAGCTGTGGTCAGATAGATGTAATGTAAGGCGTCTGGATAGGTATGTAGTTGTGTGACCGATATAATTATTTATGAATTCGGTTTGATCAGGAACACGGTTAAACTGTGTTTATGAATTCGGTTTGATTTATTTATGATTCGGTTTGTTTTATTTATGAATTCGGTTTGATCAGGAACACAGTTTAACTGTGTTCCTGATCAAACCGAATTCATAAATAATTATATCGGTCACACAACTACATACCTATCCAGATGCCTTACATTACATCTATCTGACCACAGCTCTATTAGAACACATTTAAACACACACACAAACTTAAAAGACTCCATCCGAAATATACTGGTAGAAAATACAAACATAATAACCTCATCCATCTGTAAGAAAAAGGTTAAAAATAATGGAAGCCTTAATAATAAAAAAGAAAAAGCCAGCACTTAATAATATTAAATATGGACACAGCCGCAATTTGCTAACAGTATTCGGAAAACAAAACATTCCTACACCTCTAAAAACATACACACAACAAATACACCAAATTAAAAAATGCAAAAATAAAATCATCCTTGATAATGGCTAAAATTATAGCCGAAAGTGCTCGAAATTATAGAACATTTGGACAGTTTCTACATACTCTCTGTCCAAAAAAGAAAACACTTGTTCAAACACAAGAAAAAATAAAAAAGCTTAATTGTAGTGCCTTGTCTGTCATCTTTAATGAAACATATATATATATATATTATATATTAAAATAAACAAAAAGAACAGTAAGATTTATAATCCAGTGTTCTTATTAACTATTTTTATTTTTAAAAAACATATAAAATTAATACAGATATAAAGTATAAAGTTTGTCACTTAGCTGATTGGTGCAACCTTCACCATCCCGATTCTAGAGTTTTGTAGACGGACCTTCCAGCATTCACACTTCAATAACAATATATATATATATATATATATATATATATATATATATATATATATATATATATATATAAGATTATGATGCTCTCTCACCAGAACTTTATTAATTTGTTCCAAGCTTTCAATTTTGTCTGAACTCATCTTAAGGGGAAGAAACCAGTTGCAAAGCTAGAAAGAAATTGAAAGCTTGAGAGGAATGAATAAAACTGAAGAGCATCATATTCTCCAATAATATGCTCAGAATGCATATATACAGAACTACTACATTCATATATATATATATATATATATATATATATATATATATATATATATATATATATATATATATAATTATTATTATTACTATTATTATTTTTATTATTATTAAAATATAAGTAATAATATTTAATGAATGGCAATAGTGTTTTGTAATATTTTTAATAAAAATCATTGTTGTTGAAGGACCTGAAGAGTGGTATACACATATATACATATACATATATATATATATATATATATATATATATATATATATATACATATATTATATATACACATATATATATATATATATATATATATATATATATATATATATATATATATATATATCCAAGTATATAATTGGTATATACGGAATGAATTCCAATAACCAACAATTACTATTCTTAAAAAAGTGCTCTATACAAAAGTAGAGCAGATATAATTATTATTTATAAAAAAATTATAACATAAGTATGTTATAAAATCACTACAAAAATAGCCATTTTGTTTCAACACCCTCATTGTCTTATCAAGTGATGATGTTGAAGATAAAATAAATGGTTTTAAAAATTTCAGATTAATTAACGATCCTACATTGGGGGAAACATTGTTACAAAAGCTAGAATAACCAATCAAAAACCAAGTATAGAAAGATTCAAAAGCTTGACATTGAAATCATGTTATAATAGCTATTCAGATCTTTAAAATACGAGTAATATTAAAAATAATTTATACTAACCAATAATTATAAAATTATATGATAAAATTTAATATTAAAATTAAAAACTGGCAATTTTAAAATCCAAATTTAATCACTATTAAGTTTAAAAACTACAAAATTATTGAGGAAAGAAAAAATACATATGTTATTCAATTTATTTCTTTGTTGAAATTACGTTCGACAAGACGCTACAATATATTCGGTCATTTGACAATACATGTATATATATTTTTTATTCTAAAGTGTGTGAATGTGGTCTTAAACTCATGCACAAAACAACAAAAACACAATCAGATTATAATACATAAGCATCCAGACATATTTAGATATATATATACACACACACAAAAAAAAACAATGTTGTAACAATGTTTCCCTCTAATGTAGGATCGTTAATTAATCTGAAACTTTTAAATAATAATATATATATATATATATATATATATATATATATATATATATATATATATATATACATATATATATATATATATATACATTTACATATATATATATATATATATATACACATATATATACACACATATATATATACAAAAATATATATATATATATATATATATATATATATATATATATATATATATATATATATATATATATATACATAAATATAAATATAAAAGTGAACATTGAAGTCAACATTCATATTTATATTTACATACATGCTATCGTTATTTATACGTCCTGGGAATGGCGATAAACTAAATCCTGCAGCAAGGCCTTTGATCATGAGGTTTTGAGGAGTGTGGAACCACCTCTTAATTGCTGAGGTTTCCAGGTCCACCCTGACACAGGGTGGTAGCACCTGTCAGGGTCCCAACTATGGGCAAATAGTTACCCCCACAAAAAAGGGGTTAAAACACAATGAAAGTATAAAAATAGGTTTTAATACCAGCAATACAGTTTTGGAAAAAATATTTCCAGCAATACATTTTTGAAAAAAAAAATTACCAGCAATTAACATTGTAATATTATTTGATACAAAATCTATAAGGAAAACAAATAGGACTGACAAACTAATGGCCTGTATAGATATAAAATCACTTTACACTAACATCCTGGTTGAAAAATGATTAAATCTCTTAAAAATGCATCTGACAAAAACAAAGATAAACCTCTCCCTACCAGTAGCTAAAATAATAAAAATCTGTTGTTTCATCACAAATCAATGGTATTTCACATTTAATAACAATTTTTACACATAAAAATTTGGATTACCAATGGCATCACCTCTCAGTGGAGTGATGGCATGTATCTTAGAATTTTTTGAATCTAGTTCTTTCTAAAATATTTTACCTAAAGAATCAATTTACTTCTGATATACTGATGATGCCCTATTAATATATCCCTGTAATATTAACTTACCAGATCTTGTAGAATTTACATATGAAATAGAAAAAAAACAATACTTTTTCTTAGACATGTCACACAGAGTTGAGAACAGCCTAAAACTTAGTGTCCATTGAAAAACAACTAATCAAAATGAGTTAATAAATTTCTCTTCCCATCATGACAACAAAATAAAATCTGGAATGATCATTAGGTTCTATTTAAGTGCCTCAGAATTTTGTAGCCGTCATTATTTAAATGAAGAGGAGAAATATATTAAAAATACTTTCACGACCCTTCAATACCCTATTTCATATTCAATGTGAAACAAAAAGTTCATAAAATATTCCAAAATAGAAAAATTGTTCTTCCTGACAAACCCAATGAATTAAAAAAATATATTATTCTATCCACCAACTTTATCACAACTACAACTGAAAAGAATATACCTAAACTCAACATAAAATTTGTCACAAGTACATCTAAAACAATCAAAGACTTAATCAATAAAAAACAAAACAACAAGCCAAAACTTGAAGGAGGAATTTACTCTATCAAATGCAGGAATTGCCAGAAAGAATATAGTGGAGAAACCTCAAGAAATTTAAATAAAAGGCTACATAAACTCAAAAGGGACATTTTAAAAAACAACCTACAAAATGCATTGGTTGTTCACTGTAATGAAACTGACCACAATTTTGACATAGGGAATGCTACTTTGATTACAAGAAAAAATATTCACTGAGACAAAAATGTCTGGAAAGTTCTTTGATCACTAGTTAAGCCACAATAAATTTGTGTCCAGGCTCTTACAATATATCACAATTCTTGGCAAATTTTCTGTTGTCACAATGTGGGATAATCAGAGAGAAAAAGAATATGCATGAATTTGGTTAAATTGAAAAATATTCTTTAAAAATATTCTTTCAAATATCTTGAAACTACCAGCATCTCTCATTTTGTGCATGTGTAGTCATGGCAACATCAACAAAGTCCAGTCAGATGACATCCTAATGGATGAAATGCGTCACAAAAAAATTTTATCCAATTTGTCATACTATTTTCTCAACACTGTTTCTTAACATATAATATCATATAAAAATATATATATATATATATATATATATATATATATATATATATATATATATATATTAATTTATATATTATATATGGACGGTACTTATTGGAAATCAGTGTCAGAGCTAACATTTTGTGATCATCAGACAAACTTTTGTCTAATAATCACGAAGTATATATATACATACATATATATATATATATATATATATATATATATACATATGCAAATATACAAATATATATATATATATATATAAAGATAGATAGAGAGAGAGAGAGAGAGAAAGAAATGAGATTGTAGATTTATTAGTTCAAGAAGGAAAGATCAATAAATAAAAAAAAAAAATCATTTTTACCCTAGACTATATTGTAGGCCAACAAAAATATTTACATGAGGGCTGCAGAACTTCCATATTATTTCTATTGGATGATAAAGACCTTTGAAGGAAAATGGATGATAAAGACCTTTGAAGGAAAAAGAAAAGAATGAAAGACAGAAAGAGTGCAATTTCATTGAGTTTTCTTTTTCAATATTGTATAGTTTCATCAGATACATGTAAATTGAAAACTTTTTTTTTCATATTACTGTCCGATCAATATCTTTCAATGCAATCATTCTAAAAAGAGTTTCCTCTTTCAGCCTTAGAACTCTGTCTTCTCCTTCAGATCTAAATTCCAACTGATCTTGATCAGAAGAAATGGATTTATTTTCAGTGCTGTCAAGTAGAAAGTAAAAGTCAAGTACAATAAACATATTGAACAAAAACATCTGTCGAGCACAATTATGCATATTTATTATTAGTATTAATAGTTTCTTTTTACTAATGTTTATTTTTCTTTATTTCCATCACCATCATCAACAGAAACTTGTAGTAGTAATAATAGTAGTAGTAATTATAGTGATATAATTTTAATTCTATTTTAATAACATTTTCTTAATAACATTTTCTTAATAATACTGATTTATATCAACCTTATTTTTCCTTTTAAAAACATTTCTTTACATTTTATTTTTATTTTCACTTTTCCTGATTTTTTGTTTGATACAGTCTTTTACCAAGTCTTTTTTCTGCGACCTGTGGTAAAGAAATTTTTTTCTTATAAATTTACTAAGCAGATTAAATTGTGAAAGTTTTTCTAAGTATGTGAACAGTTCTCATAAACATAATCTTTTGTATTTTCCATTCTTGATAGAAACCAAAAGTGTCTCTCTGTCCTTGTGGGTTATGAATTATTTCCTGCCCTACAACCTCTTTCCCACAGACAAGACATCACAAACTTTTCATTGCTCTATTGCTATTTCCATGGAAAGTGTTCAGATAAACAACATTTCATTATTTCAACAGTTCTAGCCTTTTATGGCTAAGACCCACCTTGCCATGTACATGGTAGCAAACCATCGTCATTCCTTTCATATTCCATTGGTGAGATGTAAGTTCCACTTGAACAGCTTCTTCCCAATGTTACCTCAACCACTTTAATATTAACCTGTTCATGTCTAGCATTAACTGTTATCTTCCCCACATGTCCTCATAAACTGTGACTCTTAATAACCCTCTACTTCGAGTGGATCTTGGGTCTTGTACAGTGTTAACATCATTTAAAAAAAAAAACAGATATTGAAGGGATTTCCTTAATGTTTATCACAGTATTCTTTTTAATCATTCCTAGTGCTCCTATTATAATTGGAACAATGGTTGTGCTTAAATTTCACATTCTTGCATTTTCTATATCCCTGTCATTAGTATTATTTTCCATTTAATACAATTACTTACTGGATCATTTCCTGGTATCTGGGCTAATAAAAAGTAAATATATTCATTCTGTTTTGCACAAATTCTGATGTTAAATGATATTTAATATGAACAGTGTTAATAATACACTTCTGGGTAGATAAGCAGTTGCACATAATGATCATACCCAGTGCTCCAATTTGCATCTCAACCTGATGTAGTGGTTATCATGCTTGTCCCACTACAACAATTGCAACTCAGTAATGAGTTCAATTCTCACTGGGTGCCCCATTTTTTTGGCCTGTGCCACAGCTAAGACCTGCTTAGAAAGTCGCCATAAAGGGCACCTCGAGGTGGTGTAATGGTTAACAAGCTTGTATTGCTAGAACAATTACCACTGAGTAGTGAGTTTGATCCTCACTGGGTAAACCCTACTTTCAGCCTTGTGCCACATCTAAACTGCACTTGGAAAATCCCTACCCAGTGCTCCAATTATTACAGGTATGACATTAATTTTAAGGTGCTACATTTTTTTCAATTTTAAGATCCTTAGATTTACTTATTTTGTCATGTTTTTTAACTGATCTGTTGGCACTGCCATATTATACAAAGACATTTATTATTATTATTTGATACAGACACACAGCAAATTTTGTTGAAGATAGAACTGTGGGGCAAATACAGAAATATACACCAAGACAGTTAATCATCAAATGATAAAAAATGGTTTCTGAGTCGAAGGATTTGTGCATCTTTCTAGTTAATAAATTAAACTTTTGAAAATAAATATTTAACATTTTCCAACCAATGCATCCCGGTGACAATAAAAAACATTCTTTGTGATCACTTTGAAGAGTATATAAGTAAACTCTCTAGATGGACAAACCCAATAAGGAGATAGAGATAGATATATGCAACATCAATTCATGATGGCGGCTTAAAGAGATTCCCTTACTCATTCACCTGTCTTCCTCACCAAGTTACATGACACTTACACTCTCCCTCACCAAACTAAATGACACACTTTCCTCCTCAACTTCTCCCTTGCCTCTTTTTCTCACACATATATACAATCACATTTCTTTTCATCTTAACAAACAAGTACATACAAAAACTTCAACACATACATGTTGAGAAAAATTTACTTGCAAAAACACAAAAATATTTTATATTTTTATATTTAAAACCTCTCTTGCCTTTTTCTTTGTTGTTTGATTCAAATTAGCAACAGAAACAAGGTATCTGCTGTCCCCAACTAGTTAATTGAGATGGCACATTTTCATCATGTCAAAATTTTTTCAGAGTAAATGAGCAATTCCAATGAGTGCTGTTTTCTCCAAGTGATTAATCTTGACATTGATTCTAATTATTATTATTACAGTTCTTCTAGAAAAGTATGATTTCTAGAAAAGATACAGTTTTAACAATGTTTAATAATATTTCAACAGTATGAATTTTTCAAGTTATAATAAATAGAACAAGAATGAATATATAAGTATAAAATCAAGTATATATACAAATGTTCTCTTTAAACAAATGGTTGCACTAGGAATCAACATGTCAAAACAAGTGAAATGTGATCAACATGAATGGAATGCAAGTGGAGGTCTGATTAATATAATAGGGAGTGTTTTCATCTTAAAATTTTCCTGAGTTTGTTAGTTAGTAAGAATGACTAATCAAGCAGTCTATTGTTAATCTGATGGAATTTCCCTGACATTTTCTTCATTCAGGAAGTGTTGCAAAATTTTTTTTTTTTTTTCTTTTTTTTAAGCATTTCACCCCAAGCAAGGTGAGAAGCCACTAGGACGTAAGGGGGAAAGGATGAGGAGAAGGGTAGTGGATAGATCAAGGAAATTGGAGATGTCGATTGACATTACATTTGAATAGCTGGAGATCAGGGAAACTGGAATAGGGAAGGTAGTTCCACAGGCGAGAGGTGCAAGACATGAAGCTGTTGGAGTAGAAGAGACAGCTACATTTAGGAGTTTCGACAGTGAAAGGGTGAGAGCGGGATGCCAGCCTCGTAGGGCGCATGAACTCATGAAGTCTGGGAACCAGCGAATGCAGCTCCTCGGAGCAATTGCCATGAAAGTATTTGTAAAATAGGCAGAGAGAGGCGACGCCACATCTGTGAGAAAGTGACTGTAGACAAGATACCAAAGCAGGGCCAATTATATTGCATATCCGCCTCTGGAGCCTATCAAGAACCCCTAGGCAAACAGAAGGGGCTCCAGACCATATATGGCAGAAATACTCCATGCAAGGGCGAATTGTTGATTTGTAGATCTGGAGGATTGATTCCGGGGAGAAAAATTTCCTGGCGTGGCACATGAAAGAGTTATGTTAGTCATTTTAATTATTATCATTATTATTATTATTATTATTATTATTATTATTATTATTATTATTATTCAATGTAAATTCTTCCTCCTCCTTTTTGTTATATTTTTTATCTTCATTATTGTACACAAATGAATGTGTCAAGGGGCATGACATTAACCAATAAAAAAATAGAATTAGTTAAATAAGTTTGAATTCCAGCTGAGGTTGTTTATGTTTATTTTGCATTGGTTTACTTTGGTTTGGTTTACGGCATATCAACACCTCAATGGGTTATTTAATGCAGACAAGATTTTTATTGCTGGTAATATTGTTTTTAAAAAATGTATTACTTGTAATATTTGTTTTCTTCAAAAATGTATTGCTGATAAAAAATTTTTCTTAAAAAATTCATTTCTGGTAATATTTTTACAAAAATGTATTCCTGGTATTAAAACCTATTTTTACATTTTCATAATGTTGTGACCACAGTTTGGGGTTAACTATTTTCCCATAGCTGGAACCACCCTGGGTCAGAGGGGACCTGGGAACAACAGCAATTAAGAGGTGGTTCCATGCTTCTAAAAGCCTCCTGATGTAGTTTATTGTCTTACCCAGGACAGTATTTATTTTGTTTTAATGCTTTTGCGAATGATATAAATTGACTTTACCCAATACTCTATCCCATTACTAGATATCATGAAAGAAAAAAGCCTCATCACTGGTATGCCACAAAAGTTTACTTTTCACTGATACCCTTGGAAAAAGAATAAATTCACTTTTTCATATACTCCATCCCATTACTGGATATCTTGACAGAAAAGGGCTAGTCACTGGTATGCCACAAAGGTTTATGGAGGAGAAAATGTGCACTTGGAAAAAAACATAATTATCTTACATGTGATGGTAGCAAAAAGCTGTTACATCAATTATCAGCCTTGACAGAAGCTTTTCATTCTTTACTGTTATTGAATTCATTCCCAGCTGTTGTTATTCTAAGCCATTAATTACATAATTTTATAATTATAATTTCCATAATTTTAAATATTACTTGTATGCATGACTGTCATGCTTTTCTACTTAGGATCAGTGTATCAGTATTAGTATCTGCACTTGATCTGTAACCCTTCTGAACTGGAGTGAGAATTAATTAGGAAAATAGATGGAGAACTGGACGAGAAAAAGAAGGTGTGAAGGAGGAAAGGTGGGAAGTAAAAAATTTAAAGGAAAATGAAAAGAAAAGCAGATAAAGGAGCATATATCTATCTATCTATCTATCTATCTCTATCTATCTATCTTTCTCTCTCTCTCTCTCTCTATATATATATATATATATATATATATATATATATAATTTTATATGCACAGTACTTACTGGAAAGTGCTCAATATCAGTGCTAGAGATAACATATTCAGTAGTATAGATATGAGTTTGCGACCCTGGGTTTGATGCTTTTGCAATCTTCAGACAAACTGGTTCATTTTTTTAAATTGTATCTATTTATGCTTATTTGTTTTTGATTATGTTTGGTGGTGGGAGGGGGGAATCCTCCTCTGTGTCCGTTTTGAGATGACACTCTCACACACACAGACAAGTGTATGCATTTTAGTTCACACAAACACACCCATATAAATAATCTGAGATTAGGTGCAGATACACATCCATGCGTTTCAGCATACATACATAAGCAATTGTAATTCTGTTTCGGTGTCAAGACTGTAGCACTTACTATATGTAGCAATGTTCTTTCAACAAGGGGCAGGTGGGGGTGTACTTGACTCTTTCCAGATCAGCCGTCTGCATTCTCAGACAAAACTTACACTTCCTCACAAAATCGTGAAATCCTAGGTCACAAACTCATATTCATACAACTGAATATATATATATATATATATATATATATATATATATATATATATATATATATATAAATTGATTTCTCCCAAGTAAGTCAGTAAAGCCACTAAGACATAAGGGGCTGTAGAAAAATTAAAAACGGAAACATTTCTAAGGAGTGAGAACATATGAAGAGTAATCAGGTGGACAGTAGATAGCAGTTGACATTGCATTTAAATTTTTAAAGATTAAAGTTGACTGGAAAGCATGAAGCTGGAAGGGAGTTACACAAGCAAGAAGTGCAACAAAAGAAACTGTTAGCATAGAATTTAAGATTATATCTAGCCAACTCAACTATAAATTGATAAGATCTCAACGCCATTCTAATATTTCACTTAAATTCAAAAGTCTAGGTACCATAGTGAAGTGTTCATCCGCACAATTACGATGAAAGTATTGATAGGAAAGGCTCAGAGAGGCAACCTTACAGTGGTGGGAAAGTGACTGAAGCCAAGGCGCCAAATCAGGATCAATAATATTGCTGATTCTTCTTTGGATTTTATCAAGGAGCTCTTGATAAATAGCAGGAGCACCTGACGATATGTGGCAGTAATATTCAAAGCATGGGTGAATGGTAGACTTATAGATATGTAGGATAGATTCTGGAGAGAAAAATTGATTAGCATGACGCAGCATAGTCTTTCCACTTCATTTCAGCTGAGAACATTAGCCTGAGAAGGTACAAGTCACTTTCTTGGAGGTTAGCATCAGCCATTCTGATGCAAGGTAGAGAAGGATCTCTCAGATGATTAATGGTGGACAGTTTAGTTTTGGAAGCATTAAAATTAACAAGCCATCTTTTATCCCAGTTAACAACAGACTGAAGGTTGTTTTGGACATCGGTTGTCATTTTGCCCTTATCGAACCAATCAGACTTACTATCAAGGCAGGAGGAGAGAGTGAGAGAGAGAGAGAGAGAGAGAGAGAGAGAGAGAGAGAGAGGTGGAGACACAAAGAAAAAGAGACATTGCATTAAAGATTGGGATGAAAAGGATGAAAAAATTTTCAAGGTGTTAAATTATTTATGGAATGAAAGAGTAAAAGGAAGATAAAAGAGAGTATGGAGTAGACACATATGAAACTCATTTATGTTTGTATAACATTTAGATAAAAAAAAAATAGAGTGAGTAACAAAGATTGGAAGGGATAAGGGAGATTATGAGAAGATACTGGCAAAGTATGAGAGAAGAGCAGAGGTATGAGATAATGGATAATCTTAATTGTCAACACCCATAGAATTTCCATGGATCCATCTTGTTATTATAATTACACATTTGTATCACCATCATCATCATAATCATCCTCATTATTATTATTTCTATTGTGATTTTATTTTTTGGTCACTTGTGATATTAGATTATCAATATTTTAAGTAGGAAACTGTTGCAATAAAAATAATGTTAGCATTGAGAGCTTTGATGTTGAATCAGACAGTATTAATGTTGTTGTTGTTGTTCTCCCTTGTTGGTATTGGACAAGGTGGGTAGGAGCACCCAGTCAGTGGCAAATTTCTGGTTGAACAATAACCTGATTGTTCGACCGAAATCTTTTTTTTTTTGGCAAGATTGAATTAACTCACTTTTGCCCCCTTTTATAAGGAGAGCCTCTCTATAAGACTTCTAAGAATTAGAAAAAAAAAAGAAAAAGATTTCTAAAAATACAGATTTGTTCTTTTCTTTTTCTAGTGCATTAACTAAAAATGGTAGCCATTAACAGAGAATGTCTTCATTGATGGTTACATGTACTCCTTTCGCAACCAATAATCTAGCTAAAATCTTTTAATGCAAAGATTTCAAAATTGGTTATGGTGGGTGTGGTCACTACTTGATCTGCTTCATAAACCAATCACAGTACAGCTTTCTCATCATACTAAGAAAGAAAAAAAACATGGGGCTCAGAATTACAGCCTCTGTGATTCAAATACAAGAGTCATTCAAAAAGTAATGCTTGCTTTTCTTTTGTTACAGCAGATTTAATATTAGACACACACAAATCATACTAAAATATGTAGTTTTAGGAGTTCAAATCTAGTTTTCAAAACATTTTCCATCCTTCTCAATAATAGTATGAGGCTTAGCCAAAAAGTAATGCCTGTTTTTTTTTTAATTACAATAGATTTAACTGTAGAAGTGTTGCATCCTGTTGGCACTCTCACATTTTTAAAAACAACCAGAAGAAGAAACTTCACTTCTAGGACCAGTGACTTGTAAAATTGATTCAGCATATAAAAAGGCCTCAAAAACTGACAAAAACAACAATTTGTGACCAAGATGCCTTGGGTCAAAGTGTAGCAGCAGCAACCAGCCATCCTGCAGTTCCAGGTATCAGCAGCTGCTCAAGCAGACCTCCAGCTCCAGCCAGCCAGCCAGCCAGCCAGCCATCCTTGCCAGGTTCTAGAGATTATTGGTGGTTCTGCAAGAGCAAATCCTCAATCCCTCCTCTATTCAATCAATTCAAAGTCCTGACCTCTACATCAGATAAAGATGAATGCTTTGCTCAGAAATTCTCTTCCAATTCAACACTCAACTCATTTAGAGTACCCACACCTGATTTCCCCCTTAAAACAAAGGCTCTATGTCATCCTAAAGAAATGTGCTCCTGAGCTGGCTCCAGTTCTCTTCAAACTCTACAACTATTGCCTTGATGCTTCCTGCTTTCCAGCTCGTTGGAAGTCCTCCTCTGTAGTTCCTGTTTTTAAGAACCTTCTGACCCCTCTAACTATCAACCCATTAGTCTCCTGCTTTTCGGCAAAGTATTTGCGGCTTTAATCCATGCTGAAGTGGTTAAGCATCTTACCACTCATGACCTACTCTCTGACAAACAACATAGATTCTGTTTTACCCAGTTTACTGCTGATGTGCTTATGGTTTTCATTGAATATGCATATCAAGCTCTTGATAATAATAGCAAAGCTTGAGCTGTAGCTTTAGATATCTCAAAGGTGTTTGACAGGGTTTGGCATGCTGGTTTTCTATGTAAGCTTCAGGACTATGGTATTACAGAATGATTATTTGATTTAATGCAATCATTCCTATCAAATCATAAGATGAAGAGTGTTTTGAAGAAGCTCACTTCCAGATCCTTTCACATGAATATAGGTGTCTCCAAGGCTTATCCTGGGTCCTATACTGTTTCTGATCACTACTGATAATCTTTCTGATGTCATCAGTTCCCAAGTAGGCATTTATGCAAATGACACTATGATTTACTTCTGTCTCAATAGCAAATAGCTGACAAAGTTAACCTGGCTGCTGCTCTTGAAAAGGACCTCCAGTAAGTGGTCAACTGGGGGAGGGAATGGCTTGCAAGTTTTAGTGCTTCCAAAATGAAATTGCTCTCATTTAAGCACCATAGAGAAATTTTCTTGCCTGTCATCAGAAGCACAATAGAGAAATTTTCTTGCCTATCATCAGCATGGCTGATGCTCAACTCTTGGAGAGCATCACACTATGCCTTCTCAGCCTTACATTTTCAACTGACTTGAAGAGGAACAACTACATTGAATCAACAACTGCATCTACTACAAGAAAAGTTGGGTCATTATGTCCTGCCAAAAGCTTTTTCTCATTAGAGTCCATCTTGCACGTTTACAAATCTACTATTCATCCATGCATTGAATACTGTTGCCATATCTGGTTTGGTGCTCCTGCTATTCATCTTGAGGTTCTTGGCAAAATCTAAAGGAACTGCAATGTAATCAATTCTGAATTGGAATCTCAACTTTAGTCACTTTCTCACAGATGTGATGTGGCTTTCCTTTTTTTTTGTGCAAATATTTTCATGGCAACTGCTCTGATGAGCTTTTTTCTCTGGTTCCCTGACTACATGAATTTAAGCGTGCTACTAGATTGGCATCTAGGTCCCACCATTTCACTGTTGAAATAGCTAAATGTAACTGACACTTCTACTCTAGCAGTTTCTTTTCTCGCATTTCCCACCAATGGAACTCCCTTTTGTTTACTTGTTTCCCTGATAACTAAAATCTTCAAAAATTTAAATGCAACATCAATTACCATCTTCTGTCATCTTGAATCACATCCATCTTTTTTTCCTTTCATCAACCCTCCTATACCCATTCTTTCCTCACTCTCTGTAACCCCCCTGCATACTGGTGGCATTCCTGCTTTGCTTGGGGTGAAATGATTAAAAAAAATATTGTTTACCTAACCTTTCTTCTCCATGTTTTTCCTATTGTCAGATTTATGTTGGTTGTCCCCAAACAACCATTTCATACTGGCACTTAGTCAAAGAAGCACAAATATTGTCTATCCAAAGCCCTGAAAAACTAAGGAACTATTTATTTTGTGCAGTACTAACTACTTTTCTATGTATAAATAGTGTAAATATATTTTTCTTGTATTGTGTCAAAATAAATATATCAATAATCATTTTTCTTGTATTAGTTATATCTGATATTATTTTCTAAAGCAATGCCAAACATCCCTACTAGAATTTACTAAACTGAATTTAGTACAATACAAATTCTAAAGGATAACAATTGATAACAATTTCCAGTAGAAAGGGACTGTTTACCATTAAAGCAAGCAGCATTTGAACTTTGAGTTTTTATCAGAACTGAAACACTGACTTCTGGCATTGTTGCAAAATATACAAGTACTTTATGCACTAACCAGGTTAGTGCGTAAAGTACATATATATTTTTAATCAAAAATATAATTATCAATAATTATAATTATTGATAATTATGATATATAAATGTAGGCACATATGGTGGGTGTGCTGAAAGGGTTTTGTCGAACTTACTTCCCAAAATCTTCCAAAATATCAGATTTTATTTTTGAATGGGGAATTTTAGTCCGGTTGAGAACTTTTCAGCACACCCCAGACAGCAGTTCTAGCAGAAAAGCAGTTGTTTGAAAGGTAATTATAATCTGGTTAATAATCTAGAAAGATAATAGGAATATTTATTTTATCCTAGCATTTTACTTACTTTAATAATGTTTTATGAATCTAGAATAAAAAAAATAATAAAATCCTCATATATAAACATTTTGTTGTGTATATTTTAGCTTTAATCTATCATGGCTGAGTGAATCTATTTTAAGATGAAAGATAAAATACAAAGGTTACTTTTTGACATCTGTTACCTTCCCAGGTTTATTTGGCCCGACTAGTGACTCAAAATTATTGGCTTAATATTAATGTTAAAGTAAAAAGAAAAAGACTTGAAGAGAATAACTCAAGTAGACAATCTGGCATAAAAATTGATTGTAAAATGGCTATTATTGAACGGCCATTTTAATTTCTATTAATTTGATTTTTTCTTTTTTTTCTTTTTCTACTAATTTTTGTATTCTGTTATTGTATTTTTTCTACTAATTTGTCTTTTTTTAATCAAGCATTCAGCTTTGACTGTGAGGAAAGATGGAAGCAAAATATATGTATATATATATATATATATATATATATATATATATATATATATATATATATATATGTATGAAAATTCCTCAGAAAAAAACAGATTCCTGTAGAAAATTCCTGTAGAAAAAACAATATTTATAAATGTAAAAGACAACAGGAAAACTGTAATATTAGCTAATGCATTTTGTCCAATGTGGACTTTTTCAAGGCAAAAATGAAATGAATTTATTAAAACAAAGTAACTAATAATAACAAAACAAAATGTCCAGTTGCTAAGGAGATTTTGTTTTGTTAATATTACAGTTTTCCTATTGTCTTTTTGTTTTATATATATATATATATATATATATATATATATATATATAGTGAGAAAAAAAGTATACATAATGATAAGAAAGATAGAGAAGCTAGAGTAGGTGAAAATACTCTTATATGTTTAATGTCTGCTACAATGAAATAGAAAACAGTTTTGAATTTTTTCATTTGTGCTCTCTTACTTTAAATAATGATCTGCATTCATACTTATGGTTATTTTCTAAGCATAGCTCAGATGTGACACAAGGCTCATCTTCCAGGGAGGATCAAACTAAATACTTAGTTGTAATTGTCCCCCCCCCCACCATGAGTAACTACACTATAGGTAGTAACTACCTATAAGTATTGATAAGTCAACAGACTACGGAGTCTAGCTGGGATCTGTTCCCGCTAAACAGTTGAACTCTGCCTTCGGACAGAGAGTAACCCAGATGAGGCTCTGCTGAAGGGCAGGGTCTTGTTCGGGGATGTTGACTGACCCTGAACCCGTTTATACGGGTTCAAAAAAGGAATATTTTTGGCCGAGCCTATGGGCTCGGAGAACCCACGTTAAACCCAGCCTTGTGCCACATGCAACCCTCATGGGAGGGTGGCTAAATATTCTAGCTGGGATCTGTTGAGTACGACTCAGACTTACGTGAGAACTACCGACTTTCCAATAGTAGCACTCACTACTGGATTGACTTGCGATGACCTTCTGCATAACTGTTACCTTATTTCTTATTGTACTGGTTTTTTACAATAAACCTTTACTTATTTTATCCACTGTGTTGTTCAAGTATATATTCCTATTAGCACAGAATATAACAATTATAAAATTCAGATATGAAAACCATTGGTACTGTTGGTTAAAGTTAGACATGTGGTAGTTATCATTGAAGATTGATTGACACCAAGTATCCTCAGATCTCCAGCACCTTCTTTAGTATTCTCAGAGAACTCAGTAACATCTTTGTCTGGATTTCTAATTCATCCAATTTTGATTCAAGTGTGGAGTAACCCATAAGAATGAAATTCATTAGAATTGTAATAGTCTGCCTGGCTGACCTGCTACTCATTGCTCCATGGTGAGGTAATTTAAATATTGGTTATTAACATTCCTCTATTTTCAAGTATTACTATGATGACTGTTATTAGCTCTGTCAGGAAAAATACAGCAATGAAAAACCACTTAGTAATGGTTACTATTAATGCCAATAATTACAAGTACAATAACTTGTCATTATAAGTAGAGTGTAATTAATAAATGTGATTATAACGGTACAATACTAGTCCCATTAAGTCAACCTTCCAATTAGTGCTGTTTTACAGCCATATCACGTTGAAACATTAGATTACATCCAATCACCAGTTAAAAACTGTCAAGCCTAGTCCGTACCTACATCGGTGACCACTTGGAACTACTAGCTTAGAAGTGTGAGTGGTGTAATATATAACAGCTCTGAATTGGAAATTGGAAAGAAAAGTTGCAATTTTTAAAAATTTATATTCATGTTCACCCAGTACAAGGCTCAAGAGCCACTCAAGGTAGAGGGTTACTGAGTGATGTTGCATGAGCATAAGAAAAGGCAAGAAATGAAGTTCATAGGGTTGTGCAGGAAAGATAACAACTAACCCTAGACTTGAATAAGTCAAGATTGTAGTGATTGGGAAAACAGCCTTGTGGGTGATGAATTATTTTTTCACACAACTTCTTTCCCCACAGACAAAACATTGCTAGCCTCTCACTACTTCATCATTATTTTCATTGCAGATGCTCAGATGAGCTAGATTCCTCAGTCTCACCAGTTCAGACCTTTACAGCGAGGATCTACCATGCCACGTATACAAGTTCAACTCATTCTCATTCCCTTCATATTCCATTGGTAAGGAGGAAGTTCCATTCAGACAGCTTTTTTCCTTGTGGGACAGACTCCCAAAAGGATACTTTCTTAATCACTAGAATAATAACCTCTTCAACTGATATGTATCCTTCATATCCTTTTAATATGCATTTCTTACTTCCTCTTTTTACACCCTTACTACAATCTCATTCAGTAATCCTCTACTTTGAGTGGCTCTTGGGCCTTGTACTGGGTGAACAAAATTATTAGAAAGCATATCTCTAAATAACCATGAAGTGATTTACTGAATACATAGATTACCTTAGTTTGGCTAATGATATCTATGTTCTTGCATATATGTGATGCTGTATCCAGCAAATTGCTTGAAATTAATTGCTCGACAGTAAATTGCTCAAAATCCAAAAAAAAAATTTCTCAAACTATCAATTGCTTGAAAGACAGTTTGCTCGAAACCTGTGGTTAAAAAAAATAAAACTACATTGTTCTAATATTTACTTTAAAATTAAAGAATGAGTACATTTATATAGCAGGTCTTATTTTTTTCCTTGAAAGGCATTTTGCTTGAAACCTGTGGTTAAAAAAAATAAAACACATGCTAAGCATTTCCTTTTTTTGCACATTTCCAGTAAATTTTATTATTCACTGTTTTGTCCCTAATATATAAATATCCATCCAAACACAACTCCTTCTTTCCTTTTTCACTCTCAACAAAAGTTATGTCCATCACTAGGGTTCGAGATCTTCAAAATTACTGAAATAGAAAACAAATATAGAAAAAAAATTAGGACTGCTAAAGTTGAGTGTTGTGGCTCCTTTTATATCCAGCTCCATTGACATATCGTGAGACGGTGCAGTTTACATGGTGCTTCGAGCTTCAAAATTACTTTGAGCAATCTGCCTTTCGAGCAATTGATAGTTCGAGAAATTATTTTTTGAGCCATTGATTTTGAGCAATTTACTGTCGAGCAATTGATTTCAAGCAATTTGCCTAGATCCATGTGATGTCTATTCTATACTTCTCAGAGAATTTTGTTCTCTCTTGCATTTTTGAATTTCCATTCAGAGTTCTAGAGTATTGTTTTTCTACATTTCAGAAAAGGTAAATAGAAACAGATCATGGACTTTAATAAAGGCCTAGAACAAGAAACTTGATGATCTTCCCTTCTTAGTAATGAGATTATTCCGTGTCTATGGTAACAGGAAGTATTACTCAATACTCAGGTAAGTGGGGGAGGGCTGACTTGCTTGCTTTGAAAATCATCATTTGAAATTCAGAAAGAAAATATGTGACTACTTTAGCCATGAAGCATATGACACCTGTTGTTTGCTGTCTAATGGAGCAAGCAGACATTGGCAAAGGGACGGTTTTCTCCACATCCTGAAAAAAAAATGATAGATGCAAAATTAAAATATTTTCCATTTTTTAGACAGTAATAAATTTAAGAGTAAATCAAGTTTGTGAGAAGTTAGGGGATTCACCTCCTTTGGGAGTAGCGTATTGGAGATGTTATAGACAAGCGTATGGTTGCAAGAAAGAAATACGACAACAGCAGAAATAGATTTACGTGGTTTATTTCAACAGGAACTAGAGGGTTTGGGACAGCTACCTTGTGGTATAGTTCATAAGCCAGCTTCGGATCTAGGTTGATCTCTCATAGTAGTTCACACATGTTGACGGTGGTTGACGCTCCCTTGCTGACAGCTGCTTACTGTGACAGGTCTCTCCCCTGGCCACCTGTGGACTGCCTGTTGAACTTCCGTGTGACCCCTTTTATAGCGTTTTTTTATGGCTTAACAGGCTCGAAAAAGAAGCGAGTATAATTAGGAAGGAAGTATTTTTATTGGACGAAAAATAGAACACTTTAATTATTATTTTATTTTTTGACCGGAACTCGTATGTCGGGAACATTTGTAAACGAAGATAATGGTCATTTTATGACGGGGCTTTGTCCCGTTCACATCCAGCTCTCGCTCTTGAGTATTTGCCTGTAAATCAGCCGAGATATGTCTTATGTTATTTTATAATAGAGAGAGGAGAAGAACAAGGGATTGACTCAGCACAGCATGTTGGCATGCCAAGTGACATGATTGCACAAAGATAGATCTGTCTTTTTAATCAGTTTGTATTGAATTAGTTAAAAGATTTCTCCTGTTTTATTATCAAATGTCACTAGGAGTGTTTAGTTTTAGTTAACTTCAGTTAAAAAGTTCACTTTTGTTTGTATTGTAACAGCTACCAGTCTACTATGTTCATCTGGTAATAATGTGAGTTAAAAAAACCCATAAGAATTTTGTGGTTGGCTTAGCTTTGGGGTCTCTACTGAGGAATTGCCAATAGACCACTAGAACCCAGAGACAACATGCAATGCAATATTAAAAAACAAACAAGCAAATATTAACAAACATTTTTAGGCAACCCAATAGTGTTTGAATATTTGAGATAAACCTTTGTAAGTCATTATTAATTGTTGACTAGTTTTTCTTTCATCTTATTTTTTGTTACTTTCTATTATGATATCTGTTTTTCTTTTATGGCTTCTATGACATAAGTAACATGGATAATAAATAAAGTATTAGCCTCTAACAAGATGTGAACTAATGTTTGTCACTTTGGAAGCCTGTCTTACATGCATAGTGCCTTACTGACAAGGCTATAGAAGCACATCAGTAATTCAAAATTACTCATATTGGCAAAACAACACATCCTTATGTAGAGTATAGGGCCACAGTTTCACCATGCTAGGGCCATAGCTTCACCAGGCTAATGTTACTGGTTTGGTTTACATAGCAAGTAGGGTTTTTACGGGGTGGAGTTGCCATCCCCACACACAATTACTTTTGAATTCATAGTTTTCCTTCTAGACTTACCAATCAAGGAGAAAAAGCCCTAATATTTAATCCATAACTGGGGGCAAAGAAGAAATAGATGTATGTATAACTTTGAAAATTGAAGTGTGGAGCATAAAAAATAGATTAATGCAATGTGTACACTATTTGTGTGGCACATTCAGTTTGGGTTTGTGCAAGGATTCAAATGCATGGGTTGACAAATTGACATGTAACTATTTGTAGATTCATTTTCAAATCTGTTGATCCCATGCCCATCTTGACACAGTAAGCATGCAGCCTTTTTGGTGATGAATTATTTTTACTCTGCAACTCCTTTTCCATCTTACTATTCTTTTGCCATTTCCATGGCAAATGTTCAGACAAGCTATATTTTTTATTTCCACCAGTTTAGACCTTCACAGCTAGAACTCACCATATCACGGAGTTTTAGTGATCATCATCACCATCACACACACATACAGATCATATGGCAAGCATTCATTGGCTAATCTAATGAAACTAGCTTGCTGATTGGTCAATTCCTACCAATCAAATCGCCTGCACGTGAGGAATAATTTTCCCGTGCACAAGGCTGGAGCCTGTCATGTGAGACACAACCTTATATAAACAAAACACGAATAAGCCCCTCTTGTGTTTCTCTTCATTCATCTTTTTCCTAGCCGCCAAGATGTAATCTTCAAGAGCTCCCGTCTTAACCGTGCAGTCAGACGTTAAAGAACATTGCCAACAACTCTTACTGACTTTCTCGTAAGTCGCCAGTAAGGTCCAGCTATTTTCATCTGTCCACACAAATCTACGACTTTACTCACAACATTTCAAATGCATAAACAGACACAGATTTTTTTAACACATTATACATATCTCTCTCTGTGACTCAGCCAAGTTCATGAACCAGCACTCTATTAATTTCTCTAAACAACACATTTCTTAATTAACTGTAATCTATTCTAACAGCAAACTCTATTCAACATAGAATCCTGAACATTCTTATTCAAGAGAAACTCTTTCGAACATTCAATCATAAATCAGAATACAGTTGAAGGGGAACAACTTTTTTTCCTTAATCATTACACTTCATTGCATGATTGTTTTGTATGTTATATTTCAATATATATGTGTTTGTTGATCCACATATGGAGTTTCATTGTTGTCTTGAATCATTTATTACATGCATCACAGAGTTAATTCATCAACATCCCCTTCATATTCCTCCCAAAACTGTCACTTTGTGAAACAGACTCCCGAGAGGATGCTTCCTTGATCACTATAATCTTAACCTCTTCAAATTTAGAGCTATCCTACTATCTTACTCATAGTGGATGTACAGGTGGTGTAATTGATAGGGGCTCGGAATGTTATATTGGAGAGCTGAGCTTGAATTCCAGTTGGCTTTTTTACATTCACTTATGTGCAAATATCCTTGGGGAAGTTATGAAACCATCTCTTCTCTCTCCAGGATTTGGGTTAAATAGTAGAATGTATCTGAAAATCATTATCTCTAAAAAATTGTTAATACAATATTCTAAATGAAGTTGTTGAAAGTAAATAAAGTTAACTTGAAGATTGTAGTGATTGGGGAAGCATCCACTTGGGAGTCTGTTTCCCAAAGTAACAGTTCAGGAAGTAATGGGAAGAAACTGTTCCTTCTTACCAATAGAATACGAAGGGAATAATGATTCAACTCAGTAAATGTAGCATGGTGGGTTTTAGCTGTAAAGGTCTGAACTGGTGGAACTAAGGATTGTAGCTTATCAGGACATTTGCTATGGAAATAATGAGAGGCTTGTGATGTTTTGTCTGTGGGAATGGGGTTGTAGAATGGAAGATAATTCAATGCCTACAAGAGCATGTAAATGCTTTTGAACTTTGTCATAGCTGGGAAGTGAGGATTGGACAGTATCAACCCAGACATGGCAGCCTTATTTTGTTTTTGGTGTAATCTGACTCTTGTAAATATAGAGCATGGAATGAGGAGTCAGATACATTCTGAAGTGGCACAAGGAAGCAACCGTTTTTTCAGCCTCTTTAATGATGGATGGTATATATGAGTTCCACTTGAAATCTGGGGAGAATTTGAGTCCCAATAGACATTCAAATGATGGACATTAGATTCCATTCAGATGTTTGATATTTCCTGGTGTAAATATCATACTGCCAAAAGCTAGTTTTGCAAACAATTTCTTCTATAGTGAGTGTGACCATTAATAGCTGCCCTGTATCTAGCCTTGAACTATAAACTTAAATTTAAGTTGGTCACCCATCAAGGTATTGACCAGGTTCAATGTTGCTTAACTTCAGTCATCATATGGGAACCCGGTGTTTCAGTGTGATGTGGCTGTGAGCCTGGATAATCTAATGATTATCTGTGTGGAAAGTGGAATTATTGAGCCATGTTTAAATTCTGGCTCCGCCTGTTGTTTTTTCTCTCTGAATTTCTGGTATGAGGTGTTTATTATTTACATGCAGACTATTGTCCTCATCTTTATTGCTATTATCACATTGTGTCCTATGCCAATTCTATTACTACTATTACTACGACTACAGCTGGTGTTGCTTCTGCTGACGTCATGACTGCTGCTGTAGGAATACCCGGAAGAAAAGGACCCTTTTCCAGACCATCGGTTGTAGTTCTCGTAATAATTAATAACCAGTGAAAGAAAGAACAAAATCGTAGGAAGCTGGGCAGGAGAAAAGGAGGTGATCGTTATTATTTTTGGTGCTTGTTATATGAAACGTTGCTTTTTTTTTTACGACACAAAAACCATCGTAAACAGTAAATAAATAACAGCAGCGGCCAGTAGTCGTCGCAGAGGGAAAAAGATATCGTTGCACGTCGGAGGTATTATCTTCTCTCGTTCTTCATTTTTATTGTCTTGCTGCTTCTAAAAAGCCATTATTACTCTTCAATTTCATTCGTTCACAACTATCCACGGTTGATATTTTAATCCCGGATTACTCTCTAAATGAGTCTTTTTTTTTTTTTAAAGAATCCTTTCACATCTCTTCTACCTAAGATTTTTGTTTTAGTCTTCTGAAATCTGCATCGCCAACCGGTTCTTGGAATGGAACCTTAAAAAACACACACACACACACACACACTATCAGCTGCAAATTTACCGCTTTTTACATGGAGTAAGTACCGGAATTTTGTTCATATTCATGATTTGACGGCTTTTAATTGCCCTCTTCTTATCAATAACAAATTCTAGAACCTATTTTTATTTTATATCTACTTTGTTCGTACTTGGCCGATAGCTTATCAGCCTTTTTAAAAACCTATATTGATTGATTAATTAGAAAACAAAACAACATTTTTAACACCTGTGTAAAAACTATTTCACTCCGGCCGTGTCATGTCCATTCTGTCGAGACGTGATTTTTCTTGTTACCGTTTCTCCCTGTCTTCATTTTCATCATTCGGGTACCGGTACCCCTATCATGTTCTACAAGTCCTCTTGCTGTTAGGGGCCACCCTGGACCTTTCTATGTCGGTCCCCTCAGTAATCATTCCTGTCAATAAAACTGGTTCAGTACCACCCATCCCAAACAGAGGTACGTACCTGGATTTTTTTTCTCTATAATATTTTTTATTAAAAAAATTTGCTGTTTTACCTGACTTTTTTAAGGAGGTGAAATTCATTGGACATATTTTTTTTTTTTAATGAAGATATTTTTTATTCGTTTTCTTTTTAGATCGATCCATTTTTTTTCTTTATTAAATTTTGTGAATTTATAATTCTCTTTCGATTCACGGATCATTATTTTTTTTATTGTGTTTTTATCATTATTTTTATTACAGTATTTTTTTTTTTAACATAAGAAATTTAAAAGTTTTAGGTGAAATTTGTGTAAATAACAAAACAAAAAAATAAAAACAGGACACCGACAAAAAAAAAACACTACCTAAATTTTCATTTTTCAGTTACTAACACTTGTACTTTAGTCTTTATTTTATTTTTGATTGAATAGAAATTATTTTAAATAAAATCATGTCACGAATGGAGAATTGAACAAAGAAGGGAGATTGATGAATAACATTATTAAATTATTTTATTTAGAGAGAAAAATAAACAATAAGTTAGGATCCTTTACTACTGTTTAGTGTTTCGCTGAAAATGGAGCATGAAAAAGACCCCAAACTTGATGAAAATTTTTATCATCAAAAGGTTTATGTTACTATTTAAGAGGAAGGAACAAAGTATTTTTTTTAAAATTTTCCATCCTTTTTAGAACATTCTAAATTTTGATTAAAAAATACCTTGTTTCTTTTTGCGTCCAGGGGTACTACTTAAAAAAAAGTAATCAAATATTGGCCACATAGATTCACATTCTTTTGTTCATTTTTTTTATCATGTTTCTTTTTCTTTTGGTGTCAGGTGTGGGTTTCTCATAAAATGTTTGGGCAAGTATTAGTGTTTTTCTTTTGTTGCAGGTTGATAAATGCACTAAAAAATAAAATAAAAAAACCCTGTCCCACTTGTTTCTCGATTGCTGGGGTGAGGAACTCAGTGTTCAGGATTGAATCATGAATGTGTTTCTAAGTTTAAAACTTGAAAAAAAAAAAAATGCATGGGCAGTGTTATTACTTCATTCAAATGTTATTTATTTTATCGATAATTATTAAATGATTTTTCCGATTTAAACGTTTATCTAAAAAATGTTTGTTACTGGTGTTAATAAAATTTTTAGTATTTTTGTACAAATTGTCAACAATAATCCACTTTGACTTTTTTCTTTCACTAATCCTTTTTGAATCCATTGTTATGTTAAAAATACTGATAATTTTTCTAAATATCTGCACATTAATCCAGGATAACTGATACAAATTCATGATCAATCCCATTATTTTTTAAGTATCTACGCTTAAAAAAAAAAAAAAAAATTTTTTTTTCTTTTACTTTAACGTTTCAATCAAAGGTTCCGTCATAAAAATGACTTTTGTCATGAAGTCCATAATAATCCCGATCAATTAAAATAAAAACAAAAAAAAAAAAAAAAACAGTTATTTCTAAAGAAAAATGTATTGCAAGAAAATCGATTACATTGTTGAGTTTGAAATTTGAAACTTAAAACAAAAAACAAATATGTTTGTGTTTGATTGAAAAAAGCAAAATAAATTTTTATACTCTGATGTTTTCTCATTTTCATAACTTTTTTTTAAAAAGTGGTACGTTTGGAAAATATTTTTTTTATAATACATTTTCATTGAAATGTTTACAAAGCTTGAAAAGGGAAATGCACAATAGAAAAATAATTGAAAAATATTTACTCGTATAAAAAAAATAACTAATAATTTTGGTTTGGAAGACATAATAAATAAAATATGCCGTCACACTCTCTGACATTTGTTTTTTTACATATTCAAATTTTTTTTATCTTTTTAGTCGTGCCGATTGAATATAAAAAAAAAAAAATGTTAGTAATTATTCAGGTGATAGTTATTTACTAAAATTGTAGCAGAAGGGTTTACTTTTCTCCTTTTTTTTTTTCTATAAGTTAAAAAAACATTGGTCAATATTCAAATCACTTTTAAAAAATGAAAGCCTCTAAAATTGGCACTAAGATTTGTTGAGATTTTTATAAAGCTTTTTCCAAAAGGAAATAAATATAGCGATTTTTAATTTCAATTTAATTAAAATTAAATAAATGTAATTTAGCTAAAAAAATCTATTGTTTGCTGTGTTTTGTTTTGAAGTGTGTGTTTTTTGTTTTCTTCAGTTTCAAAAATAAATGTAAGTCTTACAGTGGCGTTAGTAATTATTAGCCATTGAGTCACAATTGAATTATTAATTAAACTAATAGTTCTGTTAAAGTTAAAAACTTGTAAAATGTGAAACTACAATTTTATATCATTTACATTGTATTTTTACAACAGTTTTATGAAGTTTTTTTTTTTTTTTTAAAAAAGAAAAAAAAGTTATATGAAAAAAAATTGTAAATTTTTGTGGATGTATATTTTTTAACTCTTAGTAATAAATAAACCGTCTTATTTGAAAAAATGTCCAACGAAATGGTCATAAATTGTGATGTGTCATAGTTTACACAGGAGAAAAAGAAATACAAGAATATTGACTCGTAGAAGATGGCATGTAGTTTCACTTTTCAGTTATCGGTGAACCTTTTGATCTATAGCCGCTTTGCTTTTTTTCTCTTTGAATGAAAAGGGAATAGCTTTGAAGACAAGCAGACTTTTTTTTAACTCCTTGATTACAAATACAACATATTGGAAAATATGTTTTACTTTTCAAGTATAGTCCTTTTTTTCCTTTTTTCCTTTAATCAAACCAGTAGCTATCTGTTGATAATTCTCTCATTGTAGCATGTGATTTGTTTTCTACTACGTCTGCAAAAAATCTAATGCTATTTTAGATGTTTTGCTGCTTTTTCTGGATTTTATTTTATTGCTTAGTCTCTTTTTTTCTGTAGCTATTTTATTCACATGCTTCTGAAATTTTACATGCTGTTTAAATTATTCAATTTTGAATATTACTCCAGTTTCTTTGTATAGATGAATTATGGAATTGATCCCTCTGTTCTCAGCCTTACCCTGGTCTGGTTGGTTTGTATTGCCATTGACGAAAGATGGTGACAATTATAGTGGTATTCGTTCTCTGTTCTTAAAATGAATCTCATTAAAAAACACAACAAAAAGAAATACAACTAAACCAATAAACAAAAAGCCCCCACCCCCCAACATTCTTTTTCCAATATTCAGGGTATCTGTTCCAACTTCTGCAGCATAGAATCTTTTCTCTCTGAATGGTCACTTGATATCTTTGCCTTTTGTAAAACCAACTTAGATTCTTCCATTGCTAGCAATGAATTCTTGGTTCCAGGCTCTTTCCCTCTGCTGAAAAGATTCCAATATTCACATGCATGGCTTTGGTGTCTACATCCGGGATAATCTTCCGGTGGTCAGGGAATTGTCTCTTGAGGCTCATGACTATTCTTTCTTGTGCTTCCAGCTTTCTGTTAGCTATCTCTTTTTCTTTTATTGCTCCCCCTCCTCTCAGGACTACAGTGTATTAGACATAATAGCTGACATAGAAAAGGGACTTACTCTCCATCTGTGAGCATCTTTGTTTCAGCCATGTGTCATGGTGAGCATTAAAGTCCCCAAAGACATTCTAAAAAGTACTGATATTGTTGGTATTCAGACATTAAATTTTTCCATTGTCCAATCCCTCACTCAAATTGTCAACTTCACTACTCATTTCCCTAGGAAAACCGAGCCATAGGTATCTTGATTTATTTCTCACCTCCTCTCCTGGCTCTTGCCAGGCGTCGCAACACTGCCCTCTTGGTAACTCTGACCACTCTGTGGTATCTGTTGATATTTTGTTCCAATCGTCCATTAAACAGGAACCCTCCATCCATAAGCCCTCTTTCTTTTACCAACATGCTGATTGGGACTCACTCTGTTATTTTCTTTGTGACGCCCCTTGGACTGACATCTTTAACCTCCCAATTGAAAATTGCATCACTGAGGTTTCTTCCTGGGTCAAAGCAGGCATGGATGCTTTCATCCTTTTTCAGAAATACCAGGTGAATCCTCAATCTTCTCCATGGTTCATACCAGCATGCTTGGCTACTATAGCACACAGGAACCACTATTTTCGGCTATACCAGTGTGACAGGTCTCATCACAACAAGTGCTTATTTGAAGGAGCCACGTCCCTGTTTGCTGAGAAAATGAGACACCACATAGCCTTCAACAAATTTGGTTCTTGTGATTACTGGCGGCTCTGTAATGGGGTATTAAATAAGTGTAAGATCTCTATTCCTTCCCTTTTCAATAGATTTGAGCTGTTATCATCTACTGATAAAGCTGAATGCTTTGCTCGTAAATTCTCCACAAACTATACCCTTGACTCATTTGGAGTATTCCTGGCTAACTTCCCACATAGAACTGAATCTTTGAGTGATATGCATATAATCCCTTCCATGGTTTCTGCTATCATCTCTAACCTAGATCCCCACAAAGCATGTGAATCTGATAGTATCCCTGTAATAGTCAAAAAGTGTGCTCCTGAATTGGCCCCTGTTCTCTCTATAAGATATAATAAATGCCTTGCTACTGCCTGCTGGAAGTCCTTGTCTGTTGTTCCAATTTCTAAGAAACTGGTGACCAGTCTGACCCTTCCAATTATCAGCTTATTAGTTTTCTACCTCTTTCTGGGGAAACTCCTAGAGGCCCTAATCAAGGCAGAATTGATTCAGCATCTCTCATTGCAGGGCCTTTTCTCAGATAAGTGATATGGCTTTTGTTTCTCCAGGTCAACTGCTGATGTACTGGCAATAATTGCAGAAAGTCTATCATGCTCTAGATAAAAACAGTGAAGCCTGGGCTGTAGGTTTGGACATCTTGAAAGCCTTTGACAAGGTTTAACAAACGGGTCTTCTCCACAAGCTGAAAAGTTATGGTGTCTCCAGA
>CAHIKZ030001112.1:3510000-3575000 GCA_903632075.3 Acanthosepion pharaonis
CTCCTAAAGATGTAATTCATCCTGTTAAAATAAATAGGCATATACACAAACATAGGTATTCACAAAATAATGTTTGGAGTGACTGAATTTATATATATATATATATATATATATATATATATATATATATATATATATATATATATAATCCTTAAATAAAATGAGAACAAATAAATTATGATTCATCTGTATGTAACTTTTTTTTTTTTTTTTTTTTTTTTTTTCAAACTGTGTTGTTTGCCAGTTTCTTAAAGAGGTCTTTTATCAACTACAAAATTTTATGTAAGAAACTGAAAAATCATAACTGGCTAGCATTATGTTAAATTACCATTCCCATCTCTTTCACTTTTGCTTCTTGGGAAGTTTGAGCTTCAGACTTTGTTACATTTTGTGAGATAATGTAACAATCTGTATCTTCCCATAAGGAAATTGTCTAGGTTTTATATGCATACAACTTTGACCTATATTAAAGAAAATTTTACCACTGAATTTGAATTTAGTGTAGGTTACATTCGATTGGTTAATCATGGCAAGGCCTACAAATCTATTTTTTAAAAAGTATTCGGCTTTCTTAAATTAAATTAATCTTTCACTCACCAGTAGTGTAGCATTGCCTGAAGAGACACATTTATGGTGTTGAAACATAATTGTAATTGTGTAGTGATTTTTTTTTTTTTTTTTTTTTTTTTTAAACGTGTTTTGGTTTCCTAAAATAATATATATATATTATGTAGTAAAAGTAACAAATCCATTGGTATATAATCCAAGTGGATCCTAGTAATATAAAATATTAAAACTGATCCACAGAAAGAGCTTGATGTATTTATTAATATAGAGCATTATAATTAATAACAGAATCCAAAATTACCTCATATGGGTAATAGCCTATGTCTATACAGTTAGGAGAGGTGGGAAATAGAATTTAACTTTGTAAGCTAAGAAAATCAACCTGTCAAAAAACTAATACAGAATTTATCCATTTCAATATTTCCATCAGATGACGGGCACAAGACAGGGGTCAGGGGAGGGTGGAAGGTATTTGTCTTAAAGGGAAGAAGTTTTATAAAATTAAACCCGAATATTAACCTTATGACATTAATTGGTGTTATATGAAGAATGAAATTTTAATTTAAAATTAAAAGAGGAATAAAAAGGGGTTTAAAAATAACTTTAAAATATAGATAAAAGGATGTAAAGGATTAATGGAAAGAGAGTTCGAGAGATTAAAGTAGGGGAAAGTTTATAAATTATAATTAATATAGTGTAAAGAGGTTATAGAGGGAGGGAATAAAATATAGGAATTAGAATTAGTTATAGTGTTGACATTTGAGGAGTTAGAGGGGAGGGAATATTATGGAAATATGGTAGTTAAACCTATATTATGGAAATTTGAATTTGTTTTTATGTCAACATTTTAATACTAATTTATTCCTTTGATTCAATAGGCTTTCATTATTGTATTTTATTATCCCATTTTTTCCTTCTAAACATAATTCACTCCTATTGCTAAGATGATGTAGGAGTACGTGCAGAACCTATAATCTTCCAGACTATCTGTGGGCTCAAACCTTTCTCCTTCAATTCCCAAAATATTTTTGAAAGAGATATCAGGGTTAGAAAATGAGAGCCTATGGATATAAAATGTCTGTTTCCATTTCTCTGTGGAAATTCCAATGTAAACATTATAATTTTTCATATTTTCTTTGGAGGGAAAATGATCACTTGAGATATATATATATATATATATATATGATTTCTCTAAGGAAAAGGATAATACTTTTGTATCTATTTTAATAATAAAAAATATCTTGTTTGAGAAAAAGATTTTAAGCACCTTTCGGTCTACACTTCCTCAGAAACAGAATCGTCAGCAATATAATATGCTGATAAGAAAATTATTATCAACAACTGGTATTAAAAAAATAAATTACCCAATATAAGGGGGGAAAGAAAAAAAAAATTATTACTAAATGTTCCCAGTCAAGCAGTAGTTTCCCTGAATAGGGCCAACCTATATTTCATCTCCCATTGTCTACACGGGGCAGAATAAGACTCCAAGATGTCTAGGTGGAGTCTTGTCCTAGCACTGTGTATGACAGAAAAAATTATTTTTTTTTAATACCAGTTGTTGATGATAATTTTTCTTATCAGCATCTCTGTTTTATATTGCTGATGATTCTGTTTCTGAGGAAGTATTGACTGAAAGGAGCCTAAAATCTTTTTCTTAAACGAGATACTTTTGTATCTATTAATAATAAAAAAATATGATCCTTTTCCTTAAAGCTATCTTGTCTTGGTGTGGCAGTAAGAAAAATATATAATCTCAGGAGAAAAATTATCAAACTGGTCTATTGCAAAAAAAAAAAAAATCTACTTATTGGAGAATAAATTTACCCATAATGCAATTCTTTCCCTAGTAATGAACTTTTTGATGATCCAATACCACTGATAGTATCATGGCATATATTGGAATAAATATCTCTAAATGATCAAATCCAAAATACTATTTATCCTTGATGAATTCCAAATTTGTAAAATTTCTTTCACAAGCCAATGGAATAGTAAAATGTTGATAAGTTGAGGTGAATGAAGAAAACAGTAACCAGCGAGTAAATTCAAGCTCGAGTTGTTCCTTCCTGAGTTCTGTCTCCAAATCTCACTAACTGCCCATTCTAGCCGTCAACCGTGAACGTCCCTTGAAGAACTCCCAGACTTGGAAAAAAGTAGTTGTTTTTATAGTTGTTCATGTACCCATAATCCCTTGCGTCTTCCTGTGATCCCATAATTCATTGCGTCCATGTCCCATAATGCATTGCATCGTTATTGTATAAAAATGCGGTGCCAGTTCCCCCTCATTCTTTTACGTTATCTGGCCGAGGATGGATTACGGCAGAGCGGTAAGTGCTTTTTTCTCTCCCTCATTTCAACTGCAGTAGCTTTACATGCTAA
Source organism: Acanthosepion pharaonis (assembly GCA_903632075.3). Classification (NCBI taxonomy): domain Eukaryota; kingdom Metazoa; phylum Mollusca; class Cephalopoda; order Sepiida; family Sepiidae; genus Acanthosepion; species Acanthosepion pharaonis. The sequence continues at coordinate 3,512,950 of CAHIKZ030001112.1, forward strand.
GCAAATACGGGCTCTTTTTTGGCGGGGACAAGGCAAGTCGTGACCAGTTGTGCTCGTCCCAGGTTCTGTTTCATGTCCGCCACATAAGTATTTGTGAGTGATGTCATTGCATGCCTTTCTGAAGTGGTTAGATTTCTCCAGCATCAAAGAAATGCAAACTGTACAGTTGCAGCAACATTTACATCTAGAAATCTGTAAAATTTCGGAGTATATCTGTAAAAATACAAGTTTTCCTTTTTGTCTTTATACATAGAAATTTGTATTTCTCCATTTTCCTTTCCTATAAGGTCTTTCTTACTAATAGTTCCTTGACAGTGCCTACTCAAATCATCTACATTTCAGCCTATCTGAGTCATTTGCCAAACTCATAACTATAGTTGGCAATTGATTACAAGTTAATTCCTCATCAACTTTTATAATTACTTAGCCTTTGAAGGGCAATGTGTGGTAAGAATGTTATTAGCTCTCCAAACTGTGTCAGAAACAAACAAGCCAGTTCTCTAAAAAAAGTGTCATTCTTCTCAAATCTTGATTGTTGTTGTTTTTTTTTTTGTTTTTTTTTGTTTTTTTTAAGCTTTCAATAAGTGTATAATATCCTATTAAGAGCAACAACCTAAGTATTGTTATTTCTTTGTGCCTTTTCCAGGGAGCTATTTTTTTTTTTTTTTTTTTTTTTTAGTTTCTATTAAAAAAAAAAATTGAAGGGCAATATTATTTAATGGACTTCATGCTACACTTTACTCACACTTTTACAGTTACCAGTTAATCTATAGCACACATTACCAAATGATATGATTTGGATAGATTTATCCCAACATTTTGCTGGTCCATGGAAAAAGTAGTTAGATTAAAAATCAAAATCTACAGCCACTCCTCACTTTATGACCAGATTCTGTTCCAGTGACCCAGTTTCTGAACAAGTTGGTTATCAAGTGAGAAGTTGCACCAGGCTGCTATTTCAGTCATGTTATGCATTTAATGTGTTTGTGTCGAACAGCTTCAGAGAACTTCAATGTTACTTTTGCACCATTTTTAACATTTCTGATTTATTTCTAAATGTTTATACAGTATTGTACTGAACAGTAAATGTAATACATTAAACAGGTATGTCATTAAGCATGGTATGGCTGTAGTTGCATGCTGCCAGTTTTGTTTCAATTTTTGGAACTTTCTAAGACTTAGGTTTTTTTTCTCTTAGATCAGAAACACTCTGCTTCTGCAAAGAAAAAAAATGCATCTGTATGCAAGGAACTGTGTGGATTTCTCAAAGAATTAAATGTTTTGGCAATTGTGACAATTTTTTTTGCCTACCAATGTGTTTCACAAATGGTTTTTCAGTGGTGTTGATTTTTTAAAATTTTTCTAATACCATACATTCATTCTTTAAAAACAATTACAATTCCATTTTGTAAAAAGAAAAATGAAGTAGCAGGAACAAGTACTTACAAAATTTAATATATTTCAAATTATCAGATATTATGGAGTGAAACTCACTGGGTATATTGCTTCTATAAATATATCATAAAATTTTTACCAACAATGGTTGCCTATACTAATGGCCAGTTATTCATTTCTGAGTTCATCTGTCTGCTAGCCAATCCCTGTTACAGATACCTACTTAGACACATTTGTTCAACACCAACAGACCTCACTTGTGGTTTGTACTGCAACTGTGCTCTGCAGAACTTAGTTGCAATTTCTGGGAGAGAGCACATCATTTCACATGATTAACAGTTTGGACAAGGCCAGCATGCTCAAATCAATGTCACAATGACTTTTGATATAGTTAAAAATAATGTGAAAACATTGACTTTTATCATAAAATCTACAATTGTGTATGTCTATAACACTAAACATGAATTTGTTCCAGTGACTCATTCTTTTCTTTTTTTCAATTTCTTTTTAGCTAGCTTAAAAAGCCATTATAAGCTCCATGCATAACAACCACTCCATCTGTTGCATTGGTAAAACGTTTATTTATATCTAAGTTATTGTCTTTAGCACATTTTTCAAGAGTTCAAGGAAGCTTTTTTTTTTTTTTTTTTTTTTTTCCTGTCAAGTCTGTACAATTTATTTGTACTAGCTGCCTTTTCTGCAGGTCTCTTTTGTTTACAAACAGAACATTGATATTTCACTGAAGTATTTGTGCTGTGTCTGCATTGAAAACCTATCAGATTTCCTTCCTTCATCAGGTATTGGCCCTTTTTAATAATAATAATAATAAAATAGCCATTATGACATTGTCCACTACCATTTTGGATACTCCTATTTAAAAGAAAACAACAAAAAACAGACTACTGTAACCTTTATTTTCATGTTTGTGTCCGATCTGGATGCTTTAATATTTTCTCTAAATACCTCCTTAATAACAAATCATATTAGTAGAATGAGAGATTCTAGAAAAGTTTCATGATTTAATGAATCGTTGAGTGTATAGACAGTCTCGACTGTATTAATGTCTTTGTAAGCTTAGCCCTTATTTGCCAATCAATATTATAACTTCAACAATTCTTTTCTTTGCCTATTATTTTTAATTTCTTCTTGCTGGATCCATATCCTCCTCATATAAGTTTAAACTGACATCATCTTTTTTGTTTTTTTTCGATATAGTGATTAATGAAATGTAACTTAGATGTGGCACAAGACTGAAAGTATAAAACACTCAATGAAGATCGAACTCGCTACTTGGTCATAATTGATCTAGCAAGACTAGCTTACTAACCATTACACTATGTTGAAGTGCCTCTATTTTTCTGTATATGTAAACTATAATCATTAAGTATAATTTTAGAAAGAGAAAATTTCTGAATTTTAAATTGAAATCAAGAAAATACAAACTTTAAACAAAATGGCCACTACATACAGAAACAAAATTAGTTTAAACTTCTGCCAGGAGGATATGAGTTAATCAGCTTTTGGTTTGTAAGCAATAGTTGTTCTGTGTTCTTATGATTTGGAATTAAGTGCAAGCTTCTCTACAATAATTGTTATATCTGCTGTCCATTAATCTTTTACCGCATATGCCTCCAGCTGTTCTTTTTTTTTTTTTTTTCGTACCCTCCATAAATGAATTACATTCATATTCTTTACAATATTCAAGACGGTAGAGTCAATTATCAGATTTATTTTCTGATAACCAATAATGCTGCAAGGTATCTTTTTCTTTTTGATGAGCATTTATTTTGACTGCAATTGAAAAATGATAGCTTTCTCTTAGCCTGGAAAAAAGATAAGCATCTTTTTCCTATTGTATATTAACTTCTCTTGCAGAATCTCCAGGTTCAATATCTTTTAATAAGTAAGCTAGAAGAGAAGTGTTTATTCTCCTATTTGAGTTTCCCCCAATATGGGCATTATTTACACTATTTACATTATTTGGACTGTTGTCCTCATCTTTGTTGCTATATTTATCACAATGTTTCAGCCATTGTATACTCCGGCCTTCTTCAGGTGGTTGGAATGTCAAACTGAACCCTTTATTTTGCTCACTAGGGTAGACTGTTCTAGTTCCACGTGCCATGTCTAATGGATGTCAGTTATCAGTTATCTCCTGTTAATTGCCCTAGCGAAATAATACATAATACCTCATCTCAGAAATATAGACAGAGAATGGGCATTGTTTATGATATAATAGCACCATATTTCACATGGAATGGAATGGCTGAAAGGGAAAAGAATGACAAACATGCTTTGTTCCCAGAGTTTTATATCACTGCATCATACTCAAAATTATATATATATATATATATATATGTATTTACATGTGTCATACATAGAGAAACTGACATCAAGCAGAGTGAATAAAGAACAAGATAGGGTCTTATATATAATATGGAGATTCTTCTCTGTTTCTGGATAAGCCATATATTCTTAAAGGGAAATTGCATCATGGGCTTGTAAGCTGCACCATGTGGCAGCTGGCTGGGCAGGATGAACAATTTGTGTATTTTGTCTCCAGGAAGCTGACTGATTGCCACTTTTGTCATCGTATGAAGTGCGTCTGTCACATGACAACCTTTATGAAAGGGAGATAATCACCTTTTTGTATCCCTAAACTGTCTATGTGCATCCCTACACTCTCTACTTCTCATCACGTGACTTCATGAGTGTTGCAGAATTTTTCACATATCTGAGAACTTTTAGTATTTTATGTTTTACTTCATGATATTTCCAGTATAAAAACTGAACTAATAAAGTATTTGCAAAAATGCATAGTTATTAGCAAAAGGATGAACCCAAGATATAAACTATAAATCTGAGATACCAAAATGAAACAATCACAAAAAATTAAATATCTGGGAAGTTTTTTTTTTTTTTTTTTAACAGAGGACAGAAAATGTGACACTGTAATCTGAAGATGCATTGGAATAACCAAAGATGTATTCCAAAAGGCTAAGCAGAGGGGGTTAAGAGACAGAAAAATTTTGTTAGAAATAAAGAGTACTCTGAACTGTTACATAATTTCTGTCATTTGGCTGTATGGCAGTGAATGCTGGACAATCTCCTCACAGATGAAGAGACTTGAAGCAACAGAAATGTGGTTCTACAGAAAGATACTGAGGGTACCATGGATTGAACATGTGAGCAATGATGAGGTTTTAGAAAAAATGGGAACAAAAAGGAATCTTACACTTAACATCAGGAAGAGATACTTTTGGGACACATAAGGAAGGAGGGCTTGGAAAATCTGTTGCCCATGGGACAGATTGAGGGACAGAGGAAAACATTTGATAGAATGGATGGTGGAACAGGGTTTAGAAATAACAAGACAGAATTTATTTAAAGCTGCAAGGGACAGGAAATTGTTGAGAGCTATGATTGCCTTCATCTTGAGGGGGCATGGCACCTAGAGAGAGAGAATCAAATGGCTGATTGTGGAACCATCCACAGCACTATGTTGCAGGGTGGATGAGGGTGATACTTTTTGCTGAAATGGAAAACTTAACAGAAAATGAACTTTTATTTATTTATTTATTGTGTGCTCTATCATTTGTCTAAAATCATTGTTGATTTTCAAAATAAATCATAAAACTTTTTTTTTGTGTCTTTTTTGTTTTTTAAAATAGTTTCTAAAATGTGTATAAAAGTCTCATATTCAGAAAAAGTTTATAGGTCTTTGAATATGTCACTCAGCTTTGAAAAAAATTTTTTTTTTTTTTCATAAAAATTTTCTGTCCTTTGTGTTTCTAAAATTCAGATAATTTTGTTTATATCAAAATTTTCCTGTTGGCATTCAAAATTAGCCAACTCCAAATTTTATTTGACTGTCTCATGAAAATCTTATTGGGAACATGTTTAGTTTGATGAACAGGCAAGTTTTATTTATTTCATTAATTTTTTTTTTTTTTTTTTTTTTTAATGAAAACCTGAAACTTACATAGTTTTATACTCTGATTTCAAATATATATAAAGGGGTGCTGAAAAGTTTTTGCCCAGCCCACTTCTCAAAATCTTTTAGTCAGGCTAATAATTTTGTAACTTTTCAGCACCTCATCATGTATATAAATTAAAAAAAAAAGTATCTGAAGTGTAGACTATATATGCATAGATATACATCTGCTCATAACATTTCATTAGTTAGCATAAATTTTAATAGAATACTAGGGTTTAATAGAAAACACAGCCAAAAATATACAAGTTAAATGATTTGACATTACCTTATCAGTTATCTTTATTAGGTTAGGTTGGCTAAGCTAAAAATTAATATAAGTAACAGGTAGTAACTTTTCAGTATGGTCATTTTTATTTAAAAGAGTTTAAGATTTCAAAATATGTAATTAAAAATCCTTGAGATAGTAATCATATTAAAAAAAAAAAGTAGTGTTGCTATGAAATTTGAAAATGATATAGCTTTTAATTTTTTTTATCATTTAATGTGCAATTATTATTTCTAAATTAGATTAACATGCTTTTCTGTCTGAATTTCTAGGATGAGAAGTTATCATTATTTATATTATTTGTACATGGACTATTGTCCTCATTTTTGAGTTTGAAATTCCTTGAAGGAACCCAAAACAGATCAGTTTTCTCTGAATTCTTTTCAGTCTGTGAAGGTTTTTTTTGTTGTATATAAGCCATTACCTTATTGTGCTGACCCAATTGTATGTTATTACAGTGATGCTTGTGTGATCATGTCTCTTTTTGATTTATGATTGTTCAAGGGTATTTGCATGTGAGTGAATGTAACAAACTCTATTAGAATTTGGATGTCTCTCATTCCAATGCTGTTGTTCATCTGGCATTTCCAAGGGGTTTACGTATTGACCAGACTGTTGCTTAACTTTGGTGATCAGGACTGGTTTTTCAACATATGGCTGTAACCCCTATTACTGAATTAATAACATCTTAAATAAAGTCAAATTAAATCCAAATAGAATGATAAAATAAAATGTAACATTTTTGTTATGGAAGACCTACGAATCTTTGTATCAGACTAATAGTTGCTAAGTAAATGAGAAACTGGAAAAACTTAGTGATGTGTTATGTTCTGAGAGAGAATTTCATTATAAGTCTGAAATTTCTTTTCAGAATGAAACAGTTTTTTTTTTTTATTTTATTTTCTAGTTACTCTGACATTTTGTATTGGATGAGTTGTATTTATAGAAGTGATAATATTCTCCAAAATTTTCAGTATACTTTCGGTATACATGCCAATGTTGTTGTTAATATTACAGAGCTCTCTGTGGAATATAAGGTCACAGCCTCACCATACCAGGTGATGTTTTTGTGGTTTCCATAACAAGTAAGTTTTTTTCATTGGATGAAGATGCTTGACACACACTCAACTAGTTTTAAATCTAGAATTGTCCTTCCCCAAACAAAGCTAGAGAGCCTAGTCTGCCATGATGTTAATTCCTAGCTGTGGTGGGGTTAGGTAGAAGAGATGAATTCATACCTTTTTTTTTTTTTTTTTTAAGGTGTTTTGTAAATTGAACAAACCATGGCTGGTATTTGAACATATGCCAATTCCACTTTCCATACTGATAGCCACTATGTTTCATGCACATCTGTACATCGGCCAGTGTACTACTGAGTAAATGATAAATCACAAGGAAATTACTAGATTACAGTTTAGTATCATGCCACCATCTTCAATTTGAGATTTTGTTTGAACTCTTAATATAGTCCATTAAGATTTTTTTTTGTTTAAGATATCATCATAGGTGTAGAAAGTTTTTGTGTGATGTGTTTTATCCTTTAGGATGTCATTGGAATAAAGTGATGTTCATATTGATATGACTACACATGTGCACAAAGAAAAGGGGAGACGGTAAATTTTAAATTAAAAATTCTTTAAATGTTTTCGGTATATATTGTCTAGCTGATTTCATTTACTTTCTTTTCCTTTTCATGCATCCATCACTTTTGTTATTAAAAATTCCATATAGATCTGCCAAGAAAGGTGAAATGTAAGAAGCTGGATGTAAATTAATTGTGAATAATTTAGCAATTTAAAATTTTTTTTTGTCCCTAAAATTTTTCTTGATATATATATATATATATATATATAAGATGCGATGGGTAAATTGTTGCCATCTTATATTTTTAAATTCATGCATATGCATTTTTGATTTTGTTGACTGCACAGTATAGTAAGGTCAGTTGGGCACCATCTGTGATGAAAAAGAGCATCATGATGCAATTCACTTTGTTAGAAATTTGTTAACGGCATGCTGTACTACTTGGTATTCATGCCAGAAGCATGAATACAAACATTTCAGAGTATTTGGGTGTCAATCTAAAGACAGTGCAGAGGATTCGGAAAGAGTTGGATGAGTCTAATGATGATTACGAAGGTGCTTGGTGTGATCACTAGTTGGGGTAAATTATGCCTCCATTCATCTTTCCACAGGACCTCATACTCAACATGGAGACCTATGTCAAGTGCCTTGAGGAGGTAGTGCTGCCTTGGATCAAAAGGGTAGCTGCTAGAAGACCCTTTATCTGGCAACAGGGCTCTGCACCATGCCACACAAGCAGAAGAATCCAGTCATGTCTCTAAGATAATTTCTGTGACCACGTCACCCCTTATATCTGACCACCTAACTTCCCAGACTATAAACTTGTTTATTGTGGGGTGCAGTTGAGTGAGGGAGTAACAAAACTCCTTTTAACACCAAAGATGAACTGAAGGCAAGGATTATGGCAGCATTTACTAATTTATACAAAGTGACCGTCTAGAAGAGCTGCAGGAGATTTCCAAGTTGTCTGGAGGCTGTGGTTGAAGCTAATGGGGATTTATTGAATAAATTTACTATTGAGTATTTCAAGATATTTTTGTATAATTTTGGCAGATATATCTGTTAAAATGAGATGTCAGTGTTATTTTCATTTTTGCATCATTTAGATGACAATTTATACATTGCACTCTGTAGATCTCTGTATCACTGTCTTTGAAACACATTTGTTTTTTAGTATGAGAAAAATGAGGCTTTGATGTAAGTTATTGAACACTGAATGTACAATATGGACTGTGCAAAGTGATAAAGTTCAAGTTTTTTTTTAACTGGAATGTATTTTGACTATCACTTGTAAGATCTGGTAGCTAGGGCATTATTAATCTGATTATACTGTTCTTGACTTAGAATTACATATACAGACACCTGCAGCTAATTTAGAGTGCAATAGCTTGCTAAGTAGTGCATAACAGTATTGAAACTAATCAGGTTATTAGCCTACTGATTAGGTACTAGATGGCACAAGCCACCACCAGGATTTTGCATAGTGTTCTGATAGGCCAATCCATACCATATATGTGTATGTATAAAGAAAAATATCTAGTTCCATTGACCTTGACTTTAGCATGCTACAACCATCAGAGAATAATTGACATCTGATGCCTTCAATAATGGAGATATATGGAAACCAGTGTATTAGGCTTGGCATTAAGCACTTTTATAGCCAATCAATGTCCAGTGTCTGTTTTTGAAAATGATCATGTGTACCTGACAATGCACTGTTTATTATAACTTTCATAGTTATTTAATTGTACATAATACAATACCTAATGTAAAAAGCATAAAATTTTTGCATATAAACAATGCAATTTCTATTTTCGTGTCTGGATCAGAAGGTGGGAAATAAGGTCTTTGTGAAATTATATTGTGATAGATGATTTTAGAAGTTACTGTAAACTTCAAACTTGATGATTTTTGAGAAGTGAAGAGGAAGGATTTTGCTGTGGATAGTTATCTGTGAGAGGTAAATGAATGTTGGCAATTGTTCAAGATGATAAAATTAATAATCTAAGTATATTAAGTAAGAAAGGAGCACCATTGTCCATAACAGTTACCTTGTTCATACAAGTAAGCATTGAACAGTTACAGAAATATTCTTTGTTTATCATGTGACTCTGTTTTCCATTTTAGTTTTTGATTCTGATTATAAAATTTTGTATAGATTGATTTTTAAATTTTTTTCTTGTGTCTTATCCACCTCCTGCAGGTTATTTAAAGCCAGAAAATATTTTTAGAGTATAAGGATTTCTTGGATATAGTAATGGTTTTGTGATACAAGTCTTAATAATTAACTTAGATACCTCCATGAGATTGCTAAAAATGAGCATAGCATGATGAAAACAAAATTTTATTGTCTAAATGTTTATATTATTATTAAGAGGAAAGAACAAAGTATTTTTTAATTATTTTAAAAAATTTTTTCTTTTTATAGAACATCTTAACTTTTGATTAAAAAAGACCTTGTTTCTCTTTGTATCAGTGGAACTACTAAATAACATATAAAATTTTAGTGTGGTTTTTTTGTATTACAGACATTAATTTGGAAAATCTTGCAAAATAAAAATAATTGTCAGATGTTAATGAAACTTTTAGAAACTATTCACAAATGATGGAAATTATTATGTGTTTTTTTTTTTTTTTTTTTTTTTTTTTGAAGTCATGGCAAAAATATTTTTTTATATTTACTAAACCCCAAACTAATTTTATGAAAACTCTAGAATTCAATACTGTTCAATTTAGTGATTAGATTAGTTAAAAGCACAAGGCTTTGAGGAAAGCAAATCATTTTTTTTTTCAATTGGACTCCCTCTACCTGCAAATAAGCTCTGAATTGTAACATACAAAACTCAATAAAACTAAATTTTAAATGCTTTTAATTGCTTTTATAAATATGGATACTATTGTCTGAAAGCAAAAACTTTTTCGATTAAAAAAAATGAATTTTTTAAACAATTATTTATTTCAGATGGCTTTTATGCCCATAAAATGGCTGTAGTTCAAATCTATGGAAGCCCAGCAAGAATACAATAAAATGTCATGTTATTTGAGTTAGGCATTGTTCCTTGCTGTTACGGCCATTATTTTTGTGAATTGTTTGTGTGAAACACGTGTGGAGACATCAATTTGATTTTTCAATTTCAACTGAGAAGGGTACCTACAAGTATTAGTATCATTTTATAAAATTTATATGATCTTATTTTTATATTAATCTCAGTTATGACATTTTTCCATAAATGAAATTTCAAAATTAATAATAAAATGAATGGAAATACAAATAACACAGTAAAATGTAATAAATGTATATAAAATTATAGTATTTTATGTACACTTCTGATAAAATCTCATAAGAAAGGTACCTATAAATTAATTAAATACCTTTCTTATGAAATTTTATCTCATTCTCAACAGTCTTATTTTAATTTTTTTTATATTTTCCATAAATCATCGTAAAGGTGAAAGCTAAGTACAAAAAAAATTAAAGTTTTCCTTAAAAATAACAAGGTAAATAAGTTGGTTCATGTAAAACTAAATAATTATGTCACTTCTGTCCTTCTGTATGGTAACTTTCCCTTATGTAAGCTATCAATATGTGATGAAATCATCACTTGTCAAGTGATACCAAATGCTAAGCCCTGCTTTGTCTTCTTTTTAATTTGTTTTTTGGCGCAGAAAGTAAGTAATGTTTGTTTCAAAATATTTTAAATAAACTTTATAATTTCTAATTTTCTTAAAACAAATTTTGAAAAAATTATAATTGATTTTTTTAAAAGAAATTTAAATGGAGAATTTCATTTGGTTTGTAAAATGGAAAAAAAATGGTTGATATGATCGATCTTCTGTCAATTTTGCTGACTCAAAAAAAAAAAAAAAAAAAAAGATTTTTAATGAAAATTTCGTATGTGCTAGGAATGATTAAAAAAATGTAAAAAAAATTACCCCCAAAATACTTTGCTCTTTCCTCTTAATAATAAACATTTACACAATAAAAAATTATTTTCATCAAGTTTAAGACCTTTTTTATTCATGCTATGCTCTTTCTTAGCAATCTCATGGAGGTGCCTAAATTAACTCACAGCTGGCAGGGAGAAGAGGTGAATTCATGCCTTTCCCAAGGATATTTGTGTGTAAGTGAATATAACAGACCAAACTGAAATTTGAACTCAGCTTGCTAATTTCCAATTCTGAGACATTATCCATTTCATGACCTGCACATCCAAGTTTATAGCACCTGGTATTCTCAAGCAGTCACCTCTCTAGGTACTGACCAGGTCTGACATTGCTTAACTTTGATAATCATAAAAGAACTGGTGTTTCAGTGTGATATGACTATGCATTTCTTATTTTGTAAGTAGAGTATTTTTTTTTTCTTAACATTGAAAAAAAATGTTCATTCCTTATTCAAATACATTTTTTCTTCTCACAGAATATGAAAAAAAGAAAAAAGTGTATTTCATTTTGGAAAAATCCTTTCTATTGTATAGTTATTAATCAGACTTAGTACAATACAAAGCCAAACGACTGAAGGAAGTTTGTATATCATTCTTCAACGTTTTCTTTCTTTTTTAAAAAGCATCATTTAAAATCCAGCTTTTAAACTGAGTTGGAGATACAAACCATTGCTATCAGTGGAAATTGTACAAGTCTCAGTCTGTAGAAAAATATGATCTGACACACACACACACACCCACCCACACACACCAACCCACCAGCACCAACCCACCTTACAACATTAAGAAATGTCTGTTTTATATCCATGTAGCCAAACCTACAGATTGGCCATTTGTTGATAACCAATCATCACCATTCTCATGTAGATTTGGCAGTGATGCTATCTATGTTGAAACTGCCTTCTCTAAATGGCCAAATATTCAAGAGAACAAAACTCTTAGCTACACTCGACACATCCAAGTCAAGATCTTTTTTCATGCTTGTCTGGTTCTCTTCTATACAGTCTTCAGTTTGATCACTATATTATCTAACATCTTTCAATTAGAAATACAAAATTATATGAAGTGGTGTTGAAAAGTTCTTGACTCTGCTCATTTTTCAAAAAAAATACTAACCAAATAACCAAACAAGATTTTTATTTTTTAGCACCCCCTCACGCATATGTACTAAATATACTTTGATACAAGCCCAAAAGTTTGGGATTAAAAAGATTGTTGTACTTTCAAGAGAGTATGGCCTGCCTTGAAAGTCAAAAGTCTGGCTTTTTTTACCTGGGCTTGAACACTTATTGCTGAACTATTTAAAGGTATATAACTATTTCAGTCATATAGTAAAACAATCAATCCTTGTTTTTCTCCAATTCTCATAAGTGGATAATATTTTTGAGAATTGTCTAAAATTATTTCCCATTTATGACTTTGTAGAATAGTTTTTATTTAAAGATTCATATGATGTTTTACATTATTTATATTCAGGATACTGTAAGTTGGTCCTAGTCAACAGCAACCACCAATATAAACTTTGCCCTACATTGGTCCACAGACCATTGTGGTTACCATCTAGCTGACTCTTCACTTGTTAATGCATTGCTGGCTTGTCGCTGGTATCATGATGATAGGCATTGTTCCACTCAACTTAGCTGGTGTTTGTCTGTTCATCACCATTCACTTCTCTGCCACGTTTTTTTTTTTTTTATCTCAAGAGCTCGAGAAGATCACTGATGAAGCAAACTGAAGTGAAGACAGGTCGATGACTGAGAGCAACATAAAATAAAAAATGATTCTTGGGAATAAAAAATTAATTCTGGTTAAAAATGTAATAATGATTAGGTTTATATATGATTTCTTTTATACAGTGGTTTTAACCCTCCCCACTACTGTTATAAACAAATGACACTGGGATCCCCTATTAAAGTTAGCAGCTTGTATTATTAGTAATTTAAATTTCTAAGTTCTGGTCTTCAGAGCTGGCACAAGGTCTTGATCAAGAGGTCTCTGTGAACGATGTGGATTCCATTAAATGTAATGTAGGAACTTGTCTAAACTTTCAGCTTATATGGAGTCCTGTGTTCATCAGGGGTGGGGTGACCAGGGTCTGGGTTTGATTATCTTCTACCCTTAACATCAACCTTTTTCTAAAATTCCATTTTCTCAAAATATGTTTATTCTAGTGATTTTTCAAATTTGGGTTTGTCTATTCCCCTTTTGAGAGTGGTCAGAGGAATCAAACCATTTCTTAACTCCAACTCACTGTCTAATCTAACACCATTTCTCCATACAGGTGGTGCTAATCTTTTCCTTCTCCCACTTTCTCAGTCAATTCCAAGAGTCAACATACTGTTCCTATGACAAATCCAAACTTTCAGAATGTATAGGCGAAATGGTATTTTCCAAGAATTAATCTTTCTTCATCAGCTGGTCTCATGCTGTGATTTCCTAAAGCCAGGTACTTGTTCAGAGCCCATCCAGATGCCCCACCCACCCAACCAGCCAATCTCAAGAATTGTCATGGCTGGGAAAGAAAAATATTCTTAATCTCTTTAATGATAAAAAAGTTATCTTTCCTCTGTTTATATGCTTTCTTGGTCAGTAAGACCACAGCTTTTTTGCTCACAGTCACTCCAAAATAGTAATTAATTTTTCTTTGTCACTTGTATCCAAAGGAACCCAAATTAATGTCTGATATAAAATTTTTCATGATGCATGTCACGGAAATTAAAATGAATGAACCCATCAGGCTAATCTCTATCTTTGTAAAGACACTTTTCTTCTGGGTGGCAATTTAAGCCATATGGTTTTTCCTGGCTTTCTTGTCCAGAATGATATTTAAATGTTATTTTGGTGACCACACGAGTTTCTTTGTTGACAATATATGTTTTTCTATTTGACATCTTTTGAGGATACATTAATGATCTCTTTCTCATTGGCGGGAAGTGGTGAAGGATGGGTAGTCTTGGTTTTGCTCAATCCAGCCTTCTTCAGTTGTATATCAATCTGGGTACAGGGAATTCTGGACTGAACACTTTATCTAATTTATAGGACAATGGCCTAGTGGATAAAAGCATTGGTTTACGAATTTGGTGAGATAGTGGTTGTGAGTTCAATCCCTGGGTAGGGCTGTACATACTTGCATTCAGTGGAAATGGGCATGCAATAGCTGAACAGTACTAAATAAAAATAAGAAGTAAATGTTATCTGCAGACATGAGCAGTTGAATGAGAACAGTACCAAAGATTAATTAAAGAATTTCCAATGGGTTACTCAGATTGATATACACCTGAGGATGGTTGGAGGGCACAACAGCTGAAATGTTATGATAACCATAACAAAGATGGGGGACATTGCTCCAAATATAAATAGTATAAACAATAACTCCTTTTCCCAGAAATTCAGACGAATTAATGATTTTATTAATGACAAATAACATAGGCAAAAGTTGCCTTATTTTCTTGTTTTTTTTTTTTTTTTCCAGATTTAATCAGCATGTCTGTTATGATATCTGAAATGTCTAAGAAGTATTGGGAAACTAATTTATTCTTTAGCTTCAGTCATTAGTTTCTATTCAAATTCCTCTCTCCCTGTCCCATTACAACCAATTTATTTTGGATGTTCTAGATTTGATTCATGCTGAAATTATTTTTTCTTAAAATAGGTATTTGAAAAGTCTTTTAGAAAATGAAATTCTTTTTCCTCCACACCAGGAATAGCATTTCTGAAACACATTTTGTCTAAGAAGTGTTCAACTTAAAAATAAATATATACGAATGTCAGCCTAGTGAAAAGGGCCTTCTTGTAAGATTCTAAAATAAAAAAAAAAAATAAAAAAATGGTAGAATAACTGGGATCAGTTGAAATTGATCCTGGCCCTAAATTGAAGGAAATGATTAAAATGCTGTTAAAAAGTTTGTATCTAACTCAATTTTGTTACATATTAGGAAATTTTCATTATTATATTATTTGCATTCATTTATGTATTTTTATTGATTATTTTTTAACCTAGTGTGTGTGATATTGCTCCATATGAAGACACTCTGAGATTTACTAAATTTTGTTTAAATCAACTGAAGACCATGTGTGAGTTACTGTTGTTGTTGCTGCAGTAGTAGTAGTAAGAGTATGTGAATTAACTACTGCTTTATTCCAATCCACCTAAATTGGTATTATGTTTCACAGATTAGATATTTAATGAGTTTAGTTTAGTCTGGGCAAGACCAGCTGAGGAAATGGACAGAAGGAAGATCTGTTTTTTTTTTTCCAAGATAGGTTTGATATTCAACTCGGACATTTGGAATGGAACTGCAAATATGTCAGCCTCTGCTTATTTGGGGACCACACCACAAAATAAAAAGTCTGCTTAAATTAAATTTTAAGTTTTAAAGATTTTTTTATTTCCTTTGTCTCTCTCTCTCTCCCTCTTTTGTACACACACACACACACACACACACACACACACACACACACACACACACACACTAGGGTTATGACTTACAGGAAATCAATTATTTTACAGAAAGTATCATAATTCGATGAACTTTTGTGAAAAAATAATGAAGGATTTAATTCACTTCAATTTTTTTTTTTTTGAAAATGTCAATCCTAACACAAAATTACTAAAATCGTTTTTAAATATAGTAGTACTATGACTTTCTAGAACCTTCTGGAAATTTTATGTGTATTTTGTGAGTGCTGGTTGGATTGTCAAATGGGAAAAGTGTGTTGTTTTTTTGTGTTGAAATATTTTTTTTGTTTCAATATATATAAGCTTCCTGATTGAGCAACACTGATTGATTTGCTGACAGATCTCCAAGTATTCATTTTTAACCATAAATGCTTCTACCACTGAAACAAGGTCTGAAAAAAGAATCTCATAAGATTTCAAGAATCACATAAGAAAAGAACTGTTCTACTAGAAGAAGAATCACTGGAAAACAAAAGCAGGATACTACACAGAATCCAAATTGTTGGTTGCTATCCATTCCTTAGAGCATCCATCAAAGGAAAGAAAGAATGTATAAAGGAAATCGCTGAAGAAGTAACAAGTTTATGGCAAAAGAAATTAAATTTATCAATTCAAGTCATACAAGCAAAACTGGATCAAGTGTTGTGTACCTATGATGAATATGCGAAATTATCCATTGAATGAAATTTTTGATATCACCAAAGAAAATGTTGAAAGGCTGTGTAGTGAGGACAGATGCTTATATCATCTTCAGATCAAAAGAAAAGGACACATTGGATGTACAACTGGAAAGACTGAGTTCCTAAACTATTCATCCATCCAAAAGAAGAAAGGTGACATTGGAGCAAACTTCAATAACAATAATCACAACTTCAACTTCTGAATCAGCGACTGAATCACAGACCCAATCAGAGAGCAAATATGAAGAGTCTGATAGTTCTGAAGAACAATCCACAAGAAAAGGAAGTATAGCAAAACCAAAGCTGCAACCAAATTAGTATCAACCAGCAAATGTTTGTCAGCAGTTATCTCAAGAAAGGATTGATATTGAGACACCTTCTCCTTTTGGGTACAGTGTAACCGGGATATAAGAGAGTTGTCAGGACCGGAGAAGAAGTCTCTTATATCCGGGTTTCTCTTATATCCGGGTTTGGTCTATTTTATATACATTAACACAGGCTCTAATCTGGGACCAGAGAAAATCTCTCTTATATCCGGGTTACACTGTATTTACAAATTCACTATTAAAGAAACTGTTAAATTTAAAGAAGAAATGAATAAAACACTACACTTAGAAAATTGGTCATTGCATTTGATAGTAAATGAATTAATGACCAAGAATATCAAGTACTTGTTTTGAAGAATTTTTGAAAGAAGAGAAGTTAGAAGCATTATATCTACCAAATGGAAAAGTGGATATTGCTGTCAAAGGAATAACAGCTGTTCTGAATGAATACAATTTATAGAAGAGCATAATGATGATTGTTGTGGATATTATGAATGTGAACATAGAAAGCAGGAATGGGATTGTCATTCAGTTACAAAGACTATTTGCTCAAAAGAAACTGGAAGAACCACTGGCTGTCAACATCATGTTCTTGACCGAGTGCTTCATGTAGTAATGGATGACGAACTTGGAGGAAACAATATATTGCCCAATATTGAATGAATATTCATTTATCTGTGAACTTTTAAATAACTATGAACAGCTCAAGAAGAATTTCAAGAATGGTAAAGAAGAGATTACTGAGACAGAAGGATGGTGTGATGATATGGAATTTCTGTTTCATTTAACTTGAGTTTTCCACTTTTTCAAAGAAACTGGAAGATTTTCTAAAGTGAAGTTTCAAAAAATACTTTAGTGCAAGATGGAATTCTAGGGCAGTACTAACTCTTTTGGGATTTATTCTTCAACCAAAGAAAAAACTCACTACTTGAAATTTGTACATTCATTTCTTACAAATGGGCAGACCATTGGTTTACTGACCAATGCAGATGATTATTATAAACTATGTAGTAGCTTGCAGGCTCACAAAAAAGCATTAAACTGTAAAAAAAAAAAATTTTTGTATCCAGAACCATCGAGGCTGGAAATTCCCAGAACCCCAGAACAAATCTGTGTGCAGAATGGGCAATCAAATGCTTTCAAGATCTTTGATGTCTGTAAAAAGGAGAAAGTTCAGTTTACATTTATTTTCTCTAACAAAACACAATAATTGTATATTATGCTTTAATCATGCTAAATATTCCACATTCTTTTTCTTTTCTCTTATTTTCTGTATATTGCTGTAATGACAAAAGTACACAGGTATAGGCTTCAAGAAAGCTTTATTCAGCTGAAAATACAAGGTTTGTGGATAGTGTTCTTTTATAGCACCAGTAAACAGAAATAGCTCTCTGAAAGAGGAGAGTAATAAAACAAGGGGAAACCACTCTCAATTATTCATAACAATAGCTATTCTTGTAGATATAACTTTTTAATTATGTATGCATGTTTGAAATTTTTGTTTATTTGTATGTTATGCTATTTAACTCTTATGCTATTTAACTCTTAAATCCATTAAAATATAAGCATACTATCAAATTACATCATTAGCAAATTGAAAAATAAAGCTGAAATATTTTGATTTTTGTTACCCTTATTGTGTATATGGTAAAATCAAATTTTTGGTATGGAGTGATCTTTTTCAAGAACTAAAACAAATTAATGCCTTTTTTTTATTACTTTTGGACAAAAGTTCATCGATTTGTCACAAGATAAGGTTACAAAAAGTCATAACTGTATATACACACACATATATATAATTGTGTATCTGGGCAGCAATCCCTCTTTTATAAAAGTTTCATTGAAAACAACTGGCATGATAATGCGATTGAGCTTCTTATTTAATTTTTCTTCTGTTTGTATATATTATTTATAAATTCACATAAGGGAAAGTGTTCTTGATCAAACCAAATTCATGAATAGTTATATTGGAAATACCAGTACATCAATAAGACTCGCGTTACACCTGTCTGACCATAGCTCAATTAGGACTCATTTAAATACACTCGGAAACCTAGCAAACTCCATCCACAACATACTTGTAGAAAATACAAGTATAATAATCTCATTCATATGTTAAAAAAAAAAAGGATTTCAAATAATGAAGCACTAATAATAAAAAAGAAAAAGCCAACACTCCATAACATCAACAATGAACACAGCCAGTGTGCTGACAGTGTTTGGAAAATAAAAAGAACAAAAACATTCCCATCACTCTAGAAACATACAAAAAAAATCTACATATTTAAAAAATAAACCTTGATAATGGCTAATAGAATAGTGTTTGGAGACACATTTGGACAATTTTGATACACTTTATGTCCAGAAAAGAAAAACACTTATATGAACACAAGAAAAATTAAATAAAAAGCTCAACCACAGTACCTTGTCAGTCATCTTCAACGAAAACTTGTGTGTGTGTGTGTGCACACACACACACACACACACACATATACATATATATATATATATATATATATATATATATATATATATATATATATATATATATATATATATATATCCCTTACTGGTAGTACGTTGTACTATTGGTGAGGGAGCACTAAAGATCTCTTTATCTTACTGTAAACATTTCTTCCTTTCAAATTTTTAAATATGCTTTTTTTTTTTTTTTTTTTTTTTTAAGTTGTTCTTTGTACTTATTTTCTGGAATGAAACCTGTATAAACTTTTTTTTATATATAAAAGTTATATACAAGTTTTAGAAACTAATTCTACAGTCCCCCCATAATAAAACACAGGAAAAAAAAGTTTTATGATTTATTTTGAAAATTAATGTCAGTCATGATACAGCTCGGCTTCATAGCACTGTTATAAACAAGGCCAAAAACAACAAAGTCCATCTTTTGTTTTGTTTTTCAGTTCCAGTAAAAAGTGAGTGCTGAAGCCCCATCTTCCCGTCTTCTCTTTAGTTCTACGATTGATTTTTTGTTTTTGTTCTGTCATTGGATTAAAGTTGCAAATACTAGACAGGTGGGACATATGTTGCTCATGTCAAAAGAATTTTTTTTTTTTTTTTCCTATGACTTTTAAGATATTAATTTCAAATATCAGTTTCTCAACTGAAACATTATGAACAACCAAGTATTTCTGTTTAAATTTTGGGGACAAGGAATTATCATTATTTACACTCAGACTAATGAACTCATCTTTGTTGCTTTCATAGTACTTCTCACTTAGTAGTTGTTTCCAAAGCATTGGTTTGTGAATTTGGTGTTATACTAACTGTAAGTTCAATCTCTGGGCTGACTAGTACAGACTCGGATTTAATGAAAATGGGACTAGCAATAACTAAGCAGTACTAAAAAAAAAAAAAAAGAGAGCAGATGACATTAACAATAGAACAACAATAATCTATCCCTGTAGATTAAATAAAGGGTTCACTTTGAAATTCCCTGAAGGTTATGTGGATTAACAGATACCTGAGTTACGAAACAAAACATTGTAAAAGTAACAACAAAGATCAGGATATTCGTCTGACTCTACATAATGTAAATAACCAAGCCTCTACTTTTTGTCCTACCAGTGCATTAAAATGTTTTCTTATATTCATAGATTAATCATTGAAATAATCTAATGATTAATTTTCAACTAACTTATTGTCTTTTATATTATCTTATCCTGTACTGAAGATGCTAAGCAATATCTTGGGAAGGGTTTGTAAAATATTTACCAAATTATCTAATCTTAACCCCTTCCCTGCCAATTATTTTGGAAAAAACCTTTCATTTCAGACAATTTTTAAATTTGTTTTTAATAAGAAATTGAGGCACCTTGAAGTACCAGAGCAGTGGCTAACACTTCTACCAGTCATATAAGTTGACAACTGGATTCATTTCAAGCTCAGAAGGGCATAAAAAGAATCAAGATTAACCTATAAACATGTCTGTAGATGGGTTCTGAAAAATTATGTTTTGGACATGCTTATTCATCCATGTTTGGAAAAGACACTTTTGGTAAAAATATATATACTCCTCTATGCTGGGGAAGACATTATGAATTGATTTAAAAAAAATTTATTTTTTAGTTTTTTTTTTATAAATAAATTTTGGATAAGGATCAAATGTAGATACAATATTCTTTTGAATTTTTCAGCCAAAAATTTTTCTTGCCTTAACATATTTGAAGGCATATGAAGTTTTTCCAAACAAATGGCTCGAAAATATTTCTTGAGCCTTACATGTCAAGTTTGATAGACTAATATTTACCCAGATACCATAGAGCACCAGGACTTGTACCTATCCTAACTATCATTCTGTCAGATTAAATGTAAATAATCAGGCAAATGTAAATAGGTGGAGTCTTGTATTCCATCAGATATGTTAGTTTGTTTTGTATCCAATAACTTCCTTTCTCAAGCTCTCTTGCATTACTAAGCTTAACCAATGAAGAACATACAAATTATTTAGCTTTTTTTTTTACGATGTTTTTTCTTAGCAAAACATTGCAGATTATTAATCTTTCATTGAATCCTGATATTTTTGGGATTTGTCATAAGTAATATACTTATTATTCTTATAATACAAAGCTTTTTATGGAACTGATTGACAGGTAGAATCAAGCTTGAGTTGTTTTTCCTTTAACTGTTGTTGACATAAATTAGATAGAAAGGGAGAAAGCAAAAATTTGTTAATAAATAAGTTTTTATTATTGACTAGCCAGTTGGGTAAAGTAAAGAAAAAGTCGCATCTATAACATAATCTTGAGTTTAGCTCAATGGTAGAGTATAGGATTACAGACCACTAAGTCTTAATATTTGCATTGCTATACTGTATTATTATTATTATTATTATTTTTAAAGAATTGGAAATTAAATAGTTTTTTATTAGCACTGACAATAGGTCTAGTTTTAGATTTCTGTGGTTAACTTAATATTTAATTTTTGAAAGACAAATTCTTTATGGAATACAAATTCAAATCAGTCTGAAAGCTTTTTTTTTTTTTTTTTTAATCTGGCTTCATGCTGCTGACTATAATGGTTAGGGGGCATTTGATCTGGAACATTGTCATAAAAATAAATACTTAGATGAAAATTAGTCAAAAAATTAATGATGAAAACATTTAAAAAATTGAAATAAATTAAAACAACAATTTTATTTCTTTCAGTCACAGTCTGTAAAATCATATCAGATGAAGTTTAGTTTTGTGTAGTATTGTGTAAATCCTGTGTGTGTGTGTGCACCTCTTTGTGTGTTATAAAGAGGATTAGCACATCAGACAGAATCTAAGATTTGATAAAAAACAAAAAACTGTTTTGTGGAAATGGTGCAGCTGTTGACATTTTATCAATTCCTCATCTTGGATTCTGAATCATCTGAAAATACAGCACCTGGTTTTAGCATACATATGAGGGAGGTGCTGAAAAGTTTTTGCTTCAATCCACTTCTCAATTGTTCTATTTTTATTTTTTTTTTTTTTTTTTTTTTTTTTTTTTTTTTTTTTTTTTAAAGATTTTGATCAGGCTAAGAACTTATCAGCACCTCCTTATCATTACTGAGATACTTTTCAAGGATCAATAGTTATTATCCAAAGTTTTGAACTGGGGCATTTTAATTATTTGGTAGATTATTCCAATGCTTGTTGTTTTGCTCACAATGTTTCAGCTGTTGACCTTTCTCAGATGAAACACCTGTAGAAGGTCAAATAGCTGAAACCGTATGCAAGAGATAACAAAGAAGAGGATACCAATTTGATATGTCCCACCTTAAGGTTTGATAGCTATACCAAGAAACCAAGCAAGATTTATTAAATTCAGAGGCTTTATTTTTATTTTTCTTCCTTAGATAAAGGCAAAGGGGAAGGACAGAAACTTCTGATTTTTTTTTCCTACAAAAAAAAACCATGTGGCTGAAGTTGACAACTAACAATGAAATGGAGACCTTATTGTTTTTAAAATCCAGGTTAAGAAATTGTCTATAGGCTATAACATGGTGGAAAAAGATCAGTCATGAGATAATATTTAGGGTCTTCTGGAAACAAAGGCAGAGTTAGAGAATTTTTTTTTTTTTATCACTTGTCAAAAGAAGAGGAGAAGGTGTGAATCACTGGAGTAGTGAAATTTCTTGATAAGCACAAAATGGAGATATTGTTGATAATTACTATTTAAAATCCAGGTTATGGAATTGTTTGCAGACCATAACCCAGTAAAGAAAAATTGATTGAGAGATAATATTTAAGGTTTCTGGAAACAAAGGCAGTTTGGAGAATTTTTATATATATATATATATATATATATATATATATATATATATATATATATATAATCACTTATCAAAAAGGGAGGGGTGAATCACTGAAGAGATGAGATTTCTTTGGATATCCCCCCCTCCTCGAACTGCCACAAGAAGAGGCTGTCAGAGGAACAGCTGATGAATGCCAAAGTAGAAGTGTTTGAGGAATTTTGTTGAGGAAAATTTTGGACCTTAATTAAAATTAATAATTGGAGCTTAGCCATGCCTGCATGCCCATGCAGTCTAGAGATCAGATTGGTCAGGTGACCATAGAAGTGAAGGGCCCAAGTGGAATCTCAAGGGAGGCGGAGGAATTGCCTACACCCCTTGGGCACTGTTGGTATGAGGCACCAATATGAGAAGAAAGGAGTTGGGGGGGGGTGATATTTTACTACCACTACTCCTGGGGGAAGAGATCTCTCCAAAATTGGGCATGCAATTAATTTCCCTCTTTGGAGATTAAGGGAATGGCCAAATCAAGCCTCATGCCAGTTTTGGATGGATGTTCATATAAACAGAGAATTGAAATGATCAAGGAGGAAAAGCCGCCAGATGCCAGGTGAGGGATGATTGCATCACTAAACTTATGTGACTTCCTTCCGCTGAAGAAGACCTCCGACTTTGAGCTGTTTTCTAGAAACCTTGTCTGGACTTAGTCACAATTAACAAAGTGTCATGAATTATTTGAAGAGGGAAAGGTTGGATAAATTTTCATGACAAATATATTCCTGTATGAAGAACCTATTTCTACCTGAAAAACTGATATTGTACTATCAGCTCTGTACGAGGAATGCTATATAAAACATTTTCTTCTTTAGAATTTATCCTATGACTTGTGGCTTCACTTTGTCCAGACTAGACCAATTCAACGATTCCTGTCAACAATTGATCCTTGCCAGCCTTTTGATCTAAATCAAAACAAAGTGATCCATTCAACGGTCAGCTGCAGGGGATCAAACATCGAACAGACTGGCTTGGCAAATGTTGCAATGTCATAGATATTTACTTACAGAAATACTTGTTGAGGATCAACTTGTTTGGTGCTGTGAATGACATAGCTCAGCAAGTTACTAGTTCAGTGCCACAAACAAGTTTAATTGTCTTTTCATAATGTGTTATTCTTGGCAGCATGTCTGTGTGCATTCAATAGAAATTTGCATATTTACTTTGTTGATATGACAAGTGAGTGTTTGAGCTTTATGACAAGATCTATATTTTAAGGCATTGCACTGAAGAAAATTACAACTTACCTTACTAACAGTAACACCTATGTATTGCATGTGTTCTCTGCTGACAATGGTTGAAAAACCTCAATCTTATTTCAAGTTCTTTCATAGCTTGACAATATATGCTTGTTTTTATCATGGGTGTTTTGAACTCCTGCTTTTGAGAGGCTGGCAGCATGAACTCGAAAGAAATTGGATGATGTAATAGTCAATTCTTTTTTGACCTGTGACTCTTGGTTTTGAAACTTTTGGGACCTGTGTATATCTTTCTGAAACTGATTTCATTTTCCATTTTATATTATTAAAATAGTTTAACATTTAAAGATTTCATTCATTAAATAGTCTGCTTTACAGATTAGTTAATTTATATGAAAATAAGATTTTTAATTTGTTTTATTGCTTTTTTTATGAGGAAAACCTGATAAAGGATTTCTCTCTCCCCCCTCTCTGATTTCTTTAAACTCTTCTGTAGAGAATAGGAGCACCACTACACAACATTAGGTGTTGCTGCTCTAGTTTCTATAGTAAGTAGGTTTTAAGGGGTGGAGTTTTGAATTTAGAGTTGTCAGTCTCCTAGATTGGTTGCCAACCAAGTTTGGAGATGTCAGTCTGCTCTGCTATTTAACTTGTATTTGGGGAGTGGGAAAAAGATAGGTTCATGTCTTTTCTCCAGGGTACTTGTATGAAAGTGAATGCAACAAACTCAGCTGTAATTCTAACTCTGCTAGTCAATTTCTCTTTCCAAGCTGCTTGCTATTACACTACAATCACATTCGATGCAGTAATTATAGAATTAAAAAGGCATATTTAGAAGTGAATAGATTAATAGTTTCTACTCATAGTGTTGAAGAATTTTGATGATTTGAAAAATTATTCCAACTAGTATATTTATCTAAGTTGCTTTTATCACATTTTAGTTGATATGTTTTTTGGTCTTCATCAGATACAACCCCTGAAGAAGACCATAGCCAAAATGGTATGAAGGAAACAACAAAGGTGATGGTATGAGTCTAAATAGTTTGAGAAAGACTGCAAAAATTGATCTTCATGATATTCAAAGCCAAATTTTTTTTATCCTTCTGAAACGTCAAAATGTTTTGTGTGAATAGAAAGAACTATAAATATAATAGGAAAGAAATTATTTGAGAACTCTACTGATGTGTATTGTTTACTCCACAGTAAAGTCTTTATCTATTCATTATCTCATATGCACGCACACACACACAATAAAGAAAAGTTCAAGAGACTTGTCTTTGAACTGATTTCAAGTTTATTTCACACACTGCTCCATGAGATCTAATAAATCTATTGAATTAGGAGATACCATATTTCTAATGAGTTCAATAGATTTATATGATCTGTATAGTGTGTCTGTGAAACTTGAAGTTGGTTCTAAGATAAGTCTTTTAAACCTTTCCTTATCTTGACTATTTTTGTTCTATTTTTGATATTTAGCACTTTCTCTACAAGAATCAGCTTGTCTTTTAAATATGTTACATTTTAGTAATTTGTATTTTTGTTAGACATAAAAGATTTGCACTATATATAAAATGATGTCTTTGTCTTGTATACAAATTCTCTGTACAGCTATGGCCATTCATCTCTGATTTTGTTTTCTACTTTAATCTTTTGTACGTCAAAATTAATTTGCTGCATGTCAGTAGTTATTTTCACTTTTGTAAACATGAAAAGAAAATGCAAATTCATTCATTTTATGATTGTGCTGTCTATCAAATATATTTTATGTGTTAGAATCAAATTCTATTTACCACTACCTAAGCATGATGCAAAAATGCCTGACACCATTTTCACTTATGCCACATTATTTGGATACTCAAATCTCTTCTTGGTATATGTGCTCTGCAAATTTCATTTTACTTACAAGTTGCACCTGATGAGGGCTGAAGAATAGTTTGACCAAAATGTTATGTTAATGACAAATATACAAAGAATAGATTTGAACAATACTTGATATGTTAATGACATTTTTTAATGTTATCTGCAGTATCATTTTTAACTTGTTTTCATTCCTGTTTACTTTGTCATATTGATATCTATATAAATATCCATTGTTTCTCCATGAATCTCTTGTTATCTATTTCTAAAAGTAGATAGGTTCACCTATCATTTGGTTCACATTCCTTTCATGTCTTTTGAACAGGAGTAGAGGTTTATCCCTTGTTTCCTGTTTAGGATTGGGTTCTCTCTAAAGTTTTTTCCTTCTCTTTCACTTCCAGTTGCCCCTTGCATCTTGGTGGTATTATCTCCTTGTTTGAAGTGGTGCCTCTTACTTTGTAACTTTCTATCTTGAGTGGCTCTTGAGCCTTTGATAGGCATTGTAAAAAAAAAAAAAGTAAATAAATAATGACTCATTTTTTATTTGCAAATAAAAATCTTAGTTTATATTAGCAGAAAATGTGCCATTGTAAAAACAAGAGCTAAAAATGAATTTGAATAGCATGTCAAAAATATCTATTGTAAAGAGAGCTTTTGTAATTAAAATTACATTGCCTTTTAGTGTGTAACTGTAATACAGAAAATTTGGCATGTTTTTTTCTTTTTTACAATTGTATATTCTTATCTTCAGTTTTCCAAACATTATTCAGAATTTAAGACTTTGTTACAGTTCAAGGATTGGCACCACTTTCAATTGGTTCTAAATTATATTTACATATATCACTTACTCAGTAAAGTCCTGCAAACTCTCTGAGGAGTATGGGGTCACAGCTCTTAGTATGCTACACATTGCTACTGTGGTTTCCATAGCAAGTTATAGGTTTTTACTGAATGGAGTTACTAACCTCATGCCAAACCAGTTTTGAATTCAGAGTTGTCCTTCCTCTAGACTTGTTATCACACCAAGGCTAAAGAGACTGTCCTATTATTTAACCCATAGCTGGAGGGAGAAGAGATGGATTAATACCTTTCCTAAAGATAATTGCATTTGAAGTTAATGAACTCAACTGGAATTTGAACTCATCTCTCTGATTTCTCATTTGAAGATGCTATCCATTAAATCGCCTGCAAGTCATTTTTATATACATAGATTACAACGGAAACATTTGAGGAATTTGAGCATGGTAAAAAAAAAAAAAAATGACATACTGTAACTTAGTTTCCACTGTTTCCTTCAAAGTCATCTCTTTGTCAGTCAAGACACCAGGTCACAAAAAGTAGTGACTGAAATTCATATTACATCCAGTTCATACATAATGATTATCTGAATGTTTAAGTATTAATTTGTGTGTGTGTGTGCATATGTGTGTATTGCATTTAGTAAATTTGGAGTATTTGTTTTTGGAGGTGGTGTTACTTAACTCTCAGTTAATATTGTGGGACATTGTCATAACATTAGTAGTACCGTGGGGTTTTCAATCTCCCCATTTAAATTATAGATACATCATTTAGTTTGCAATTTTATCCTTATTATATATTAGTTTTTTCTGTTTTTATTGGATAAATAAAAATGAAATTGTATTCTGAAAAATCTTATTAAAAGCTCAGCATTCAAAAATGGATTTTTAAACATTAAAAACAAATAAAACTTCTTGTAATTCACACAAATATTATGACTGAAGCCAAAAACTTAATCAGAAAGCTACTTGACTGATCATGAAAATTTGACTTGACATTTGCTAAATATTAAGGAAAAATATTTCAGGGGATTTTTAAACACCTGACAGTATTAACAGAGGCTTAGTATAAGCAAATGTAGTGTATTATGGGGATCTATAATTTAAAAAAAAAAAATTTTTTTATTAGAAATGATAAACCTGAGGAGTGATGACTTTGAATTTTTTTTGTTTCCCAAGACTTAAAATCTTCAGTTTTACGTTAATGCATCTCAACTTGTAACAGATGGTGCACCTGACATTTTGGTTCACCCTTGTTGCTTTGCTTGTTATTCAATATATTCTGTTGTTGTTGTTTAATGTTGGCTTATTTGTTTTGCATCAAAGAGTAGCAGCTGTTGTAGAACTTGGCAATGCAGAATTTATGCATTTTCAGATTATTTTCCAGGGCAAATAAATTCTTAAATTAGAAATGTTTGACATGAAAGCAAAGAAAGAATTAATTAAAAATGAAAAACAACACACCTGCACAGGTATAGTAATATATTATTTTTGTTGAATGATGTCTAGTTGGCTACAATGTCATTTTTCAAAAAGTGATAGATAAACATATAACAGTCAATTTACTGGACCAAATTATTTTCTGTTATATTACACACACACACACACACACACACACTTGTGTATTTTGGGAAGCAATGTCTCTTTTATAAAAGTTTCATTGAAGACAACTGACAAGGCACTACCATGAAGCCTTTTATTAAATTTTTTTTGCATTTGTACAAGTGATTTATTTTCTAGACATACAACTATATGCTTATCAAGGACACTTACTTTGCATCTCCTGGATCTTAACTCAATTAGGACCCATTTCAATATACACAGAGACCTACCAACCTCTCTCTGTAAATTCCTTGTGGAAAATATGAATGTAATAAACTCATCCACATATAAAAAAAAAATATATAATTAAAAATAATGGAAGCATTTATAGTAAAAAGAAGCCAACTCAATACTATGAATGTGGCCATGATATACTTGGAGATTAAAAACACACACACGCACATATATATATATATATATATATATATATATATATATATATATATATAACAAAAAAACATCCTTGACAATGGCTAATAAGTTAGCTGAAAACACCTCAGACCTACAGATCATTTCAACAGTTTTTACACATTCTATGTCCAGAAAAGAAATGACTTGTACAAATGCAAGGAAAATTTAATGAAAAGCTTAATCAAGGTGCTTTGTCATTTGTTTTCAATGAAACTTGTGTGTGTATATGAAGTTGGATCAAAAAGAATCTGGACTAGTACTATAAAAAGAAAGCTACAACACATATCAATTCCGCATTTAATCTCCTTTGAAGTAGTCCTCTTCTGAAGCCACACACTTTATCCAGCATTGATGGAAGCATTCATAGAATTCTTTTTTTGGGTTAGTGAGCAGCTGCCTTGTTTCATTCTCTTGGATTTCCTTGATGTCTTGGAATTTGTTCCTTTCAAGTGGGATTTGAATTTTGAAGAAAAGTCGCAAAGGGTATGATCTAGGGAATATGCTGGTTGTCAAACATAGGGAATGTACTTGGCCAAAAACTGCTGCATAAGTCATGGACTGATGGAACCTCTGGTCTGTTGAGACAACCACACTCTACACCCTCTCCTTCAAAGCATTGCTATAAACAATGGAAGTGAGCAAGAATGTTACAACATAGTATGTGCAACAGAGCTCAAGATCAATCTGTACCAAGTAGCTTCAATTTTCATACTTTAGCTCAGTGACCATAGCAACAGTCTCAATACTTTATGATTAGACTGTGTGTGTGTGTATGTATATATATATATATATATATATCGGTAGCAACCTTTATTTTATACATGTTTTATTGAATGTGACTGACAAGGAAAATTTTGTAAATTTTTTTTTTTTTTTTTTTAATTTATTTAGTTTTTATTTGTTATTTTACCAGAGTTTTTCTTTTATGGGAACTAAGAATGTGTAGAAACTATCCGTAGTAATTATTGTCCCCAGACAGTTTTGTATGCATTCTTAGTTTGCATAAAACAATAGCTGTAAGGATACTAGAAAAAAACTAATAGTAATAAGTAAAAAAAAACTTACAAAATTTTCCTTATCCATCATATTCAATGGGACGTGTGTATACAAATTTTTAAAATGTGGCATCTGTTAGCTTTGAAAGACCATTGATATACACCTGTGAAGTTTTGCTTTAGTCGGAATTGGTAGAGCAAGACTGCACTGCATATTCCTCACAAGCATTATTCCACATCACAACCATGAGACCTGTAACCCATTTGGGTTTAGGGTCTTAGGGGTACCATATGTACTGCAGTAGCAATGGCATTTCCTGGCCAAGGTAGCTCAATGGAACCCAACTGTCTCTACATTGGATTTTGAATTTAGTTTTATAGCATAAGAGACTGTCAAATTTTAGTAAAATAAGTTTATAGGCAAGTTACTAATTTACTTCATTTTTCAGCAGCATACGAGTATGGGCCTGAAAATTGCCTCACCCAAAATTTTGTTTGAGCTGCCTACAGCCCACAATCAAACATGGTGGGTTTTTGTTTATAACATAGGAAGTAAATTGAAGCTCTTGTTTTGCAAAGATGGGAAATATAAGTTCAATAAAATACATGTCCATTTTTTTCTGATAAAGATTTGGGCAAAATCAGCAGAAAACTGCCATAGCAATGCCAATCTTCTGACTGGAATCCTATTGGACATTCAAAAACTTCAATGATTCAGGATTTACTTACTCCTAGTTTGTCCTTCTACAAGGAAAGATATTCGATCTGATAAAGTCATTGCCTGAAAAAGTAAAACTTTCCAAATTTGCTTATGATTCTTTTCCAGACTTTTCCACATCAATAATCCTTTAATCATTAACAACAATCAATTGCAAAACATAAACGTAGATATTGCCATTTTTTCCTCTCACAAATAGAGTACAAAAGGAATGAGGGAGATTTGCTACAGTGTGCTTGGCATGCCGGGTCTTAGCTGTGAAGAACTGCGGGGGACAATGGAATATAGTTCATCTGAACACTTTCCATAGAAATGTTGATAGAGCTGTGACAGGTTTGTGATGTTTTTTTTTTTTTTTTTTTATAAGGATGGGTATGTCCTGCCCATATATAGTAGCACTACTTCGTTTTTATCCTGATCTGGCTCTTGTAAAAGTAGAGAGTAGAAGGAGTCAAGTACTTATTGGACCAGTACAGGGAAACTGACCAGTTTTTTAGTATCTTTAGAGATGTATAAATTCCATTTCAGGTCTGTGTTGGATTTAAGTCCCAATAGGTGCTCAAGGCACAGGGCCTACCTGTGAGAAAAACCATTGATCACGATAGGTGAAAATTCATGGTCCACTGAGTGATGATAGAATGTATCTAGTTTCGTTTTTGAAGCATTAAATTTGACCAGCCAGTTTTCCCCCCCACTGAGCTGTTAAAGCTAGGTCAGAGGAAAGATTGGCTGCCATGTTCTGATCAACTAGAGTTTTGGAGGTATACACATATACTGTTGTATCATTGGCATAGATATTCACAAATGATTGTAGTCTGAGATATAGCAAATCTTTGCATCATAAGATAATTTGAAATAGTTTTTGTTAAGTAGAAAATTGCTTGAAAGTAGAAATGTGTATTTATTTTTATGTCTGTATTCTCTATTATTTGAATGTTTATTATTAACCAGTACAGCTTATGGCATCACTCTTGGAAAACCTGTAGTGAGTCTGATTATTAATGCAAGAAAAAAAGAAAAAAAAACTGTATAAAATGATGACTTTAGTATTTACATTTTTAGATGCAACAGATGGTGTTTGGACCCAACAGAAGACCAATTTTTTTTTAATGTCGGATTGTCTAGTATACTTATTCCAACAGGACTATACAGTATTAATGAAAACAAAGCTATGCATTAACTTAGAAAAAAAAAGAATCAAATAATAAAAAAAAAAAAACATTTTGGGACTTAATTTAGCTGACAACCTTATTTAATTGGTAGATACTTATTTATCTCTCAGTCAGTCAATCAGTCAAACTTGACTGTAATGAAAAATGGGCTGAGCTAATGCAATCCATTTTATAATTTTCATTGTATGGATTATTTACTTAAGGAGGTCAGTAATATTTGAGGATTATTGTTTCAAACATATTTCTGTTGACATTAAAAATAATCTATATAGTTACCTCATTTATTCAGTCATACACTGTACAGGTAGTGTAACAGTTATTGGTGTGAAAATTGGAATCTGAATGTCAAGTTCAAATTCTAAATCTGTTTATTTCATTTTTATACTAATGCCCTTGGAAAAGGTATGAATCCATCTTCCTTCAGCTATGGGTTAAACAAGTAGGGCAGACTGGACTTTTTGCATTGGCTGGAATCCAGTTTAGAAGAAAAATGCTGAATTCAAATATAGTCTTAAGGTGTGTTATATTTATGGGATAAAGTGCTCAATATCAGAGATAGTGTGTGTAAATATAAAAGTGAACATTGAAGTCAATGCTTAGCGGTGACAGGTTGTTTCATGCTAGACGCAATTGTCAGGCCCTGACGATTGCATCTAGCATGAAACAGCCTGTCGGAATCTAAACATTGACTTCAATGTTCACTTTCATATATATATATATATATATATATATATATATATATATATATATATATATATATATATATATATATATATATATATATATATACTAGCAGTAGAGCCCGCCATGTTCGGGATATAACAGTAAGAGATAGATCAAGTATCCACCATCATAAAGACTGAAAAATAAAATTGACAAAGATTATTGTTTAAGGTTGACGGACACACATGTCGTAATTAGTTTTTTTTTTTTTTTTTACGAATTGGTCAAACTCAAAGAAAACATTGTTTTCTACCGATTGAATAGAATTTTATTATAAACAATTGTCTTGTAAATGGAATTTTTAAAGCATTCTGAATGTAAAAATAAAGAAAAAAGTGTGCAAGACAAGAAGAAACACTACATGCCAAAAAAAAAAAGTGTATTTTTGTTTTATCGGCTGAAAAATGTAGGAAATCCGATCCCATATATAAAGGAATACACACTCACAAACAACCTTTTTTAATTAACGTTTTCAAAATTTTTATTTGTTTTTTCCCATTTTAGTAGAACCACGCAAGGTAATTTTATGTAGTTTGAAGTTTTGTTGAAATC
Source organism: Acanthosepion pharaonis (assembly GCA_903632075.3). NCBI lineage: Eukaryota > Metazoa > Mollusca > Cephalopoda > Sepiida > Sepiidae > Acanthosepion > Acanthosepion pharaonis. The sequence goes on from CAHIKZ030001112.1 coordinate 3,545,921, forward strand.
GGGTTAAAAAATGTAGGAAACCGATCCAATATATAAACGTTATAGACACACACACAGACACACAATCTGCTTTTTATAATAAGTAAGATTATCTAACAAATCTTATTCATTTAGTCGCCTTTTCTGTAATATATAATATTACATATATATATAATAAGTGAAGTTTTGTTGAAATCGGTTGAAAAATGTAGGTAGCCTTTCTGTAATCTTTTAGTTTTACAATTTATGATTTTTACTTATTGAATACAGTAAAAAAATTGCATATTTTGCTTTTTGGTGATTCATAATTAGAATTTGATTTGAATATATTTTCCACTGTTTCTAATACAAAAAAATATTAACTTTATTTGAGTTTATTAATTATGATCTAACAAATCTTATTCATTTAGTAGCCTTTCTGTAATACTAATCTTTTACAATTTATGATTTTTAATTATTGAATACAGTAAAAAAATTGGACACCATGTGTATTTAAAGTAGTTTCCCGTTCTGGTTATTATTTTTAGTTAGGACTTGTATATGTTTAGATTTCATTATCTTTCCCTAAAGATAAAGAATTTATTCCGACGTTTGTATTCGTACAATCAGTAGAGATCGTTAGATTATTGTTTAAGGTTGACAGACACGCATGTCTTAATTGGTTTTTTATTTTTTTTTATTTTTTACGAATTGGTCAAACTCAAACAAAAACATTGTTTTCAATTGTTATGAGTCTACTGATTGAATAGAATTTTATTAAAAATAATTGTCTTGTAAATGGAATTTTTAAAGCATTCTGAATGTAAAAATAAAGAAAAAAGTGTGCAAGAGAATAAGAAACACTACATGCTAAGTTAAGCTTGGTTCAAAATATTTTAAATAAACAGTATAATTTCTGTTTTTATTAAAATTAGTTTTGAAAAAATGATAATTGATTTTTAAAAGAATATCAAAGTAAGATTTTAATCTTTTTTATCAAATCGAAAAAAATGATTGAAAATGATTATCTGTCCTTTTTTTTTTTTTTTTTTTTTTGACCAAAAAAAAAAACAATATTTTTAACGAAAATTTCAGACGTGCTAGGAACGATTAAAAAATGTAAAAAAAAACCCCAAAATACTTTGATCTTTCCTCTTTAATAATAATATGAACATTAGACGATAAAATTTTGTTTTCGTCAAGTTCGGCGTCTTTTTCATCATGCTATGCTCTTTTGTTTACATTTTCGTGGGTGAGTTGTCCCCCTTTCATTCTCACGATGTGTCTTAATCGTGTTTTCAAAATGATTTTATTAAAAAACAACTGTGTTTTTCCCATTTTCGCCCCGTTAGAACCACCACAAGGTAATTTTATGTAGTCCTGTGAAGTTTTGTTGAAATCGGCTGAAACATGTAGGAAATTCGATCCAACATATAAACGTTACAGACACACACACACAATCTGCATTTTATAATAAGTAAGAGATATATATATATATATAATATATATATATATATATATATATATTGGTGCCCTTATGGCTAATGAGTTACTGGATTCCTGATATACACTGACACAATATATTTAAACTTTTGTGCTTAGCAGCTATTTAAAAATAACAAAACCAAAAACAAATTCTAGCATTACCATAGCACAATGTTTCTCAACCTTTTTAACCAACAGCACACCTAGGATTAAATGAAAATATTATCACACACTTAGCAAAATTTTTAAAGGGTATACATTTAAATGTTATGAAATAAAACTATGTATTATACAAAAATACACACAAATATTAACTTACTTTATTTCAATGTTTCTATTTAACTATTTGTGCAGCTTATTTAGTGTGAAACTATTACTACTTCTACACATGCACACGTGTATGCCATGACAATATTTTACAGCACACTTGTGAAGATTGTGCAGCATACTAGTGTGTCATGGCATGGTGATAGAGGATCAATGCCATAGCAGGTCAAGCTCTCTGTTTAATTTGGTGCATTATATTATGAAAAACTCATACTAGAAATATCTGTTAGTTAATTGGTCCACAACTTATATTCATTAATTTGTTGTGTTAAAGCTGGTTGCTGAAAAGAAAGTAAACGTATGCAATCAGAACATTTTAAATGGAAACATATCATATTGCTAAATTGCAGGAGTCAGCAGTAGTAGCTATCTTTTATAGTAAATTGCCAACTTTGTTAATTGTATTATTTTCAGAAGAATCATTATCATTCCAAGAGTTGTTTAGACTCATTTGTTTAAATATTTATATTTTTCTGTTTTAGAATTCAGGCAGACTTGCTTATAAAGTAGTTTTGACAGATTGTAATTAGATGATCACATAGTTATGATTTGAATTCAGTTTTTGTCCATAAATTGATACCATAAATTTCAAATGTCTATTTCTAAATGATACAGACTGGCCCTTTTCAAGGTTCTTAAAGTGTGTAACAGCTACCTACTGCTGAATTGGTAAGGTAGTTATGGGAGAGCAGTTTGCTTAAGCGCTTAATCATCCACTCATATTGGTATGTCAGGGACATGACATTTTTGTTAAGATATCTGGCAATAGGACATAGTACAGGGATGTAGATTCAAGCTTTTCTCTTTATTGCAAAGTAATTACAAGAAGCCCAATCAGTATTTAAACAGTTTGTCAATTCTGAAAATCTTCATGTTACTTTGCAGGTCTTATTCTGTATAATACAAAAATAGGTTCTCCCCAAAAAAGTGATACCTAAGTTCAAAATATATTTAAAAAGAAATTAAAAATCTTTGAAGCTTTAATTTTAGTTTTAATTTCAAACCTATAGATTAAATTTGATATTTCCAATAAGCAAAATACATTGTACTTTAAACCAAATTTAAATTGATTGGAATTTTTGTTTTTTTTCTTTTCTACTTATCAGTAAATATCTACTTATCTGGCGTTTTGGCTTCTGTCACATTCCCACTGTTATAATGTAGCTTTCCTGTGTCTTTTTCATAAATATTTTCATTGTAATTGTTCTGGTAAACTTTCCTCTTAGGTACCTTGACTTTACAAATATAAATGCAGTACTAGATTGGTAGCTAAGTTGTTTTACACTTGAAATGTTTAGATGTTACCGTAATTTCTATGCTAACAGTTTCATCTCTCACACTTCTTGGAAATCTCTTCCAGTTTCTTGCTCCCAGTCAACTTTGATCTTTAAAAATTTAAATGCGATATCAATGATTATCTTTTATCTTAATTCCTGTTCTTCTCTTGTTCTCTCTCCTTAATAATATTTTACTTTTTCTTATACTTTCACACTTAGTAACCTCTTGCATCTTAATGGCTTTATTGCCTTACTTGGTGTGAAATGTTTTAAGAAAAATCTATAAATTTGTTCATATTGACAGATCTGTTAAAACAAAATAATTCCCTTTATTAAATCTTTCAAAAATAAAATATACTTTTCTGGAATGTTATTTGATGCAAATTAGATGCTAATATTTAATTAATCTGAACTGAAACAAATATTAGTTTTAGTTTAAAATATTGCAGAAAAGCATTTTTTAACATGGTGTTTTTTTCTGATGTGTTGAGTGATTTATTGACAGCCTGATGTTTAGAAAATTTAACTGAGGAGGACAGAACTGAAAAAAATGACATAATACATACAATGTGAATGCCTTTTTTATATAATATTTATATACTCATGAGTCTTAAAATTTTTAATATTTTAAGTATTCTAATATTTTATTGAATTTTAGGTACACTGGCATTATAACCTTACTTATTAAGATGCTTGTTGAGAAAATGTTAGAAAATTACCAATGAATTTTAAATTTAATATAGATACCTGTCTTATTTTTTGATAATGCCATGTATGGATGTCCGTATTTACAAAAATTGATATAAAAAACAAATTCAAAATTCTTTTTAAAATACTGAATTGTAAGCTTTTCCATTTATGATTAGTAAATATAGTTTTACTTTAATAAGAATATCACTTTGCCACTACAAATTAATGTAGAATTGTAAAAGTTTATAAATTATTCTAATGAAAATGATTCTTGTAAAAATTCATTATTCAGCAAAAAAAAAAAAAAAAATGATTTTTTTTTAAGGCAGTATGTTTTATTTTAAAACAATCAATAGCTCTTCTAATTATATAATGTCTTAGTTTTATTGCATTTTTTATTTTATGATTCAGGGCAGATTTTCTGTAACTGGGGGTCATGTTTGACCATAAAATTTTGATGATGTAAATCTTCAAGGACTTGTCCTTTTTAATAATATAAACATTAATGCAAAAGAGAATTTCTTGAAATGTCATAAAATGAAATCAGTGGGCGTAACAGATGTAAACTAACTATATATATATATATATATATATATATATATATATATATATATATATATATATATATATATATATATATATAAAATATGAAAATTTCTCAGAGTTAACCTGTAGAAAAAACAATATTTATAAATATAAATGACGATAGGAAAACTGTAGTTATTGCTGACATGTTTTGTCCAATGAGGACTTTTCTCAAAGCAAAGAATGAAATGAATTTAAAGAACGTAACAAAAAACAGAATGTTCTTAACAACTGGAGGAATGTAGAGAATGCTATTTTCATATTGTTAACTGAAAATAACATCAGTTATTGTCACGTGTGGAGAATATTGTCATAACTGTGTTGGCGGATTCAACCATTTTCTTTTGATTTTACAATATTGTTGTGTACGTTTGTTTGGCAGAGCAGTAATTTTGTTAAGAAAGGTGAAATAGGGAAAAAGCCTGGGCGTAGATTAATATTTGGGTAATATTCTATGGAGGCACTCTCTAGAATTTTCCTTCTGTGTGAGTTATTTTCTTTTTTTTTTATGAGTGTAGCATTTTTAAAATCCAAATTATAGTTGAATTTATTTCTATGTATGACTAGTGCATTAGCTAAGTTGTTTTTTGTGAAGTCTCTTTTGTGCTCATAAATGTGTTTTTTTAAATTTCTACTTGTTTCTCCAATATATTGAGAGCAACAGTTTTGGCAATTTATTTTATAAATGCCTGCTTCAGAAATATTACTGATCTGATTGCATCTGATTGTTAAGGCTACCAGTGCTTTTGGTAAACTTCCCCATCGCTTGTGGAATGAGCGAGGTATTCAACTGGATATGAAAATTCGGGCTTACAGAGCTGTTGTACTTGCCATCCTTTTGTATGGCTCAGTTGTGGACTCCATACAGGTACCATATGCGCCATCTGGATGTTTTCCATAAAATCTGTCTGTGTGCAATCTGTGGAGTTAAGCTTCAAGATAGGATATCTAACGTAGACCTGTTTAACAGGTGTAATATTGGAGGAATCGAGATTTTTATCATACAGTCTCAGTTACGGTGGACTGGTCATGTCTTGAGAATGTCTGATGACAGGATACCCAAGATCCTAATGTACAGCCAGTTAGATCAGGGATACAGGAATGTAGGATGCCCATGGCTAAGATACAAAGACAAGCTGAAAAGCAACTTGTCAGCAGTCAATATACCATATAACACCCTTGAGCGCTTAGCCTTGGAGCGGGTAGAATGGACATCAACATGTTTTAGTGGACTCAGCAATTTTCAATCTGCTTGTCTGAATCATCTTCAAGAAGTGAGAGCAAGATCTAAAAGGTCAGCCAATATAACAGTGATTTCCTCTTACAATCCTCACACTTGCTCCATATGTGGCCTCCTTTGTAAATCACTAGCGGGTCTTAAATGCCACTTAGGATTATCGCACATAATTTCATAACTGAATCAATAAGCTGTCAGATCCAAATAACGAACGTCGAAACTGACGGGAGTGCCCATTATATTGATATATATATATATATATATATATATATATATATATATATATATATATATTGATGGTTAATGAACTAGTTTCACAAACTACATGCTAATGTAATGCTTTGATCCTCTCTGAGTTCTCAACTATTGTGTCCTTGTGGCAGACTAAGCTAAATGTTAACAGAAACTTGCCATAAAATGATGATTGTCAAGCTCATCTTATAGTTTAGTTGCTAATTTAGGGAATTTGGTCTTCTGTAGCTGTTCCAATATTGTGCCTCTGTACCTGACTGATAAGGGTGCTTTCTGTGAGTAATCTTTTGCAAACTCTTGATCTCTCAAACCATTGCTTGTAAGCTTCAGCTTCATTGGGTACTCAACTATTATGCCAGACTACAAGAGGTATGGAATTCTTGGCCCAACCCACTTTCCAAAATCAGTATTTCACTGACCAAATATCAGAATATTGATATTAAGAAATTGTTGTGGTGAAAAACTTTTCAGCATCTCCTTGCAAATATCCACTCTATCACTATGTTCTAAATTATTAATTTTACTAAGCATTCCTACTTTATAGAAAGAAATAAAATCTTGAACTTATCAAGAACTTGATCTAAGCTAAAACTTAAAGTTGTTAAGTGTCTTGATATTTACTAATCATAGTACAACCCAATGTTAGTAAATCTAATTAGGAAGAGTGTGTAGCACCAGTCTTCCAACTGGGAATAGTGGGTATTTACTTAGCTTAGTCTAACACAATCATAGCACAAATGGACAAGAACAGTGCAAGAGATATTGTATTCAAAGTGGGGGATGGCTTGCATGCCTTGAAAATCATCTTTTGACATTGTGGTCTTTTACCTGGACTCTATTACAATAGCAAGTGCATGAGTAATAATATTTACTTCTGTACAAAGCGATGAATGTTGCAATACACCCATCTTTTCAATGGGTAGGCTGTATGATGAAAAAGTAATAAACATTTGAAAATCTTGGCTTTTTATCATAGCTAACCTCATTCCCCAATAAATAAATATATAACTATTTCATTTATGAGGCAGGTGGCCAAGCTGTTATGTTTTCTTTTTGTAAGACAGATTATTGTACACATAAAAGAAATTAAGGTAGGGAAAAATAATGAAAAAAAAAAAACATACAAAATTTAAAACAATTTAAATTGATTTGCTTTGCTCTTTTGATCTGATAGCTGTGATTTTTGCTACAAAATGGATGAAGTCCTTTTTCAATTGCTTCTGGAAACTGATATTTTTCTGAATTAAGAACACATATATTATCAATAAATAAATTTTTAAAAATTAGTTAAGTATAGATTGAATTCATCCTTTAAGTAGGTTTCAGATGATGGCATGACAGCTGAACATTCCTACTTTTGGTTAAACTCCAAATTCAGTTAAATTATTTTCCATTCTTGATTATGTATTGAGAACTTCCATCGACAAACATCATGATTTAGGTTTTACTTTATCACCAAGACACTCAAGTCAATATTCTGCAAGAAAGCTGACAGATATTAACTATGCAGATGACCCAGTTATCACTGCAGACACCATTACCAATGCCACAGTACTCTTACATCCTCTAGAAAACACTGCCAATGATATTGGATTCTATGTCAATGCCTCTAAAACTGAATTCATAGGCTTCAACCAACAAGGCACAATACAAACTCAGGTGAATCAATAAAATCTGTCAAATCTTTTACATAGCTAGGAAAAGAGATAAATTCTACTGAAAAGGATGTGAAAATTTGCATAGCTAAAGACTGGGATGCCTTTAATAAAATGGACATAATCTGGAAATCTGATCTACCAGACAACCTCAAACAGATTCTTTTGCACCACTGTAGAGGTAGTGTTAATGTACGGTGACACTGCCTGTATGACAAGGTAACTTTTTATTGGCAAATATTGTAGTCTTTAAATTTCAAGGCAACAATTTGGAATGGATTGGTGAGGGTTAATCTAGTCCTTATTAATTTTTCCAGGCATGAATATTTGTCGAGAGACCAGGTGTGACCTTGAATTGGACAGGTCAGAGCATATGTTTTTGATTTTGCTTCTGATAGATATGTCAGCTGAATATTTTGGGGGCAATGGCTCTAAATGAAATGGTGTAATTCAAAAAATAGGATTTGGTCTTTTAAACAATGGAAAATTAAGTTATTTTGGCATGTAAACAGTTTGATATGTGGGCAGAGAATTATGTATAAAATCAGCTCTATTGAGGCAGCTTGGGATGCCAGACAGATGGGTCATCAGACACACATGCAGTTGCACACTTGTGCAAGGAAAGGAACCCAATATTGATTTGAATTTCTGATTGAACCTTACTGAACACACAGATTGAGATTCCAAGTCGCCACCTAATCGTTTTGTGTTAACAGATGCCAAATATATTCAATTGTAAATTATTTTATTCACCATCATTAAATCCTCTATATTTACCCAAAACTGGCATTATTATTTCTTTGGTAAGAGCTTGACCTTATTTCCAGTCAGCCCAGTTGTCAACAAGAAGTTTACTGTGGCTTATTGACTAAGAAGACAACTTTCTTCGTCAGTCAAAATCACATGAAGAAACAAAACTGGATGATCGGTGACTTATACTCACACTAATCCTTAAACCATTTTGGAAGCTGTATAACTCTCTTTATCCAATAGTGATGCGAGGATTGAGATATTGGAACAAACGTGGTCTGAACTGAGTGGCTGCACATTGACGGAAAGCAAGACTATACCAACGGGGCCTATGAGACATGTACAAGAAAGGAGATTACACCTGGACATTACCTGAAAATCCTAGAGACTAATCTTGATGGAACTTACACTAGGATGATTGAGAGCTATACTTAACATTTCTTGGAGAAAACATCCAACTAAATCACAGCTCAATGGACCTATCCCTGATATTTCTACAATCTTACATGAACACAGAGCATGCTTTGCAGGACACTGCTGGTGAGCAAGACAAGAACTTGATCTACTGATTTAAGAAGATAGACTGCAACAAAATGGATTTTCTAGATTGGAGGATATTTGACCGAGAAAGTTGTGGTGATGAAAAGTAGATGTTAGATGAAGAAATATTTAAATTACTATTGTAAATCTTGGAAGTCAAGTAATTTCTGTTTAAATTTCTAGGATGAGAAGTTATCATTATTTAAATTTGGACTAATGTCTCCATCTTTATTGTTCATGTGGCAATAAGCTATTGGATTAAAGCATTGGTTTGTGAATTAGGTGACCTAGTAATTGTGAATTTAATTCCTGACTTAGTGGAAAAGAGGGTGGGCAATTACTGTGCAATACTAAAGATGTCCCTAGATCAGAAGAGAGCAGAACAAGAAAAATTTATCTCTGTAGATTAAATAAAATGTTTAATTTGAAATTCCTGAAGATTGATTGCCTGAAGAAGGTCAAAGAACACAATGGTCAAAACATTCAAGTAATATATCAGAATGTCCTCATCTAATTAAAACCATCTCTCTTGCTTTTTCTCGTGGGTCTGTTAAATTTAGTGAACTTTAGGAAATGTCAAATTCTACCTGTTATTTTATTTACGAGATTATAACATTCTCATTCTTTTATCTGTTACATTTTGGTGTACTTGTAATAAATTTTGAGGGTGTGCAGGTGGTGTAATGGATAGTGGCTTGAAATCTGAAAATAAAGTTTGAATTCTAGTTGGATTCATTACATTCACTTATGCATAAATACCCTTGGGAAAATTATGAATCCGCCTCCGCTCCCCGGCTATGGGTTAAATGATAGAACTTGCATCTGGAAAAATTACTGTTAATCTCAAATTGTTAATGCAACATTCACTAACAAAAAAAATATTATTCTTATAATTCAAAATGTTTCCACTTTAAATATCCTACAAGGGATTGATAAGCCATAAAAAACAAAATCAATCGATTCTAATGAATTATGATTAACAACTGATGTTGTTTTACCTCTCCACCTAAGATTTAAGTATATATCTGCATTGCCTGCCCCAGGAATTGAACATTACTAGCACTTTTATCTATTCCATCATATATCAAAACAATGACATCTTAAATTGTGAAACTTTTCTTGGCACTGCACTTAATTCAGTGGTGTATATCAATTATATAGATTGAATATTATGAAGTGAACATTTTAGATCAAAATTAATTAATAGCACAGAATGTCAGGCATTATTGATCCACATTTGCATGTGTGTATATTTCTTAAAAATTATCAAATATTATAGGCTTTTAACTGAAAAGTTCTCAAACTGATCAAAAAGATTAATAAACAAAAAAAAACAACTGATATTTTGTCTTTTGTCAGATTTTGGGAAGAGGGTTAGGACAAGAAGTTTTTAGCACTCCCTGTATAATTAAAAAAAATATTTTTCTTTGAATATTGTTGATACTAAACTACTGTTTATTCTCTAAATTGTATGAAATTATTTGACTGAAAATGATCAGGTATATTTTATAGATTGCAGTTTATTTGTATTTGACTTTAAGATGTATCATTATTTTTAATCATATTTTTCATTTTGAAACTAGTTGTTTATGTAAGCCATGAAATTATGAGTAGTGTTGATGAAACAAGTACATCTGAACTTTCATTCATTCAAATGATTATTATATATCTATTGATATAGTAAACTGCTATGTTTGCTATATCAATATATATATATATTTATTGACATAGTAAATATATATTTTCTATATCAATAAATATATAAGTGTTTTACTATAGAAAAGCATTGTGGATGACAGTGTTTTATGTAACTCTTGATTTAAAGGATAGGATTGATTAAACAAATATGTCAAAACTTTCATTATATTGTGACAACAAATTCTGAGGAAAAAAAAATGAGAGCATAATCATAGTTGTATATTAACAATGACAATGCATTTGAACTCAGTATGTTGGCATAGCTTCAGCATACCTTAACACTTTTCACACTCCCCTTCTCCATTATGTTTTAACCAAATAAATATTTCCATCAGAAAGAGAAAACAACTGATAATTAATCATCAGAGTTTTTTCTTTTTTATCTTAAAATTCTTTTAGTAAATTTTGGCATTCAATCTGTATGTTGTATATTAAAAATTAGTAAATAAGGGATTGTCAGTAGTCAGGAATCCTTGAGGTATAAAATTATCATTATTATAGTATACCATTATTAGCCTTTCCATTCAGACTAGCACTAATCTTGGTTTTGTAGTCACAACATATTGACCATTGTGCTCTTGACTATTAATTAAAACATATTTGGTTCTCTGGCAATTGTGAGTTTAATCTCTGGGTTTGGTGGTGCTGGAAAGTTATGTACACTGGTTCAGTGAAAAACCTGGACAAGTAACATAAAGGGGAATTAGACAATGGGGGGTGGATTAAGTCATATGTAATATTCCTTAAGTATGGAAAAATGGAATGAGAACATTCTACTCTATGGCTTGAGTAAAGGGTTTGTTTTGAAATTCCAAGAAGGTTATCAAATACAATTACAAACATTTAAGTAAGGCTGGAGAGTAAAATAGCTGAAACATTGAATATAACAACCAATACAAAAATACTCTTTCAAATGGAAAGGCATTGTCAGTGGTCAATTAAGAATTAAGGCAAACATTACTTGAAGAATAGGACTGTCGTATGCATTATAAATTAGTGATAATGACATACTCTTGCTTTTGATGGCCAAATTGGAGCAATAACATACCCTTTTTTATTTTTAGTTATTAATATCAAACTTATTCAAGAGAAATGACCTTATCATCAAATAGATTTTAACATGCTAATGCTCCAGTTATTTTCTAAAGCAAGAAAAATGTGTTTATAAGTAGTATACCTAATTATCTTTCCAGATCTGCTCAATTTGACTGATTACAATAATGATTGGGCTCATGACATCTCATTGTTATATTTTTACATTTTATGCAAGAGTATATTTGGATAACTAATGAACTTACAGCCACATCATTTTGAAACACAGGTTCCTGTATGATCACTGAAGTTAAGCATCTCAGGCCCTGATCAGTACCTAGTGATTGCTAGGCAATACCAGTTGCTGTAAACTTGGATGTACTGGTGGTGTAATGGATAATGGGTTGGAATTGTTAATTGGAAAGCCAAGTTCTAATTCCTGTTGGGTTAGTTATATTCACTTACATACAAATACCCTTGAGAAAGGTGGCCCTGTCAGCTGGGGCTGTAGAATATGCTGACTGCACCTCTGTAGAGGGGTAAGACCCCTCCCCTATGGGGTGTCCTGGGAATTATGATAAACTACATCTGCATCCAAGGGTAAGACGATAAACTATGTCCAACAGCAAAGCCTCTGATCAGGAGGCTTTGAGGAGTGTGGAACCACCTCTTAATTGCTGATGTTCCCAGGTCCACCCAGACCTGGGGTGGCAGCACCTGTTAGGGTCCCAGCTATGGGTAAATAGTTAACCCAGAAACTGAGGTAAAAGGCATAAAAGTGTAAAAATAGGTTTTAATACCAGAAATACTTTGTAAAAAAGTTATTACCAAAAAATAATTTTTGAGGAAAGAGAAAAAAAATTACCAGCAATATGTTTTTGAAAGAGAAAATTTTTTACCAGCAATACATTTTTGAAAAATAATATTACCAGCTATACGTTTTTTGAAAAATAATATTACCAGCTATACGTTTTTTGAAAAATAATATTACCAGCTATACATTTTTGAGAAAAAAAATATTAACAGGAATAGATTTTTGACAAAACAAAAATATTACCAGAAAAGTAAAATGTTGTTGGTATTAAATGACCCCTTGAAGTTGATATGCTGTAAAACAAACCAAACCAAACCTTGGGAAAGATATGAATCCACCTCTTCTTTCCCCAGCTATGGGTTAATTAGTAAGATTTGTATCACTAAACCATTATCTCAAAAAAATAAATTCTTACAATCTAAAAATATTTTCTGGCTCTATATAACTTGCAAGGATTTGATAAGCTGTAGAAAATAAATGAATTAATCAAAAGTACTAATTATTTATTAATGGTCACTACCAAAATATTGTTATATATTCTTTCTTTAATCATTTCACTCAAAGCAAGGTGATAATACCACTATGATGTAAGCAGTTACTGAAAGGGAAAGAATCTGAGAAAACCTTAGTAAGGAGAAAGCACAATAAAAGAACATGTTTCAAAAAGACAGAAGATGGCAATAGATGTTGCATTTAAATTTTTGAAGATCATAGATCATATATCTTGGAGATACTCAAATTTGTGCACGTGTTGAATTTTGGTATCTAGAATGTTTTAACAGAGGATGAAAAATGCAACACTGAAATCCAAAGGTGCATTAGGATAATGAAAGATACCTTCTCAAAAATTTAAGCAAAGTATTGAGGAACAGGAAAATTTAATTAAAGACAAAGAGTACTGAACAGTTATCAGTATTCCTATATGGCAGTGAATGCTACACCATCTCATCACAGATGGAGAAGAGATGAGGCAACAGAAATGTTGTTCTACAGAAAGATGCTGAGAATACCATAGTCTGAATATGTGAGTAATGACAGTTTTAGAGAAAATGGAAGCAAAAAGGACATTTATACATAACATCAGAAAGAGAGAACTGAAATTTCTAGGGCAAATAATGAAGAAAGAGTGCTTGGGAAATTTCATACTCACAGGTCATCTTGAAGGCAAGAGAGACAGAGGAAAGCAGTGCATAACTTACCTAACGAGCTTGTGTAAATAGTTGACAGAACAAGGATTAGGAGACATAGCAAAAGGACAAAATTTACTAAGAGCTACAAAAGATAAGAAGTTGTGGATAGTCACAAAACATGGAGAATTGAATGTCAAAATGTGTCCAGAATAAATGCAATATAAAGAATGAGTTGAACTTTTGGAAATACAGAAATTTGAAAATTTGTTTTTTGAAATTAATAACCAACATTTAGTTTTTTAATTACAACAATAACTTAAATTTTAGTTATTGGACTTTGAAATAGTTTTAATACATTTATTTTTCATTTACTTTATTTTAATATGAAAATCTCTCCTTAAATTGGGTCAGCTTTGACAATTTTTATGCCTTATTCACTGTTGTATGAGTTGAAATATCTTGAAAATGAATGCCTTCATTCATGCAAGGGGTTAATATATAGATATTAATTCTTATCTAGTTTGTTAATTTTAGGTACTGTTGTGTTGTGATGGTTAACAAGTTCATCTTACAGCTCACTACTGCACCATTTTGTATAAATATAACATATCCATAGGAGTAGATAGGTTTGTCTATTGTCCGATATACATTCCTTCTGGGTTTTTTAAACAGGAATAGAGGTCCATCCCTTGTTTCCTGTTTAAGATTGGATTTTAGGTAGACCTTTGTGTCTCTGTGACATTACCACCTTGCTTGAGATGAATTATATATATATATATATATATATATATATATATATATATATATATATAAAAAAAGAACAGTAAGATATAAAATCCGGTGTTCTTATAGATATTTTTATTTTTACAAAATAGTGCTCAATGTAAATTTACAGAGCATTAATATTATAAATTAATTGATTTAAAATATGTTTTTTTTTTCGCTACACAGTTCCAACCATGTTTCAGAAATAGAAGCTAAAAACCCCGAATTTAATTTTGCAATTAAATTAAAAGCATTAGTTCCATTTCATCTTCAAGCGGATTTTGGAGTAACTTTCAAAAATTACCGGGTTTTAAAGACACAGCTAAAATCACGTTTCCATGGTTACAGAATATTCTACTTAAATTGAACAAGGGATGTCTAGATTTTCCTTATGTCAGTATCATTGTATCAGTTATTAGCTACAATTTGGTAAGGGGTAGGGATGTATTTTACAATGAAACCTGACATCAGTTGAATGGATGCCGTCTGGAAAAAAAAAAAAAAAAAAAATTATTGTTAACGTAAAAAAAAAAATTTCAACGTCAATTTTTTTTCTTTTATAAATTTAAAGATTTTCGGGGTTTTTTTGATCATAATACTTTTTATTTAACTACGATTTGAAATATTCTCCTTTTAATTTTTATTATACTATATTCTTTTTTTAAGAACAGTTAAATGTATTAGAATCCATTATATTATGTAGGATTATTTTAACATCAAGTTTAAGTATGTATATGAGGTTACAATTTTTTTTTTTTTTTTAAAATTTATGACTATGACGGCAAAAATGGTTACTTAATTTCACTGATTTAGCACAGACTACAAAACTATCTAAGTCATTTCTCAGATTTAGTAAACTTTATATATTAATTAATTAATTAATGTATTTATTTTAAATATATGTAACCTAAGTAATAAAGTTTCATATGTATGTACAAAGAACAATGTGTCATACATTACCTTACATCATCTAGCTTTTGTTATAATTTCATTTTTCAGTAGGTGTTTTATTGGATTCATTCAAGTGCCTGTAGTACATTTATTATAGAGGTGTTTCGATTAGCATACATTTTATTTAACTACAATTTTTAAAAGATGCTTATGTTTGAATACGTTTTAACTACAATTTTAAATTTTAAAATTTTAAATACAAGTTTAAAATATTTTCATTGCTATTCCAATAGACTTTCTTTTTTTTTTTTTTTTTAATATATATTATTTAAGGAAAATTTTTGACAATGACGGCATATAATAGTTATTTCATTTCTCTGATTCAGTAAATTTTTATTTTTTATAAACTTAGTAATATATAGTTTCTCTTGTATGCATAGAGGACACGGGTCGTTTAATGATCTACAAATTCTAGCTTTTCTTATTAACTTCCATTTTACTGTAGGTGTTTTATTTGATTCTTTTAGATGCCAGAAATATTTTGAGAGAGATGTTTGATTTTTTATATCTATTTATTCTAAATGAAGTTTGATGTTGGTTGAATCTTTTTTTGAATTCATGGCTAGTGCAACCTATATATATTTTTATGTTATCAGGACTTTCAATCGAAGAGATATTGCATTGGTATACTAATGATTCAGTGCGACATTTATTTTGTAGTGGGCAATTTTGAGGATTTCTACAGTTACATAGTTTTTGTTTATTTCCATCAGTTTTTATCTTAATTTTTCCATTGTCTAATTTTTTTTTTTTGGTTTTGGTATAAGTGTTTATTTAAGATATTAGCATTATGGTTCTTAATGATTTTTTTTCTAAGTTTTTGTACAGCTATAACTTAATTTTAGTGTGTTTTTATTGAAAATAGTACTTAGTTTACTTTCACTAGGAAAATGCTTGACTATTAATGCGAGGAATTTATGTCCTAATCTGTTCTTTACCATTTGGTTATATGGGGGAGTATACCAAATAATCTTTCTACATCTGTTTTTTCTATGCTTTCCATTTTCATTTTTTATATAATATAATATATATATATATAGTGCATATAATATATATATAGTGCAATGGATAAATTGTCATCTAAATTATGCAAAAATGAAAGTAACACTGACATCTCATTTTAACTGATATATTTACCAAATTACACAAAAATATCTTGAAGTACTAAAGAGTAAATTTATTCAATAAAATCACCATTGGCTTCTACCATGGCCTCCTGCATCTCTTCTGGATGGTCTACTTATTGTTGGTGAGTGCTGTCATAATCCTTGCCTTCAGTTCATTTTGGTGTTACAAGAATCTTTGTTGGTCTCTTGCTCAACTGCACCCCACACATAATAATCAATGGGGTTGCAGTCTGTAGAGTTAGGTGGCCAAATGTAAGGGGTAAGTGGTTGCAGAAATTGTTTGACAGCCATCACTGGATTCTCCTGCTTGTGTGGCATGGTGCTGAGTCCTGTTGCCAGACATAGCAGCCACCCTCTTGGCCCAGGGCAGCATTAGCTCTTCAAGGCACTTGATGTAGGTCTCCATGTTGATCTGAGGCTCTGGGATGATGAATGTAGGCATAATGTCACCATCACTAGTGATCACTTGACACACCATGATGTTGACTGAATATTTGTTTTTCATCTCTCTTGGTACATCTTTTGGCGACACATCAAGCCAATGGTTGTTCTGTGTGTTCTCCATCTTATCCTGGTAGAGAATTTTCTTCTCTGAGAAAAACCAAAGCATGTTTGGTTGGTGGGGATGCTTGAGTTTGTTCAAAAACTTTGTAGTGTGGGCTTTCCTCTTGTCCTTCATGGCTTGGGATAAAAATTGGCCCTTTCTCATCTTGTATAAGAAATACTGAATGTTTTCATGCACTATCTACCTGATAAGAAACTCTGACACTTCTATGTCTTGGCTATGGGCCCGATTGTCTTTGAGTGATCTTTGCCAACCATGGCCTGGATCTCACCAACAAATTCAGAATGATCAGAGTGAGTTTTCTGAGCTGCCATACCTTCATAATCCCCATTAGACTCCTCCAACTCTTTCTGAATCCTTTGCACTGATTGACAACCAAATACTCTGAAATGTTTGTATCGGAGCTTCCTGCATGACTACCAAGCATACCGTTTCCAAATTTCTGGTGGAGTGAATTGCTTCATGGTGTTCTTTTTCTCACAGACTGTGCCCAACTGACCCTATCCTACTATACTGTGCAGTCAACAAAATCAGAAACAATGTGCATGCACAAAATTAAAATATATAAAATGGTGACAATTTACCATTACTCACTGTTCTCTCATATATATTAAGCAATTAACATTTTGCAGTGAGGGGGATTTGATGTTTTCCTTGTACTTAGCGAAATGAAATGACCTGTCTATCTACAACAATTCTCTTATGGACCAACACAACAAATAGACTGATGGACAAAACAGGTTGGACTAAGAGCATACTTTGAAATTCTCTGCAACTGAAATAAACATCTGTTCTCTGTTGTGTATTGTTATATTGCAGTCTCTTTCTTTGCCTCACCAGCAATGTACATGTTGAGAGTTGGTTAACTGAAAATAAAAAAAATACTGGAATTAGGTGAAAAACTAAATAAATAAAAAACAAAAAAGAATCTTAACCAGGAGTAAGCGACAATGTAGAATGTTTCTAATTGAGAACTTTAAAATATGGACATTGGTTAAAATGCCAAGAGCTTGTTATTTCATTTATTAATTTTGTCTTTGCAGATACGTTTTATTTATATCGTAAATTTTTACATACACACATATGAGAGAGAGAAATATATAATGATTCTCTAATAGGTACATTTGAGGATTGCAGTTATGTCCATTGAAAACTGACCAAGTGTAAAAATTGATAAATATTTATCAATATTAGCATAATGTCAGAATAAATACCATTTAGATCTTGTGCATATCAAAGTAACTGACAGTTTTATTTTCTGTACTGAGGTTCTAGACAACAAAAAAATAATAAAAAGAATAAATATATTTATTTATGCTGTCATTTATTATAGAAAGGAATTGTAAGGCATCTTTTAAATTTACATTTTCTTTGTACTAATTCCTTTTCTCTCTCTCTCTCTCTCTCTCTCTCTCTCTCTCTCTCTCTCTCTCTCTTTGAACAATTTCTCACTCCCTCCTCTCTCTCTCTTATAATTATTATTTGTATTTAGAGGAATAAAATTTTCATCTTATGTTCTTTCTATCGTGCACGTGTGTGTGTGTGTGGGCGGGGGGCGTTACTATTATTGAAATTATTTCTTTGTCATGTATTTGATTCAAACTAATAGAGATCTCATTTACATTGTTTATACATACTCCTCCATCTTTTATTCTTCCTATATATATATATATATATATATATATATATATATATATAAAATGCTATTTTGGAAGTTAATTAAACATAGTCAAAATCATTCATGTTTCCTACATCCTCATTCTATTGTATATACAAATTTCAAAGCTAGTTTTAGTAATACAGTGGTTAGTTTTTATCTATTTTTTTTTTCATTTAATGCCAGGTTTCTTTAGGATGTAGACATTCATGGCTTTCCACAAATCGTTTTTACTTTTTTTTTAAAATCTGAATTGCTATAATCTTGTAGACTTTGTGAAGAAAAACTTTAAAAGTCTATGTAAATTAAGATTTGGTAAAGTGAACAAATTAGACAAGATTGGATTACAGTGGACACAAAAGAATGTTTAGGTCCACTTGTTCAAAATGTGCAAGGAGTTTATTCAGTAGAGATAAACCTTCTGATTAAGGGATTATCAGAAGGGTAAAATTAAATTTCCTTCTGTTACTCTTCTTCCAATGTGATTATCTCTTCATTTGTAAGTTCTCTGGATTCTAGATCTAAAATCCCCTTGACTTCCCACTCCAAAGAAAATTGACATGCCAGTTTTACTATTTCTCCACCCTCTAAAAAATTTCAAGTTCATGTTCACTGTCAAATTCAACATCATCATAAACATTACACTTAACATATTTTCTTCCAGATGCAATTCATGCACTTCATCACAGACTCTCAGACCATGGGGCGATTCTTCATACACTTATAAATGTTTCAAAAAGGCTTAGTTTTGGGTTGGCATCTATAGAGGCTATGGCTTGGGTGAAGGTAGTTCAGAAACAGTTTGCCTTGAATGCAGTAATCTACCCTTGGACCATGGATTGGATGAGTGGAGTTGTTTGGTGACAAAAAAAAAAAACTTCCACATCAGGATGAAGGTCATCTAGATGAGGTAGATATCCAGGCACATTATTCACCAGAAACAAAATCTTGAAAGGCATTCCTCTCTCTAAACAATATTTGCAAACTTGAGGAATAAAACAATTTTATGATTGTGTCATCCATGCTTTATGGTTAGAATAAAAGTAAACTAGCAGTGTGTACTTGATAACATTCTGGAACACCCATGGGTTTTCTGAGTGATAAATTAAGGCTTCAGCTTAAACCCCGTGGTGATCTCATGAAGCAATAGTCATCCTATCCTTATATGCTTTAAATCCAGGTATGTTTTGACTTCTTTGTGGATGTGTGTGCTGGCATCTGTTTACAAAACAATCCTGTTTCATCCACATTAAAAATTTGTTCTGATAGATATGCCTCATCCTTAATTACTTCATCTATGCTGTCAACAAAGTTACAAGCTGCTTCCACATCTGCACTTGCTACTTCTCCAGTAACTAACATTATGAATCTGGAGTCTTTTCTTGAATCTCTTGAAACAGCTAGTACTTGCTACAAATTCTTGGCTGTTGTCTTCTTGGATGCACTCCTTCAAAGTTTGAAATAGACTTCTACCCTTCATCTGCACAGTAAAAAGGCTAAATGGAACCTCATTTGGATCTGATCTTTCATCCACATATGCAGCAATTTCTCCATTTTGGGGATGCTTAGTTATGTGCAGAATCTTTATATGCTTCCCCATACTCCAACCATCTCAAGTACAAAGGAATGAATTCTGTTAACACTTAAAAAATAAACATGTTGACAGATAAGATGACCTGTCAGAAACACCTACGAAACAATAGAAATTAGATTGTGAAAGGTTGGAAGGAAAAAGGAGATAAAGAGAGGCAGAAAGTTAGGTAGAATCAGAAAAGAAAGATATTAGATAGATTCCCAAATAAGGAAATTTGACCAATATATAGAATTAGTTAATGAAATCAGTAAGTGAAAAGAACTTATATATAATTCATTTTTGATTCAGAAGAATATTTCATGTTGTTATGAGGAGATAGGTATGATATCCACAAGTAGGTCAAGATAACTAAGACAAGCTATTAAATGGGAATTGAAAAAACAGCCACCTTTTTATTAATTATAATATAAAATCCAATCCTTTATCAGTGCCAATGGGTGTTCTGCCATGCTACTGGAAGCAGTCGTGTTGTGATCAAATGCAAGCATGTTCAAAGAAAGCCAAAAATGTTTGCTGTGCACAAAAAAAATAGGCAATAATAATTGTCAATCTTTGAAGAAATGCAACAGTTACTTTGTTTCATAGGGAGGAATGTTAAACAAGAGAATAGCTTTCCTGAAATATGTTTTTCATTCTTTATTCAAGTCACAGCCATCCAAAGATGAAAGTTTATGGTAATAAAATAAATTATACAGAAACTCAAAATTTGATTTAGCATTCTCCTCATAGGATTGCTTGTCTCATGTAATATGTTGCCAAGTCAGTCATGCTGTCTGAATATTTAGTGGAACATCTTCCCCAGAAGAAGAAACCAAAGAAATAAATATGGTTGAAAAAGACACATATGTGAGTCAGGTCATCTAGAACTTAAAACATCTTGAATGGGGGAGTTGTCACATCTCCAAGACTGTGTGTGTGGGGTGGAGAGAAATAGCCACATTTTGAAAGTAAATAATTTTGTATTGTTATTTTTAAATGACTTGCGTTATAATTTATTTCTGTGGATATTTAATCTGATCACTAGCATCTGCATATTATCAATGAAAGTGCTTCATTACAGAAGTGTGTGTGAGGTAGGTAGGTAGATAAAGTTCTGAAAAGTTCAACCAAAAAATGGAATTTAAAAATTCTTGATCATTTGATCAATGGTTTGGGCTGAAAACTTTTCAACATTCCCTTTTATTCTTTTAGTAACTTTATAGTATTAAAAAAAAAACCCCAAAAAACAACTGAATTACACAATTTTGTTTGCCTTTGTTTACCATTTTCTAACATCCAAGCCAATTTCTCTCTTTTCTTGGTCAGAGGCTGTAAAAAGAACCACTCATTCTGTCACCTGTCCTCTTGCTTCCGAAGCATCAACCAATTATTCCAGCATTTCCCACTGAAAAACCACCAGAGGCAAAATTAATGTTTGACATTTCAATGAGCTTAACTGATCAACTTTTGGCTTAAAGAAATTTGTTGCTTGTTTATCTGTAAAATGCTACTCTATTCTGAATATTTGATGGACGATTCACTAGAAAATAAGGTTAACCCTTGTCACACTTTGTTTAATTAATTTGGTAAAAGCTCTCTTTTTGGTCATTCAATTTTTTTTTCATTGAAATCTTAAATGTCCAGATTTATCAAACTGTTTAGACAACTTTTACTAAGCTTTTCTTGCACCTGATATTTCTAAATTCCATTTTAGTAGTGATAAATTTTGACACTTGACTATTTAAATATTTTCTAGTTTACATTAATCTAGTAAAGGTCAATGCTTGTAGATCATTCAATGACGATCATACTAACTTTTTGAATGTTTACATATTTACACTACTGTAAGTGCCCAAGTCAAACTTAGGATACTATTAAAGTTTATCTAGTGATGGTCAGATTCACTACATAATCAAATGAGATAAGCTTGCTAACAATTATACTCCAGAAGGTACCAAATTGGTATTTATGAAGCTCAACTTAATTTGAGTAAACTAAAAGTGTAGAACACCCAGTGATGAATGAACTGAGTACACAGTGGTATCATTCCAGTCATGGTGTGGTATTCAACTGTTTATGGTTACTATTGTTTGACAGGCCATTAATTCTTGAACAAACTTTAACATTGTTCTGATTTCACTTTTCATTACCTGTGGAATTTTAAAATGTAGTTTGGTATTTTTCCCTATATGGAAACCACATATCAAAGTGACTAACATAACCAAGCTTAAAATACCCAAGTTTTGGATATTTTGATTAAGTTAAATGTCTCTGATATTATATAATATTGATTCTTATCATGTCTTGATTTGATTGCTATCAGCCATAAGTGTTATTTTGCATTTGAATTGTATTTTTACCTTTCTTAAAAAAAAAAATTATATTGCTTACATTCTTCTATCTTCATTGTGAGAATCAATAAACAAAAATACACTAATTTTGACAAAAACATGTACACGGATGTATCAGCTGTCACTATCCAATGAAAAAAATCATTTTAAAAAATCTCTTTATCAAATTAGTTAAACTAAATGCTACTAATGCCACCTCATGAGAAAATCAGAACAAACATTTTGGTCATTCCAATATTTAGATACTTTAACATTAAATTCTTAATCTAATATTAATTTTCTTTCTAGTTACAAATCTTCTAAAACCAGTTAACTTTTTTCTTTGTTCTCTTATATAAATTAGCTATTTCAGTTGATGGCTTAGTGATATTTCTGATTGGTAATCTAAAAAATAACTTATGTTGTTATCTACTATATAGATTTATTAGGCTTGGTGTAGTATAAGGCCACATGAGTGGGAAGATAAATTTAAGATTGTGTGTACTGATCTTCTAAGCAAGCCTTCACATGTGTACAGGGTGCGATGGATAAATCGTCATCTAAATTATGCAAAAATAACACTGACAGATATATTTTAACAGATATATTTACCAAAATTAAACAAAAATATCTTGAAATACTAAAGAGTAAATTTATTCAATAAAATCACCATTGGCTTCAACCATGGCCTCCAGACGACTTTGGAATCTCCTGCAACTCCTCTAGATGCTCAAGTTGGTGAATGCTGCCATAATCTTTGCCTTCAGTTCATCTTTTCTGTTAGGAGTTTTGTTGGTCTCTTGCTCAACTGCACCCCACACATAATAATCAAGGGAGTTGCAGTCTGGGGAGTTATGTGGCCAAATGTAAAGGGTGATGTGGTGGCAGAAATTGTTTGACAACCATCACTGGGTTCTCCTGCACATGTGGCATGATGCAGTGTCCTGTTGGGTCTTCCAGCAGCCACCCTCTTGACCCAGGGCAGCAGTACCTCCTTAAGGCACTTGATGTAGGCCTCCTTGTTGAGTCTGAGTCCCTGTGGAAAGATGAATGGAAGCATAATGTTGCTATCACTAGTGGTCACACCAAACACCTTTGTTATCACCATTAGACTCATCCAACCCTTTATGAATCCTCTGCACTGTCCTCAGATTGATACCCAAACACTCTGAAATGCCAAGCAGTACAGCATGCCATTACCAAATTTCTGGTGAAGGGAATTGCTTCATGATGCTCTTTTTCTGACAGACAGTGCCCAACTGACCCTACTATAGTGTGCAGTCAACAAAATCAGGAACAAACATGTGATGCAGAAAAATTAAAAATATAAAATGGTGACAATTTACCTATCATACTCTGTACACAGATATTTGCTAAACTTATTGTTAATCTACTATAAATTCTCAGAGGAATATATACCTAAATTTAATTTATATATAATTAAAAGATTCATTTTTGTAATGTTTAGAAGTCGGAATTTATTGCTAAAGTCTTTTATACCAAAGCCTAATCTTCTATACAAATGTAAATAGAAACTAGCCAATCTTTAAAAGTCAAACTCAAGGAATATAGGAAAGCCATAGTTGAAAGAAAATCTGGCATAGCAGACCATATTGTAGAAGAGCTCAAACCATCTTTTCTGTGATGAGGCTCAAGTAATAGATTGAGCCTCCCAGAAGTGTTAGAAAATTACATATATTTAAATGGTAGAAATTCCAGAACTCAGACATGTATAGATTTCTTTGTTTGACAAGGAAAGTTTTGGAGATCAATTCTTGTTTACAAAATATGGAATTTTCTGCATCACATGAGTTACTTTGAGGAGCAGTCTGATCAGTTTGATACCATTTTTCATGTTTTATCATTTTAATGAATTTGTAGACATTACCTGAAAAAAGTAAGAGATACCCTCCCTTCATAGAGTTTGTGTACCTTTTAGAATGTTAAAAATATCAATTGGCTGAAACATTGTTGCAACAGCAAAAAGAATGAGATTGGAACAGGTCTTAGAATCATTTGCCTTGTTTTCTAAATTGAATTCTTATTACTATTAAGCATTTGTCGAAGTTGTTTTTTTATTGATTCATGTCAGATTAAAGTTCAAAATTATAATTTTTTTTTCTTCTTTCCAGAAAATTGCCAACTCCATGGCATCCACTTGGCCTATGGCAACACTGTTCATGATATGGTGATCATATGGTCCACAGTAGTGAACTGTACAAGTCAAGTAAGATATGGGAAGCATCCAAAGATTTTAAACAACACAGTTTCAAGCAAGGTTGTCTACTTTAATGAAAGTAATCCTCTTGGGAGACATTACTTGTATAGGGCAGAACTTAATGTAAGTAATTTTTCGCTTTACTTACTCTCAATTTTTATCTACACCTTTTATGGCTTTATTTTTAAACTCTTTGTCTCTATTTACTTGAATATTTTTTTCATACCTCGCTCTGTTCTTTCTAATAACCTCTTATGCTTGTCTCCACTTTTTTATGTGTGGGGAGGTGGCACTGCCACTGTCCTTTTCTCTACTTGTGTATTTCTTATTCACATCATTGTTATTCATCAAGCTTCGAGTTTGAACATTGACATTAATGTTCCATTGTTTTGTAGCAAACAGTTTGGCTTTTTTGGGAAAAGTCTGTGAATCTGTAGTGAATTTTATTTATTCTTGAGAATTCTTTCTATCTCCTGGATGGGGTTAGGTTTTAGACAAGGTTAAAACCAGAGCTTCAATTTTTTTTTTTTATTCTTGATGTTAAGCAGGCAATTCCTTTCAATTGCAAGACTGCCATAGCATAATCTTTCTACACAAGTTTCTTCTAATGTGGCTTTGAGCCATACTAAAAGCTTTGTAAATTGCTACATTTTTAAGCGCAAATCTAATAAAGAGGAAACTCCTAGAAGCCCTAATCAATGCTGAATTGCTTCATCATATCGTTCGGCCTTTTCTCAGACAAGCAATATGGCTTACATTTTTCCAGGTCAACTGTTGATGTACTAATAAATTCAGAAAGTCTATCATGCTTCAGGTAAAAATGGTGAAGCCTGGGCTATAGCATTGAACAGGCCTTCAACAGGTTTGGTATTCAGGTCTTCTCCACAAGCTGAAACATTATATTGTCTCTGGACACCTTTTTCAGCTGATCCAATCATTCCTATCTAATCGTGAAATGAAAGTTGTCTTGAATGGCCACTCATCTACATCCTTTCATACTAATGTGGGTTTCACGCAGGACTCTGTCCTTGGTGCTATGCTGCGGGTGAGACAATTTTTCTCTCTGGAATCTATCTTTTATAAGTCTACCATTCATCCATGCTTAGGATATTGCTGCCATATATGGTCTAGTGACCCTGCTATTTATCTGGAGCTCCTTGATAAGATCCAAAAAAGAATCAGCAATATTATTGGTCCTGATCTGGAAGCTTCTGTCACTTGCTCACTGCTGTAAGGTTGCCTCTCTGTTCCTTTTTTTTATAAATACTTTCATTGTAATTGTTCAGATGAGCTCTTCACTATTGTACCTAGACTGTATGAATTTAAGTGCAATACTAGACTGATGGTAAGATCTCATCAACTTACAGTTGAGCTAGCTAGATGAAGCAATGACTTCTATACTGACAGTTTCTTTTCTCACACTTCTTGTTTGTGGAACTCCCTTCTGGTTTCATGCTTTCCAGACAACTTTAATATGCAAAAATTTAAGTATAATGTCAATCGCTATCTACTGTCCTCCTTACAGCTCCTTGTTCTTTTTACTCATTACTAATGTTTCTGTTTCTAATTCCTCCACACCCTGTAACTTCTTGCGTGTTAGCGGCTCGGGGTGATACCGATTTAAAAAAACAAAAAACAAAAAAAAAACATTTTAGATAAAGAAGATAAAAAAGAATCACTTATTATAAAGATGTAGCTTTTTGCAAATGAGGTTTTGTAGATTTAATAATTCTAATGACTACTGGCAAGATCCTTTCTTATTAGATTTTTGCTTTTATTGACTTCTTTTGCAACTGAAGCACTTCCTTA
This sequence comes from Acanthosepion pharaonis, assembly GCA_903632075.3. Classification (NCBI taxonomy): domain Eukaryota; kingdom Metazoa; phylum Mollusca; class Cephalopoda; order Sepiida; family Sepiidae; genus Acanthosepion; species Acanthosepion pharaonis. The sequence goes on from CAHIKZ030001112.1 coordinate 3,572,346, forward strand.
CATGCAAGCTGATAGTGGCCTGCTAGCGGGCCACTGATGGCAACATCAATGGTCCTCTGGTGGTAGCCACCAGCAGACCTCTGGTTGTTTGTCAATGGTAACATTGCTGAAAGGAACACACTGGCTGTTTGACAGTGAGCCACCAGCAGTAAACATTAGTGGCATGCTACCCTGTGACAAATTGGTGGCTTGCATGTATGGTTATAACTTCTTGCAACAACTTAAATTCTCAAATGGTCATTGAATCATTTATTCAGTTCTCTCTCTCTCTCTATTTCCCCTTCTCAGGGACATGAAGTGGAAAGATTATATTGAATCAATTGTTAGGTCTGCTGTTAGGAAAGTTGGTTCACTGCATTGGTTTAGACAATTTTTCTCACCAGAATCTATCTTACACAATTATAAGTCTACCATTCATTCCTGCATTGAATATTGCTGCTATATCTGGCCTGGTGTTTTTGCTTAATATTTAGAGATTCTTGATAAAATATAAAGAAGAACTTGCAATATTATTGGTCCTGACCTGGCATCTTGGTGTCAAATGACCATCAATACATTTTATAATAAAATTGAAGACCTGACATACATTGTCAAAAAAATAATCACATTTCTTTTAAGGAGAAACAAGTTGTTATTCTTTGTTTGATTTTGGTAAAATTTTGATCTACCATTTGATTTTATTAATATTATTTGGTAAAAAAAAAAATGCAGCTAAGTAATTATAATTTAGTCATAAAATAATGTAATTCTCCTGAATTAATTATAAAGTTTGAATTTTCATATTTAAATTTTGGCTTTAATTAACCCATCCGAGTTGACATGCTGCTAAACCAACCAACCTACCAACTGGCATCTGGACTTCAGTCATTTTCCCATTGTTGTAATGTAGTTTCTCTCTGCCGTTTCTACAAATACTTTCATGGTAATTATTCTGATGAGCTTTCCTCTTTGGTACCTAAACTTTACAAAGTACAGTATTAGATTGGTAGCAAGGCTTCATCATTTTACAGTTGAAATGGCCGCTAGATGTAAGTTCTATGCTAATAGTTTCTTCTCTCACATTTCTCATTTTTTAAAAACTCTCTTCCAACTTCTTACTTTCCAGTCAACTTTGATCTTCAAAAATTTAATGCAATGTTGATCATTATCTTCTGTCTTAATTCCTGTTCATTTTATTGTTCACTCTCCTTAAAAATATTTTCATTTTCTCATATTCTTTCGTGCTTAGTAACCCCCTTGAGTTTTAGTGACTTTATTGCCTTACTTAGGATGAAACGATTAATATATATGTTTTAATTTTCATATCTAGATTTCGGCATTAACACATACAGGTTATATTCAGTTGTATCTTTTATTTTATATATTATATTTTTGCATGCAAGTATTGAGATTTTTAGAAATTTTGACCATTATTTTAAACAGGGCTTCAAAGTTACTGAAGCTGCTTGCAAAATTTGGAAAGTGGAAAGAAGTGTAACACTATCTGACAATACTGTTCCTAAATTCGTTTAAAGGTGGTGACTTGTCCCTTGAAATAAAGCCGAGAAATAGGAAATTGTCAGTAGTCAGTTATGATGCTTTAAAATGCAGGATACAGGAGAACCAAACCAGCAATACTGGAAAACTCTTGGAAAAACAAGTCTCATCAAAATATATCACATGTGGGCAATTACATAAGCTTCAAAACAATACAAGAGTTCTTCAGTGGTAACTCTTGAAGTCTCAGTTTATTAAGAAATGAAAATACAGTTGATATATCTTTTTAATAGTTTTTATTTTTGGGGTTGGTTTATATTTTTTAAGCCAGTCTATTTTCTATTCTTTGGCTAAAATACTAAGAATTCAGAACAGAAAAATAAGTTCAAGATGTGACTTGAATATTGCCTGGATTATTTTGAATATTCAGCTTCTTAACTAATCCTGTCTTGGCTAGTAAATATTCCTTTAATACAAGTAACTGCTTCTTAAAGAATAATCCAGTAAGGGAAAAAAAAAAAAAAAAAAAATGATCTAAATTCCTTTGTGAATCAATTTATTTACTACTTGGCCAATCCTAAATCTGTTAATCAGATAATCCTTGTTATTATGGCTGACAAAAGAAGTTCTCTAACTCGTTCTAGATCAGTAGATACATACAGTTTAATATTGTTTTTACAATGTTAAGAATATAGAAATTATTATAAAAACCTGCATTATAGTTGTGTTTGTTACATAATTCCTATGAGAAGTAAAGGTTGGTGTTCACCTTCCTAAAAAGAACATATTTAAAATGTTAATTTTTTTCAAGGCAGAAGATTAGTCTACATACAGTTTTGTTAATAATCCTTATTCAAGTTTGTTTAGCTGATAGAAAATGTTGAGTTGTTACTCATCAAATGTTTGTGAATAAAAATCTACTTGCTCAAGAATAGTAGTTAATTTATGCAGATTAATTAAGGAAAATAAATTCTTTAGAGTATATTCTTTCTTGTTAATGTCTTACTGAGTTACTTTGGGTATAATGCATTTTTTTTTTTTTTTATTATTATTAAATTTAAACCCAAAGATGCATCTGCATTATTTACACTATTTACATGCGGATTATTGTCCTCATCTTTGTTGTTGTTATCACAACAAAGATGAGGACAGATGTTCACATGTAAATAGTTAAACTTT